>CM069453.1:58898988-59017582 GCA_035610835.1 Ophiura sarsii
ATACTAAGCCTACTCTGTGATAAATTGATAATAGCAAATGAAAAGAACTTTACAATTTACTCTTGATGGCTGAGGGGGGGGGGGGGGTGAATAGGGACGACAATGGGAACAGTTTTTGAAATCTCAAATTTGTGTAGGGCCTATTGATTGTACTATTTGTTTTCTTTCCCTAAATGTTGAAAGAGCAATATAGTGTTCAGGAAATGGTTCAGTGGGTGTGAATGAACAAAATGTAGCTGTGGATGTGCCCAGGGTATCACAAATAAAGGTGTCCTTTATAATACACATACTCTTTGACATTGGTAAGAAATTCTAAAAGCAGTTTTCATTTCAAGCTTTTTTGCATTTTTACGTACATTTTCTAAAATATGGGGTCATATAGGGTTATTTTACAGTAATTTTCACATTGCATGACATATAAAATCTCCATATTTATAGAAAGATGAAAATTTGATACTGAATTGATACTATAGAATTTCTTTGAATTAAGCTTTAAATTATATGGTATCAATTCAGTATCAAATTTTCATAACTCTTTAATACCTGAGTCAAGTAGTATTTCCATACCCATCACATTTAATATTTCAAATGTGTATAGTGGCAGTTCAAAGGCATTTAATATGGGACGGTGGATATGATTACGCCCTAAAAAGGTTGGGTAATGAGGCAACATAAAAAACTACAACATAAAACTGTCCCTATCTTCCCCGTTTTACGGTTCACCTAAGAGGGACCGTTCATTATTTATGGCAGATGGCGGTTGGGACAAATTCGAGACTTGTATGTCAAAGTTACCTACCCCCCCCCCCCCCCCCTACAGCTGACACTGAAATTTACATGACACCCCCCCCCCCCCTGACAACCAGTTTTGTTTCCCCCCCCCCCTCCTCAAACCTCTCCTTATAAGATTTTTTTCCCCAACAGATCGTCCGACTCCGAGCCCGAGGCTCCGAGGCATAGAAAAGATTTGCTGTCCTGAAGTCGTCTCATAGTAAATGTTATAGAAGTAAAAAATGGCATTTAGGCTACACTCCAAATATAGCCTCTAAAAAACCACCCCAATCTTTATCATTTAAAAAGGTTACACCCCCCCCCCCCCCCCTGTTTAAGAATAAAAGATTACAACATATTTCAACAACATATGAAAGTAACATGACCAACCCCCCATCCCCCTATAGTTTACCCAACACCCCGGCATCATAAATAATGAACGGTCCCTAATGTACATTGCGCCGCACTGGTTGTACTTATGTGCAAATATTGTATTGAGAAATACATTAAAAATAAGATTGATAAACAATTTGATAAAATCAAACGAATTTAATAACCGTTCAGAAAATTCACATTAATTTCCACGGAATTTTCATAGCGATGGGTATAGAGATATCGATATGGGTAGAGTATATACACCAAGGTATGGCGATATAAAAAAATAACCTGTTGAAGGCTTTAGAATAAGCGTCCCCCCCCCCCCCCCCCCCCCCCCCGCTTCCTTTTTTGGGTCTACTTTTTCTTCTTTTTATTTCTTTTTATTTCAGTCATAACATATTTTTTCCGGTGTTTCAGAGTTTATAAAGATGTAACAAGTTCTTGTATCTTCCTTTTATGTAATTTTGTAGAGACCAACCCCTCAGAACCATGACATAAAATTGTAAAAATGGGCCTCCTCCTTTTTTAGGTTCATAAAAGTGTATCGCTAATTAGGGAACAAATGAAAAACAAAAAGGGCCTCTTTTGGAATAAGTCAGGACCCTAGCTCTATCCATGAAAGTAACAGGTCTGTTACTTTCATGCTCTATCAAAGTTCTAATACATTATAGGAACAGCAATTGCCTCTTCCAGATTGTGCTAAAAGCACTGTACTGTAGACTGGACTGCACATGTAGAATACACATTCACATGGGATGCTCAGTGTTCACATGGAGCAAAGCACAGATAGTCAAGAAAACTTTTAATATAGGGTACATGTACATGTACCATATACCATACACTATGCATGCTATGAGTACTGCATGCTTTGAGCGTGTTGAGTATGGTGCATAGATAATACAAGTTTACTTGATTACATAACAGACTGGTGTAATATTACTACACATACTGACCATGAAGTACCACAGATCATGCACAGATAGTGGAAGTACTGACCATGCATGCTGACTCACAGCTGACTGGTGTACATCACAGATGTGTACATGTAGCCTGCACTTATAATCATTTTTATACCTGTAAAACAACTTAATTTCGCTAGCAATTTAATTTCGCTAAGCGATCTAATTCGCCAAATTAAATTGCGAGTTATATTATTTATAATGGTTATAATCATAATCATAATAGGAAGGTGTTACAAATTAGTGAAATTAAATTGCCGCAAATAGTTTACTAAATGATAATTCGCTGAATTAAGTTGCTGTGAAATTAAGTTGATTTATAATAGACTTAAGATCGCACTTCAAGTATTTATAGTATTCATATTATTCAATAGCACAAATGTTCATGTGCATTTATTTATATTTACACTTTGTATTTCTTGATTGACAATTTAATTATCAGGTTAGAGGTTAGACATACTTTCTCTTCAACAAACAATTAGGTATTAAGTATTACAGAAATGAATCAAATCACGAAAATAGCTTACTGCAAAAATATAATTGTAAATATATGGAACTAATGTAATAATTTTCCACTGTGCTTAGTAAGGCTTGTTTTGTATAGGGGGAACAATAAAGTCATGTTTTGTAAAAGGCAGGCACATTATACGTATACCATATCAATGTGAGAACCCCCCCCCCCCCCCCCCCCCCCCCCCCCCCGGGCACCTTATACATGTAGGATGAAGGGAATACAAGACAGACAATTGTATAAAAATGTGTTTGGAATTCCATACTTTTTTGGCGAAAGGTATTTTGTCCTCTATAGGTGCAGCAAGAGAGAGCGCCTGGAATTCCATACTTTTTTGAAGTTTGATCTGGAATTCCATACTTTTTTAAAGTTTGATCTGGAATTCCATACACTTTTCTGGAATTCCAGACTAAAAAATGAAAAAATAGTTTGTCCTCTATAGGTGCAGCAAGAAAGAGCACCTGGAATTCCATACTTTTTTGAAGTTTGATCTGGAATTCCATACTTTTTTAAAGTTTGATCTGGAATTCCATACACTTTTCCATACACTTTTCTGGAATTCCAGACTAAAAAATGAAAAAATAGTTTGTCCTCTATAGGTGCAGCAAGAAAGAGCACCTGGAATTCCATACTTTTTTGAAGTTTAATCTGGAATTCCAGACACTTTTCATAGAGGGAGCCATGGAATTCCAGACTAAAAAATGAAAAAATAGTTTGTCCTCTATAGGGGGGGGTTCATTATTATCTGGAATAGCCCAATATGGCCACACAATGAAGTGAATACGGCAAATTACGTCTGGATTGGCTAGCAAAACCGGACCGGCGATGACGTACATCTTATCTGCATGCCGCCATTGATATTTTACATCAGTGCCTTGACTAACCTAAAGCTAGTCCAGCCAGCTTGTCTAATAAGCTAGACTAGCCACAGACTAGTCCAGCAGAACAAATCAAACTAGTCATGCTGAGCCGGACTAACCTTAAGCTAGTCAAGTCGGCCATAACCTATCCAGCAGGCTTGACTAACCTGCTTGACAGTTTAAGCTAGTCCAGCAGGCTTGACTAACCTGCTCGACTAGTTTAAAGTTAGTCCAGTCTGTGTCTGACTAGTTTAAGTTTTCAGTGTATGGTGTACCCGATCAGCTTACAAATGCGATAGCAGATATTATACAAAGACACCAAGGCAAAGGTTATACCACCAGATGGAGAAACAGAAGTGTGTGATATACTGGCTGGAGTACTACAAGGAGACACCCTGGCTCCATATCTCTTTGTCATTATTCTTGACTATGCCCTAAGAGAGGCCATAGATGGCAGAGAAGAAGAGCTAGGATTCCACCTAACAAAAAGAAGCAGCAGAAGAATAGGACCAACAGGATTAACTGACTTTAGACTTTGCTGACGACATTGCACTGTTGTCTGAGGAAGTGTCTCAAGCGCAATCACTACTCAACAGAGTGGAGACTTCAGTGGGCAGAGTTGGGCTCAAAATGAACGCTGCAAAGACGAAGTACATGTCCTTCAACCAGACGCAAGTACCTGTAATCACCACAAGCGAAGGCATGCGTCTTGATACAGTGGAGGACTTCAAATACCTTGGAGCCTGGATGAACAGCACTGAAAAGGACATAAAAACACGCAAAGCAGCTGCATGGAGAGCTTGTGGCAAACTTAGTCAGTTATGGAAGGCTAAATCACTATCCAGAAAGCTCAAAGAAAGACTGTTCATAGCTACAGTAGAATCAGTCCTCCTTATGGATGTGAGGCATGTACAGTCACCCCAAAGCTTGTAAACAACTGGATGGATGCTACACTAGGATGCTAAGATCTGTGTTCAACATCAACTGGAGTCAGCATGTGACGAATAAAGACCTGTATGGGGACATGCCAAAAGTCTCGGACAAAATCAGAGAACGCAGAGCGAGATTTGCTGGACACTGCTTCAGGGGGTCGAATGGGCTTGTACACAAATTCATACATTGGATTCCAAAACACGGAGTAAGAAAGTGTGGTAGACCAGCCCTGACCTACATTGACATACTAGAACGTGATACAGGACTGCAGGTGGAAGAAATCAAGACAGCTATGTTGGAAAGGAAGATCTGGAGAGGAAGATCTTGAGAGGCAGTGTGGTTCGGAAAAATCATCCGCCCTAAGTCAAGTAAGTAAGTCAAGTTACTGTCAGGGAAAGTGTGTGCATTTATAAACAGTTTCAAAGTTGTACACTGTATTATTTACAGTTGGAAACTAAAATATCGATGCACTGCTAAGGTGATTGCTAGATATGTTTTAATCAGTTAAGGGGGACTTAAGGAAGTTTTTAAGGAAGTTTTTTGTTGAATTTTGTGAGTGCTTTAATTATTGAACTATTATTCAAATGCATATGAAAGTATACATTTTTGGAAAGGAAATGGATCAGAGAATCTAAATTTGGCGTCAATTTTGCCAAAAAAGTACATTTTTTTAGAAAATCACAAAATTCACTTTTTTGACCCAATTTTTTTGAACAAAGCTAACACAAATAATTTTAAGTAAAAAATGGCCAAATCACTATGATGTTAAGACACTTTGACCAAAAAGTGCCAAAAAACGTGAAAAAAAATTTTAAATTTTTTTTACACATTTTTGTCAAAATTTCAAAAAATATTAGATTAGGTTAAAAAAAACACCGTCCTTTCATATGTGTCTTTACATCATCATCAAGTGACTTGGGCAGTTTTAACTCAAAATTAAGCTTGTTAGCTTTGTTCAAAAAAAAATTGGGTCAAAAAAGTGATTTTTTTTGTTTGTGATTTTCTCAAAAAATCAACATTTTTGGTCAAAATTGATGACAAATTTGGATTCTCGGATCCATTTTCTTTCCAAAAAAGTATACTTTTATATACATTTGAGTCATGGTTCAATAATTACAGCACTAACAAAATTCAACAAAAAACTTCCTGAAACCTTATGACACTAATCTGTCAGACACAATTAGGAAATCACCAATTTAACTATGGATAAAGTGAACTGCCTAAACCCCACCCTTTAGAGGGATACTCAGAAAGATGACTAAATTAGCTGATTTTATTCCTATCATTCAGTAAAACAATTTAAGACAAATATTAGGAAATCACCAATTTAACTATGGATAAAGTGAACTGCCTAAACCCCACCCTTTAGAGGGATGCTCAGAAAGATGACTAAATTAGTTGAATTTATTCCTATAGATATAACTTCCAGTAAACCTTGATCGCTTGCCAATGTTACTGGTGTTTCAGGGTCTATACATATTGTAGTGAACTGCCTACAACCATATGAATTCTGAACAACAAATTAATTGTGGGTCTAGTGAAACTACCATACGACCCCTTACCCCATGAGAGGTACTCATTGAGTTAAATCAATTCGCTGACCTAATTCACAGAAATATGATGTACCTGAAATTCAAATTGTCTGACCTTTAATTTATGAAAATGGAGATACAATGCATGGTATGAATTCATTGAATCATAAAATTACCGCAAATTGCACTACATACTGTTCGTTACTCATCCACCCAAGGAGCAATACCGTAAGACAGAACGTATCGGATGTATATAAACTCCGAAAAAGAGCGTATAAAGAAATTGCATCGGGTGGGTGAAATTTGAGAACCTCTCGTGAAGAGAGCCAACGAGATAATGCAAGATGATGCTGGGCCACAGCCTCAGCATACAAACAAAGGACAAAATCGCGGGCCTAGCAACGCTAGGCTGATGACAGCTGATTGACTCATGCTCTGGTAACCATAGTCAAGGGACGCCAACCACACATACACACACAGTTTCCCTTGCTTCAGGAAGTAATAGGGTTTATTGATATATATAAGATATCAGAAACTAAATTAAAATCGATCAGTGCTCGTGGGTTCGAGTTTAGTTATAATAAAACCTCTAGTGAAACAGTTGTATAACATATTTTTAAACACTGTTACGTTAATCGCGTTGGTGAATTCATGATGCAATAATTTTAGTTTTTCAAAATGTTTGAAGGATTTGAATTTCCACCGACGTGTTTTTTCTGAAGATAGTTTAATATTATCATAACATATAGTATGAGAGACAATTTGTTGTCGCAAGAGACTTACTAGTACCCCTGTTTAAAACCGGGCTTTTCAAACATGCGAGTCATACAGGTGCGAGCGAGACAGACATAGCTTACGTTTTCTACAAAATTTCAATAGAGACAAGCAGCCCTTCTTTTGATTATCTCTGTTGCAATGCACTTAAAGTTGGTTGCTTTATCGGAATGCAAAAAGAGATTATCGGGATTTGGGTTGTTGGGCTCCAATTTATACATTGGGGGAAAAAACCTGCAAGCCAAAATTGGTCTAGATGCACCTTTTAATCATTCTGTTGCACATTTATGCAAAATACAAAAACTATACAAATATATTAATTAGATTGCTACCAGTACAATAATAATATATGCATGAATATACGAATGTATGTATATAGGCTACATCAAGTTTATGATTATTGTCAAAATTGATTAATTTCATTTTTAGGGGGTATTCAGAAAGCATATCCCCCCCCCCCCCCCCAAAAAAAAGCAGATGGTATTAAATGAAGTTATATTTTTTCAGCTTTCGATTTAGAAATATATTCTTCCATACCCATGTCTTAAATTCACATAGGCCTACACCAATTGGCACTAAGAAAGGCACAGCAAGTTGTTTGAAGATAGGGAAACAATTTGATTTCATTGAAATCCGATGCAAATTCCCCAAATGCATGTTTAAAGCCGTTTTAAGTACAGTGTGGTCCCAAATTGCTAACTAATATTATTAATAATTTCTAGGAGGTCTTTGATTGGTTTTACCAAAGACCTTCTAGTACTAAATTCATTGTTTACCATATACTAAACATATTTTTAAGAAACTTTTCCCAACTTTTAAGGTCTATCTTAAGGATTACTGAACCAATACTGGGCATGTTTGTACTTATTTTAATGCATTTCTCATGCTTAATCCCAATATGGTAATGCCATTCAATAATCTTGACATTTTTGAAACATTTTGTGACATTTTGGAATGTCGTCTGCAGAGACGCCTGTGGCGTGGAAAGTGTTAACACTGGTTTCTATTTTTCTCATTACAATATTGCTAATACGGTATACGCTTCTGATGCCTTTATGATAAATGCACTAAGAGCCTTCCATGCCAGTTTCACATTTCATTTATTTACCGAAGAACCACGTCAAAAGGGCCTAACTCACATTTGTTTAAACAAATTGGTTCATTAAATTAGACAAAGGAATGACCAATTGAATTATGTTATCACTAATTTTGATCACTTAAACATATTTGGAGGCTAAAAGAAACATATGCTTTGCTTCATAACTAAAAAACATGAAATTGTGAGTCAGGCCATTTGCCTTGGAGCGGCAGTATAAGTATGCCCGTTCCCCTATTCAAACTACCGGGAATAAAATTTGCGTCCGGCACAGTTAGGCGCCCGCGTAATATCAACACTTTCTTAGCACGGTGAACAATGTGCATCATCTGTCTAATTTTTATTTTTTACGAGAGATCTAATTTAATACGCGCTTCTAAAATGTATCTGACTGCACTTTGTCTGCGTGGTGTACAACATGGGTGTGTGAGTGCAATGCCTTGCTGCGTGGCGGACAGGTCGCAGAGCACAGGATTGAAATGTTAGTGGATTTATCAATGGTTGGTTATTAGGCTCGTTTAAATATAAATAAAAGATGCCATTGTTTCAACTCGCGCAACGATATCATAAGTCGACGTTGACTGACAGCCCACAGCTTCGATAAAAACATAGGTAAACGTTGGCAACTATTACATGAAAGGAAGAATGACCAAGAGATATTTAAATGTTTGTCAAATATGACTTGATAGACAAATTGAAATTAATATGTGTTGAATATGTTAAAATAGTTCAAGGCCGAGTTCAACGCTACTTTATTGTTTACGCTGTAATTTACGAACTCGTGGAACTGATGGCAGACGCAGACGTCGTAATGCAATCACAAAATACCCCTATATTTGTTTATTCTAATTAAACGAACAGTGTGATGAATGATTGATATACATAGACACAATAATGATAAAACATTATTACATAAAAACGTCAAGCGAAATATACTACGAGTTGTTTTCTCTACACGCGATCGTTAATATTTATTTGTTTTTCTGCAACAGAGATAATTACGATAGTTATACCGTTTCAAAACCGATTCTAGAATTCCATATTCCAAAATTCGAATTAAATGGTTCAAATGGTTCATAAGACTCATGTCTTAACGCTTTCAACGCGGCAGGCGTCTGCAGACGACATTCCAAAACTTCACAAATATTTCAAAACTTTCAAAATTATTGAATTTCATTACCATATTTGGAATCACCTTGGGAAATGCATTATAATAAGTACACGCATGACTACAGTGCAACCATGAGAGTAATGGTGAAACTTACCATACATTTTATATCAAATTAACTTAAACACACCAACTTTCTTTCAATGAAGTCAAGTTTGGTGATGTGTATCACCAAACACATCACCAAACGTCTGCACGTTTGGTGATGTATATCTTGGTGACGTACATTATATCTTGGTCACCAAGATGTATATCTTGGTGACGTATATCTTGCACGTCTGGAAATCAGATATGTTGTACATAAACATATTCCCGACATACATGTATTTGTATGAGAAAAATGGAACATTTCTTCGTATTGATCTATTTATGGAATAATTTGCATAATTTACTACCAATATTCTATACTTTATTTGAACATAACCATACCTTTATTATAGGTTTGTGACCTATCAAATTAAAGCGTCAGACATACACAACAAAGTGGTATGAGAACAGTTTATGATTTTGTTTTTGTTTTTAAATTGCACATCTATATACTAATTTTCGGTCCCTCGCCTGATTAGATAGTTCAATAATAATTTTACACTCGCGTCCCTCTTCAACTGAAAAAGCGTGGTAATTGCGCCTCTAATACACGAGCTAATTAGATAGTTCAATGCCAGTATTTTCCCGTTTTCAGACATGCGCAGAAAGGATCACAGATGATAGTCCGAAATGTTGAATTTCTTTTACTCGGGTAGCTACTGTTCGGACAAAAATTGTGGCTTTCGGAGTGAGTGATGACATGTGGTCTTCACCCAAAATATTTTCATCAGGGATATAGCTACATTTCTGTATATGCGGCCGTTTGTTATTCTTAAAGATCGCATGAGTACAAGCATTTATAGGGGACTATACGCCCGACAAATAAAAATATTTTACGACATTTTCTAAATGTAAACAAAAACTCTTACACAGATCTTAAGGTGACACTTTCACATTAGTAACATAGATGAACGCGGAGTTTGCTAACGATAAAGAAACTGGCGGTACCATACCAACCGTTTCTATGTTGTGCTGCGCGACCGCGTTTAACATGGCGCACACGTAATGACGCAGACAAAAAGTGTACGCGTTTATGGCGCAAACCGTGCACATTGTAGGCAGGCAGGCAGTCCGTACACTCTTAGAAAAAGGGTGCTTCAGGGGTTCTTGGCTGTTCTAACAATGTACCCTAAAGCCACCTTCTCCTCCCCGTCCTTCTCTTACTTGATAATCTGGAAATAAGGGCACATGGGGCATATGGATAAACGGAACGTGTGGTATATTATCATGATTATTATAGAGTGTCTGGATTATTAAGGGCACCCGTGGTATCTGGATTACCGTTACGGGGTTCACTATAAAACGCAGATAGTCTCAAATTACCTGGATATACTATGCGCAGGTGGGCCAAGAACAAGAACACAACAAACATGACAAAGGGACATAGTGTTCAAGTATACAAGCATGCCGAATAGTACAAGTGATCTTGATGATAGACTCCGCCGACCATAAAACTAACAATGTATCTGGAAATAAGGGCACAAACTATAGAACCCACTATAACGCTCAGAACGTAGGCATATTACCTGGATACAGTATGTGCATGGGCAGTGGCGGCACTGCAGCATCAACATTTTAAAGGAGGAAAACGGGCAATAAAAGAATCGGGGGAGACATTTTAACGTTAATTTTAAGTTACTTTCAGTTTTGACATTAAAATTCAACATTTTTGTTATATTATCATTTGGGGTCCAAAATGGGTAGGGACATGAGCTGACAGGGGTAACTGAGGGGTCACCCCCCTCCGGTTAGTGCCGTCACTGCACCTGGGGTACATGTAGGCCTAGGTCTACCTGCTGGATTAAATTAAATTAAATTTATTATAAAATAACATCGTGGCCAAAGGCCAAATTGCGCATTTTTTACAATATAAAAACATATAATATTATCATCAAAAAAACATATAAATACATGATAAAACAGCGATAACATATAAAATACATAATTATGATTGCAAATCCCCACACAAACATTATTTAAGAATCCAAACACACACATTTACAAGCAAATGAAACAAACATCCTCACACCACAAGTGTACACTCACCCCTCCACACATAAACCCCTATACCACACAATTCGACAACAATCCACAGCATGCACTCATACACAATCTCACAAGCCCACCTACCAAACAACATTGCACATGAAAAGTACAATTAGCCCCGCCGCCCCCCCCCCCCCCCCCCCCCATAAAGACCTAAAAATTGCACATTATCAAATAATAAAGGATTAAAGGTCACATGGGGTTGCCCATCCATGTATTCTATAATTATATTAAGGGAATACTCTGAAGAATTCCTAAGTATGTCCTGATTAAATCACGTAGGCCCTAATAGCCGCATACACAGTTATCACGGGTGCCCTTAATATTCGATTCAAGATAAACCACATGGATCACATAATCTTGATTATTAAAGTACATGGGGTGGTACCTGAATAATCAAGGGCACCATGTGTTATACATGCATGGCGTACATGTATTTCTTAAGGGCACATGGTATATATGGATTATCAAGGGCACTGTGGTACCAATGTCAGTATTAAGGGCACCTAGGATACATGGAGTATCAACGACACACTCTTGCTATTTTACAATACCCTCATCTTATACGTTTTGATGTGACTAACCACCCGCTATAGCTTCGGCACCTAATACCTGCGCTTTCCATATTATAATTAAACTGGATATAATATGGGCACATTGGTATGGATATAACGCCGGCACATGCGGTACCTGGGTTATTAAGGCCATTTGTGAGTGGTAGGGCTTCCTATGGGCAACCGGTGTATTAAGAACACGTGGAGTACTTGGATTAGGAACATGGGTATCTGTATTATTTAAGAGCACATTGGGCCAAGGAGCATGGTGTATTAAGGGCATATCACTTACATTATATCAAGGGCACTTTAGGTACCTGAATTATTTAAGGACATACTCTTGATATTTATATAAACATTTAATAACGCTTTGATATTACTCACCTCTGCCTATTGTGATATGACTATTACTGCCCGCTATCTTCGGCACCCGCGTTTAATTTTGAATATAAGGGCACATGGGCATCTCGATATAACGGCACACTGCAGTACCTAGATTATGTGGTATCCGGTGCATTATAAGGGCACCTGTGGTAACTGGATTAGGGGTAGGGCTTAGGCCTATGGGGTCCCTCCCTGGAAATAATGGGACAACGGGTACCTGCATCTCAGGTCACATGGGAGACCTACATAGGTATCTGGAAACACAAAGGTAGGCCTACCTACTTTAAGGCACATGTAGGCCTATACAAACCTGGATTATCAAAAGGACCTGCGATATTCGGATTATTGAGGGCCCGTCTGGATTATGTATATATGTAGGACATGTTCTGGATATATATATTGTATCAAATTTTCTACGCTTTGTTTACTTACCTCCCCGTGAAATCTTCTAGCGGGTCCGCGCGAAACGCGGTTGCCCGCTAGTAATATTTAAGAAATGAGTATGCATTCTACAGGGTGTCCCAAAAAAATGTTAACACTCCGGGCACATAAGATATCTTAAAAGGACAGGAATACACGGGTCTAATCTTGATGTACTATGAAAGCTGAGTAAATAAGCTTTCATTTGCATTTTATTGCGTTTCAATTGGTTATTTAGAACGGGAGATATGCTTCAGCAAACATGAGGAAGCAAAATCGGCTTGGTCCAATCCTCTCAGTATGAAAGTAAAGCTTTTAAAATGCACGAAGCAAGAAGCAACATGATTAAGTCACACACACACATCAGTTAATCTCTTCTTTGTTTTTTTCAACGCATTCTTTCGATTCTTTTCAAGCTTAAATTGATTTATGGTTAATTTCAGTGCAATACTATTTTTATTTCAGTGCAATATTAGTTCATTTATTTAATTGGATGGACCATTTCAACAAAGAACATGAAATGTTTCAATTTTAAAGACTGCTTTACCAGCTACCCATTGCACATGGAAAAAGTGTATAGAACTTGAACTCATGACAAAATACCTATATAATTTATGTGGAATATATTTATTTATGTCTTCGGATTCTCAAAGAAGGAAAAAGTGACCCTTAACAACAAGGATTACAACTCAAAGAATCATAATCATATCTTATTGATGACACATGACTTTCACCCCAAGCAACCCTTATCGCGGACTCATGTTGAAAAAGACACCCTTATTCTCTGAAATTGGCGATTTTGATACCCTTAGCACGGGTCCGCGCGGACCCGCGTTGTGGTCGAAAAAAGCACCCATATTCCGCGTTTTCGTTCACGCGGATGATTACAACATTATACAGGGTGTCTCAAAAAAAACCGTGCACGTGTTTACCCAACTAATTGACCATGAACTCCTATGCATGAACTCCTATGTATACAATCGTTACACCAAATTCTAGAAGTTCATGGTCAATAAGTTGGGTAAACACGTGCACGGTTTTTTTTGAGACACCCTGTACCTGACTGCCGCCCCCCCCCCCCCCCACACCATTTGGGGACAATTCACTACTTGTTTGCTTGTATAGAGTATCGAAACGAAACAGTTCTCAAGTCTAACGTTTTGCAGATGTTATAAGAAAAATATGAGCTCTGCTTTAGGACTGATATATATACCTCAATTTTGATGACAGAGATCGAACAAACAGATCACCAAGTTTCTCATCACCGAGTTTAAGCCCGATCGGACAAACTGTAAAAATTCGACCCCTAGATGACCTTTGACCCCGGACGACCCAAGAAAAGCAAAGGCGTTTTATTTTTTCCACGCTCGACTCGCATTCGGGCTTCCCGTCCCCGAGTATAAGCCCGATCGGAAAAACTTTGAAAATTCGACCCTTAGACGACCTTTGATCCCGGACGACCCAAGAAAAGCAAAGCCGTTTTATTTTGTCCACGCTCGACTCGTATTCGGTCTTCCCGTCACCGAGTTTAAGCCCGATCGGACAAACTTTGAAAATTCGACCCCTAGACGACCTTTGGCCCCGGAAGACCCGACAAACGCTAACCCGTTCTATTTTTGCCACGCTCGCCTCGCATCGAGCATTGTGATCACCGAGTTTAAGCACGATCCGACCAACTTCAAAAAGTTGACCCCCAGATGACCTTTGACCTCGTAGCGAATGCGAACTTGCTCTTGCGGGGACCGAACAAACAGATCACCAAGTTTCTCATCACCGAGTTTAAGCCCGATCGGACAAACTGTAAAAATTCGACCCCTAGATGACCTTTGACCCCGGACGACCCAAGAAAAGCAAAGGCGTTTTATTTTTTCCACGCTCGACTCGCATTCGGGCTTCCCGTCCCCGAGTATAAGCCCGATCGGAAAAACTTTGAAAATTCGACCCTTAGACGACCTTTGATCCCGGACGACCCAAGAAAAGCAAAGCCGTTTTATTTTTTCCACGCTCGACTCGTATTCGGTCTTCCCGTCACCGAGTTTAAGCCCGATCGGACAAACTTTGAAAATTCGACCCCTAGACGACCTTTGACCCCGGAAGACCCGACAAACGCTAACCCGTTTTATTTTTGCCACGCTCGCCTCGCATCGAGCATTGTGATCACCGAGTTTAAGCACGATCCGACCAACTTCAAAAAGTTGACCCCTAGATGACCTTTGATCTCGTATGCTCTAGCGAATGCAAACTTGCTCTTGCGGGGACCGAACTGCACCCACCCACCGATTTTGAACGCCGCCCGACTCCGGGAAGGTGACGAAAAAGCGCACACAGACAGACAAATAGACAGAGAGTAGCGTATTATTATATAGATGTATGTAGGTCTATAAAATATAAATTTAGATGACTGTACTATTCTTAAAGGAGGTGTCCCGCAAGCATAAAAGTGTGCATTATTTGTTACAAAAATAACTATCGAGCCCAACTTTTGTAATTATATAGAACAAAACACCACACTTATGACAAAAACAAATAAAAACCGCAATCTCTCAACATGCACTTTTTAAAATTCGCGGCGTTCGAAAGTCCCAGTGTCGATGATGTCATAGTTATACAATGCACATGCGCAACTTTGAGCACCAATACCCATGACGTCATCGACACCGGGACTTTCGATCGCCGCGAATTTTAAAAATTGCATGTTGAGTGATGGCAGTTTTTTTCATTTTTGTGACTATTATGGTGTTCTGTTCTATATGATTACGTAATTTCGGCTCAATAATTATTTGCCTAACAAATAATGCTCAATGTTGTGCTTGCGGGACCCTTCCTTTAATAAGAATCATGCTACCAACATTGCCATTAATTGATATGGACATATGTTTTGAACTCACCACCCAAAAAGGGTGGTGGCGCTGCATTTTTGGTGACGACCCGTGACAACCATTATTTTCTGATTGTAATTGCATGATGAACTATATGCACAGTAAAATTATTATTGGGATAGTTATACAAATATTATTGAGCTTTAATCAAAATATGAAGAAATCTTTTTTTGTGAACATTCTTAATCACAACATGTTACCATTAGGTCCTATCTAAATTCCAATATCATATTTGGATTTCTTGTAAGATTACTGCTCAGAAAATATATACTTTTTATGGGATACTTGTAGAACAAGTAGTTATTGCGATATGCTAATTCGAATCTCAGATGGTGTAAAATGTTTAAAAAAACTGGACATGCAACGGGAAGGGTGGCGAGTTCAAAACACACGGCCATTATGTACTCCTACTTCTCAATTCGTATACCAAACACTTCCCACAGAACACCCTTCCATTTCTTAGTACGAATACCACACACTTCGCACAGAACACCCTTTCGTTTCTTAGTACTGCTCATCCGGTACAAAAACACCAGCCATACCCCTTCTAGACTAGTATTATTTATTTGATCGCCACTTTCCTTTAAAGGAATATATATTAGTTTTGTAGCAGTATTTTCAGCTCTATATTCTTGTTTATCTGTGAACTTTCAAGTTAAATGGGTATCATATATATTTCTTACCTATAGCCATTAGTTACTACTGGGATCTTGCCGAATAAGTTCAAATTTCCAACTTCTGAGATAGTACTCATTACATCACGTTGCGATCACAATCCCCTCAAATGAGCTACCTGCATAATTTGATTTGCAGTAATTGCAGATACGTTTCAATTCTGTAATTAATATTTTGTTCTCGCAAATGTTAGACTCATTGCGTGTGCACAACATTGATAAAGTAGTAATTAATAGAGATATAGAAAAATCCAGTAGAATATGTCAAATATATATCTAACTGAAATGAAACCAAACTTAGGTAGAGGTACCATCCCGGATGCGAATTTATTAACCGTACACACTCACTGTATAAATGTATTGCTGTACAATGTACATGTGCTATGCGGTTTACTCCGTCAAGGTATCCAAATGTTGTTTACGGTAACGAACATCGCATCCCGGATAACGAGTTTTCAAAACAAATTCTAGACATGGGTCCCGTTCTTCATATCCTAACACTTTCCGCGCGGCAGTCATCTGCAGACGACAGTTTTTCAAAAATGTTAACATTATTGAATTTCATTACCATATTTGAAATCACCATGAGAAATACATTAAAATAACTCCACCATACCTAGAGTTGGTACAGTAATCTTTGATATAGACTTGAAATTTGGGAAAGGTTTCTGAAAAATCTCTAATAGCCTCGTGGAAAGTGTTAACTAAATCTGGGTGTTTTTTGTTTGTTTTTTGTAGAATCTTACTATAAATCTGGAAACGGTGTGTGGGGGTGTGTTTGTTTGTGTGTTTGTGTGTTTGTTATCATTATTTCTCCGTTAGTTGTGATAAAAGTGGCGCCTAATTTGCTTGACAGATAGAGGAAATAACGGGAAGGGTGTTAAAGATTATTTCAGTGAAATCGGTTAACAATTGGCTCCAAAAACAGCAAAAAACCTCTCAGATTTGGCTCATAAATGCCACAGAATTGAACAACGTTGATAGTTGCGCGTACTACCGCGTAATCATACAGTGGTAACGCGTCGCGTGCATGTATGCGCAAGGGCTCACTGCCACGGCGCACGCACTCCTACACATGGCGCAGAAGCCACACGGGAAATGGTTATAGGCCGGTTGGTAGGGTATTTGGTGTCATGTTGGGGGGGGGGGGGGGGGGGGGGGGTGGGGGGAGGGGGGAGGGGGGGTTGTAAAACCACGGGAAATGGGTTAGGATAGGCCTAGGGTTGGTGCAAGTAGCGTTTTGCGGGGGTTAATGAAGCAACCTGATTTCTTTACTTTAAGTTGGCATGCCAAACAATCGATGGGACCGAGGGTTAATGAAGAAGCCACGGGAAATGGTTTAGGGAGGGTTGTGATTATAATCAACCTGATTGGGGTGTGTGTATGAAGGAGGGGAGGGGGTTGGGGGGGGGGGGGTAAAACCACGGAAAATGTTTTAGGATAGGGTTAAGAGTTAATTAAGTAGCCACGGGAAATGATTAGGAGTGTTATGATTATAAATCCACCTGGTTGGTGTAGTTGCAGTGTGGGGGGGGGGGGGGCGGTTCAAGGTGGGTTTATGTGGTTTTAAAAGTACGGAAGGTTAACTTGATGCGGCTTGAGAGGTAGGGGTTAATAAAGTAGCCACGGTTATAAACCCGTCTTACGGTTGGATATGGTTATAAATCAACCTAATTGGGGTGAGGGTTGTAGGGGTTTATAATGCCTTTATGAGGGATATGTTATAAATCAACCTGGTTTGGGGGGGGGGTTGTAGGGGGTTTATGTGGTTTCAGTAGGTAATGTAGCATAACCATCTAGCGGGGACCCGAGCGTAGCAGAAGCCACACGGGAAATGGTTATAGGCCGGTTGGTAGGGTATTTGGTGTCGTGTTTGGGGGGGGGGGGTGGGGGGAGGGGGGTTGTAAAACCACGGGAAATGGGTTAGGATAGGCCTAGGGTTGGTGCAAGTAGCGTTTTGCGGGGGTTAATGAAGCAACCTGATTTCTTTACTTTAAGTTGGCATGCCAAACAATCGATGGGACCGAGGGTTAATGAAGAAGCCAAGGGAAATGGTTTAGGGAGGATTGTGACTATAATCAACCTGATTTGGGTGTGTGTATGAAGGAGGGGAGGGGGGGGGGGGGGGTAAAACCACGGAAAATGTTTTAGGATAGGGTTAAGAGTTTAAGTAGCCACGGGAAATGATTAGGAGTGTTATGATTATAAATCCACCTGGTTGGTGTAGTTGCAGTGGGGGGGGGGGGGGGGGTGAAGGGGGTTTATGTGGTTTTAAAAGTACGGAAGGTTAACTTGATGCGGTTTGAGAGGTAGGGGTTAATAAAGTAGCCACGGTTATAAACCCGTCTTACGGTTGGATATGGTTATAAATCAACCTAATTGGGGTGTGGGTTGTAGGGGTTTATAATGCCTTTATGAGGGATATGTTATAAATCAACCTGGTTTGGGGGGGGGGGGGGGGGTTGTAGGGGGTTTATGTGGTTTCAGTAGGTAATGTAGCATAACCATCTAGCGGGGACCCGAGCGTAGCGATGGTACGCCGCTAGTTTTCCTAATAAAATTCTCAGAGGAAGAAGGAAAAGTACAGTGTTATATGTTGTTTTGGTTTTGTTTGCAAATAAATGACTTTGCTAATACAAATATAGTGGGACCTTTATTATTGCGCAATACCTGCTAGTGCTATATCTATCAGTCAATACATTTCTAAATGGATATACAGTTCTCAATAGGTCTACCATTCGGTATTTAACCCTTTAGTATGTTCGTATGTGCTTCTTTGCAGACACCAGTACCTGGTAAGTTACTTATTTTGATGACTGTATTTGGGAGCATGGCTATTTTTACCTAGTGGTACGGTGGAAAGCTGTTATTGCGCGTAAAAAGATTTGGTTTCACTTTATATCTCGCCCAAAGACTAACAGTCTTTTTTTTATCTCGCCTCTCAAACATTTGGGGTTTTTGTACGTGAAACAAGCATGTTCGTCGTCATTCTTTGAATCCCGACTGATTACCTGCCTGATGGGGCGCCACCTATGTCTTTTGTGAAATGTGACGAACAGAAAATAAGAGAGAAACCTGTTGGAACGTTTCTTTGATCATCGGCAACCATAGCGATTTCATGTCATAGCCTTTTGAAGTTACCTATTTTTGTCTATAGTGCTCAACAAAAGAAAGTCATACACTTTGTTTATTTCCAAAAGAGTAACTTCCAATTATTTTTGATAAAACAGGCTAGATAGACATTTGAATAAAAATCCGTGACGTTTCCGCATATTCAATGCCACTACGTGGGAAAAGACCAAAGGTTACCAGGCACATATCCCGTATTTGTCCCGTATTGATCACTGCACATTTCCCGTGCGCGGGCTAATTCAAATTCTGTCATGCATGGGTATTGTAGCACGTGTGTTCGATATCCCCAGTAGTCATCCAGGCCATGCAATGCATACACATCATTTTCTCTTGAAAATGCGAATTTGGAAACGTCACGGATTTTCTTTAAATTGGGCTAATCATGGCTTATCTTTGTTGTTTTGTAGCAAGTTTGATACCAAATCGTGCCTAAAAGATTCATCCAAATTCATATCTAGCCTGTTTGGTCAAAACATAGGCCTAATTGAAAATAACTCTTTAGGATATAAACAAAGTGTATGGCTTTCTTTTGTTCAGCACTTTAGTAATACCCGTATGTCTTACTGTCAGTAGTTTGTTGCTAATGATATTATTATTAGGGAACAGTTCCATTTGTACGCGATAAAAATTGCGAGAATGTTCCGGGCCCCGATGAGTTTTTTATCAGGCCCCGATGAGATTTTTAGCGCGTACAGTTGCGAGTAGCAAAGGATTATTTATCGAGTAGCGTATTACCGCTTGTTTAAATATAACGAAAGATAAGTGGTCGGTATGTAAATAAAGCTTCGGGTTATTTATTGATCATGGCGACATCTTGGCGCGGGGTTTGGATGTTTAACGTAAATTGTATTATCCTCGTGTATTTGCTAAACAATGTCCCGCTCTATTTGCTAAACATACCCCAGGGTATGGCAGAGGCCTCGTATCGGGCCCCGATGGCTATTTTATCGGGGCCTGATGTCTATTTTATCGCGTATCAACTTGAAAAACATCGGGTCCAAAACATACCAGGCCCCGGTACAGTCGCGATAAATTTATCGCGTATAAATGGAACTGCTCCCTTACAAAAGAAAGATTTTCGACTATGGCTTTTTAATATACTCATGACAAGTAACACTTCTCTATAATAGTCTGATTACTATACGGTATATTCATTTCTATCATACATATCATTGATTATTAGCATTTCTGTTGAAAAGGTCCAACCCTATGATACGAAATTTCTATATGTCCATCGTACATTTTGGTTGATATTTGGCGACTTGAACATTTTTGGGCATCATTTTGGCGGCCACTTTGGTTTTAATGTATGTTTACAAAGCAAAACTACTATATATGAGTTTCTAGTGGTCTAACACATGCATCCCATTGTTAAAACTATACCTTGAGACAAACACAAGCGTTGGATAAGAGAATCCATTTGGATACGAAGGCAGGGGGCCAAAATCATCAACCGCGACGAGGGTATTTATTCTCTAAATCATGTATACGATCCACTGTTAACAACACCTGAGCTTCTTGGGACCGAGAGTGCAAGTAAATCTCGCGGGAAAAACAAGTGGATCCAGTCACTACCGATAAAGTCTTCCGATCGGGAAGACGAAACTGTCTAGTCATGTGAGTAGATATTTGAATTTGTAAACAAAACAATTTAATCATTTCAATCTACAATCCTGATGAACTTATTCAAAGATACTGGATATGAGTTTCTAGTGGTCTAATGCATACATCCCACTATTATTCTTTCACCATACATTTTGATTGATATATGTCATTTTATGAACTTTGATCAGTTTTGGACGCCATCTTGAATAACCCCTTAGCATACCAAAAGAAATTTGGTAACGTCCTAAATATGTTTTAGTACCAAGAAAGGAAGTCAAAAAAGTTGGTTGGGGGAGTCCTGGGGAGGGGCAAAAATACCTCTGTATATGCCCGACTATTTGATCAGTTCAAAATTGGCGAAGCCTTCAAACAGCAGCGAATAAAATTAATACAGAAGGACGCGGGCTCGCTCAAAGCAACAAGCGCACTGTGCATCATATGCGTGACATGCGTGCTGCCAAAACGAAGTGTGTGTGGTCATAATTGCGTGCATTTGCTTAGATTACTTTTGCGCGCGGAAAGATTAAAAACCGAACATTTCTCGCCAATTTGGAACTGATCAAACTATAGCCTATATATAGCGTGAGACAACAATATCAGTACATACAACAACATAACTTGTTTGGTTTGAAACAATTGATTTTTATAATATTTTATTCAACGTAAGAACAAATTATAAAATTACATGA
Source organism: Ophiura sarsii (assembly GCA_035610835.1). Classification (NCBI taxonomy): domain Eukaryota; kingdom Metazoa; phylum Echinodermata; class Ophiuroidea; order Amphilepidida; family Ophiuridae; genus Ophiura; species Ophiura sarsii. Next base: position 58,920,441 of record CM069453.1, read on the forward strand.
GAATACAATCAAATCGATTTTTATAAGCAGAATACATTATTATGAACGACCCGACCCGCGGGTTGATTTAATAGGGACCAGCGCTAAAGAAATATTTTATTTACAATACAATAATAGTTTGTATAACTTATATAAAACTAATACTACTTACGAGTTGTTCTTAGCCTGAAATTTTAATGATTTTTGGGATTAACCATTAAACCGCGCTTTTTTTGGGATTAGCCATTAAACCGCGCTTTTTATTGTCAGAACAATTTCTGTTTTGTGATCAATCAAACCTATCACTGTAGCTGTATCAGGAATAGAGTTAACGCTTTCCACGCGGCTATTATTTTTACCATACACAAAACGGATTTTTCAGAAACCTTTCATAATTTTCAAAGTCTATCTCAAAGATTACTGACCAAACACTAGGCATGTTTGTACTCATTTCAATGCATTTCTCATGGTGATTCCAAATATAGTAATAGAATTCAATAATTTTGACATTTTTGAAACATTTTGTGAAATTTTAGAATGTCGTCTGCAGCCGCCTGCCGCGTGGAAAGCGTTAAGATGGGGGAAATCTCAACCTTGAATCCATAACCTTATAAATTTGCTTGTTCCAATAAGATTCTACCTTGTAGTGATTACGCGTATTTGAGAGCACAAACAATTGAGGAGAAAAAACCCGACCACTACACCATACCTCGCATTCGACTGTACGCGTAATTGGTCATTGATGAACCGCATAGTAAGCGTCTTGTTAAATCGACCAAGTGCGCGAGGCGCAATCGCTTTTTCAACAGTAGAGTAGGCTATCGTTTCCCAAGCGGGCTGTTCCAATAGTCAGGAGCCGGTAAGGTAAAACAGTGAAAAGTCCATATCACTGAGATAAATTACTTTGCCCAGTAAAAGTTCAATGTTACCACTTTAGGTCCACTTTTACCAGCCAGATGTTTTGGGAATATCTCAAGGTTGAGATTTCTCTATCTTAACAATATTTCATTTGTCACCAAATGAACATTCGAGTGTTGAGCGCTAGAAGGCCGTATCTCAAGAAATGCTATTTTGAGAAAATCGACTTTCAAATATTTGGGACTCATTACAATACACTGTAGCACCTAACTTATAACTCTAATTGTAGTCAAATTAAGAGTGGTTAATGAGTTATCTCTTTATGATTCTGAAAATCACGGTTACATGGATTATTTTTGTACCAAAATATACATTTTCCCAAAAATTGAGTTACGGGCTTCTGGCGCTCAACCCTCGATGTGTAGGCTGGTTCACCCAAAGTAGACTTAAGCCTTTAAGATTTTGTTCGTTGTAGGCCTACCCCTTTAACATTTGATACGCAGTCATTTTAACTCTTGTTAATATCGAACGCATGCATGTTTAGCCTAATTGTTTTCAGTCAAACACATTTTCATTTGAAATACGATCATTTATAAGATACGAAATTGTTCTCTTTTTTGTTTCATTTTTTAACAATTGCAAGGTAGAGCACATGGTATGTATCTGACGATTGACGACTCAACACTTATACCAAAAGAGTCCTTCTGGACGGAATTCTCCTAAACGTAGGTTTCTTATATACATGAATAGCCATTCTATCAAAAGATCAATTTCGCGATAGGACACTTCCCGCCGCATGAGGGGGTAAACATGGATTATTTACAGTTCGTTGTAACCTATTTAACAGGGTGTGCAGGATAATCGAGACATATTGTACGTAATCGTCAATCATAATAAAGATTTCTCTACGATTCGAGCTTCAATTGTTTCTTCAAATGGCTTACTGTTCATTCGTCTATTTCTTACAAGATATTATGCAATATACTACTGGTGTAATTCCGCTCTCAGCATGCGCATGCTCAGTTGAAGAGGTTTAAACATCGATTTATACTATGGTATGATCAGTTCCAAATTGGCGAAGCCTCAGTACAGCATCGAATGAATACAGAGGGATTACTTTTGCGCGCGGAGGGATAAAAATCAAATTTCTCTCCAATTTGGAACTGATTAAACTATATTGTCGTCGCCATTACGGCATATTAAAATACTTGTATGCATTATCTCTATAAACAGTTTCAGATATTTGAACACAAAAGACCCTGTAAATTACTCTTTCTTTAACCTACGAATTCATAGATAATTACATAGCTGTTATCTAGTTAATTGCACAAATTATATATTGGTGCCATTTATTATTTATTGATAACGCCCAGTTAGGAAGCGCCTTGCACACGTTCCCTGAATCGACTGATAGGCCTACGCCATGAAACCTATGATTTTTCAACAAGCCATCCGCTATCGTTTCAAAGATGGCGGATAAAGACAAAATCGAAAATCCCGATACTGCTTAAAATGATATGAATATTTCATACAAAATAGCATTCAATGGCAACGTGGAAAAATGGTAGAATCGAACGAAGGTGTATGTTCGACAGTGTCGTTAGAATTAGAAATCAATAGCTGACGTTGCGGTCAAAAATTCCTTCATCGGTGATTCTTAGAATGCTTAGGATATAGCCAAATATACTAAACTTCTTCATTCGATTCTGATACACTCGTCCTCACTTTGTGTCAATGATGTTGACAACTAGGGTGCAGAGGCAGAGGTCCTGTAATAAGGTTTAACCCACCCCACCCCAATGAGATGGTCACACATCAATGTATAATGACAAAATTAGTTAACCTTTCAACCCCAATTGAAGACGCAAGTTACGCAACTGCGAGAAGGTTAGAAACCCAGGCTGTGCGTATTTATTGGAACCAATCAGCAACAGTTTTCTATACGGAATAAACGCTAACCTCGTTGTAGCATCATCCAAGCGGCGCAATTCTTTCCCAATGAAAAGCACGTCCAACAATTATGCAGAGCTCTGTGGTGTAATAGCTAAGGATTTGTCTATGCAAATGGTGCAGTCCTAGTCCATATTAAACACCGTGTTGATTGGCGGAAGAGCGGGTGGACAATACTCATTATTCACCAGGTGTGAAATTGCCGCGCTTATTGGTGGCGTGCTTGACGACTCGTCCGTGGACACGTGTTGACCCTCTGTGATCGGTGGATTCAGGCGCCCCTCCTCGTTATACACACCCCTGTCGGGAATATGGTTGAATTCGTTTGAGGTAATGCCTGTTGATTGGTTGAGAGTGGTGGCGTGATGCTGGTTGATGGCCGGAACTGTACGAGAAAAGGACATACAAAAGGTAAAACCCGGATGAACATTTTCAAGGCTTACATATGCATAGAACCTACTTAGCACAGTCGTAGCATGCTTTCACTTTCCACGCGGCTATTGGTTTTACCATACAAAACAGATTTGTCAGAAACCTCACCCAGATTTTCAAGGTCTATCTCAAGGATTAGAGAACCAATACTGGGCATTTTGTACTTATTTCAATGCATGTCTCATGGTAATTCCAAATATGGTAATGAGATTAAATAATTTTGACATTTTTGAAACATTTTGTGAAGTTTTGGAATGTCGTCTGCCGCCACGTGGAAAGAGTTAAGGATATGGATGTGGGGTGATTGGGTAAGATTGGTAGACTAATAGCTGGAGCTTCGTCATGCGCACTGCAGCCTTGGTAAATGAAATTTCACGTGGGCTTGGCAACACGTGCCTTGATGTTCATAACATTATCCCTTAATATCCCTTTCAACTTAATTATACCATTCTTCCATGATTATACGTTCCCATTACAAATGTTGGCTACCTTGTGGATTGTGAGAGTTGACGGGGCTTCCATCATTGACGAATAACTCGTTTCCTTTTCGCTGCGACCCATCCAAGATATTCAAAGGATCATTGGATGCGCTGTAACCAAGTTGATGACCGTCGTCATGGTGATTCCGATGTGCATCAACAGAACTAATGACTGAAACGTGTTCCGCTGTCTCCCTCTGTTGAGTCGGCTGTGTAGTATTTACGTACGGATCTTGGGTATAACAAGCTGTTTTAACAAAATCACATAAGTTCGTGTTTAGTTTATTTCTAGGATATATGACATTTCAAGGGTGAAATGGATTTAGATACGCCGGTGCTATATTAACACAATATCCTTCCAATAGGTATTTGTGGTTGAGCAAGTGACTGATGGTGCTCCGTTCATGCCGTTATAACTTGGATTTCCTAACTCCACAATTGTGCATAAATACCCCCTCCCCCACCCCCAAACCTGAAATTTAAAGCGTTGAATCTCTCATAGCACCCGTATTCTACATCGCTCTTCGTGCACGGGTACTACCAGAAATCTTTTCCTGTTCCCGTCTTACGTCGTTTCATAAACTTTACCCGCGGTATTATCTCAGTAAGCGGGACTGATCTAGAGGAGAGATTGAATTGAATTTATAGAGCAGGTTTTTGCATGACGTAATAACCTCGTCATCGGTGATCCATTAGGAAAATAGTGACGAGGGATACACTAGTTATGGTTTAAATCGGGTTTGGGAGGATTCTGTAAGGGACATAAGAGAACAAAACGACGTGTTACTTGTAAAAATGGCATTTTTTGAAAAGTGTATAGTTTGGTCCAGTTGATTTGAAGTCTTGTGGATGGAAGCATGCAATTCGCTGAAAGGTTTGTATACTCTAAAGTCCTTTGTACCCTGATAATAGTGTTATGTTGTTGTAAGTTTCAAAAGGTTGTGATATAACGTTATCAAAACTAAATTTTGTGGATGTACCACAACGTTATCAACACATCAGAAGATGCTGGAAACGTTCATTCATTCACAACGTTATGATCTAACGCTGTTCAAAAGTGCTAAATTAAAGATTTCACAAAACGTTTGTCCCATTGTTTTGACCTAATCAAACTACAGCCTGACTTTAACATGTTTAACGATAATGATACACTCTTAGAAAAAATGGTTCGTTTAAGAACCCTTTTTTGTCCCGCGGGGAGCACCTTTTGGCCTAAAAGGTTCTAAAAAGAACCTTAGAATGGTTCTTTGAAGAACTTTCAAATTTTAAATAAGACATAAAGGTATATTTACTTTTTTGTTTTTATGTAATATGCAAATTCAAGAGAAATGTAAACAAATTTAGTCCTTTTCAACTGTTAAAAATCATTTCTTCTTGGCTAAAAACATTTTTTACCGTTTTACCAAGAACCATTGAGGGTTCTCCATAATTTTTCCCCAAAAGGTTCTTGAAGCTTGAGGAACCATTTTCTTGGCTAAAGAACCCTTTTAGAACCTTTTTTGGTTCTAAAAGGAACCCAATGAAATTTCTATAGGGTTCCTTTTAGAACCAAAAAAGGTTCTAAAAGGGTTCTTTAGCCAAGAAAATGGTTCCTCAAGCTTCAAGAACCTTTTGGGAAAAAATTATGGAGAACCCTCAATGGTTCTTGGTAAAACGGTAAAAAATGTTTTTAGCCAAGAAGAAATGATTTTTAACAGTTGAAAAGGATTAAATTTGTTTACATTTCTCTTGAATTTGCATATTACATAAAAACAAAAAGTAAATATACCTTTAGGTCTTATTTAAAATTTGAAAGTTCTTCAAAGAACCATTCTAAGGTTCTTTTTAGAACTTTTTAGGCCAAAAGGTGCTCCCCGCGGGACAAAAAAGGGTTCTTAAACGAACCATTTTTTCTAAGAGTGTAACGATATACAGGGTGAGTAAAAAAAACCTGCAATAGTGGAAAGAATCCATTTTGTTTTCAAAACCATGTTGAATTTTGAAACTTTTTAAACGTGGCAAGAATAACATGTTTGTTCCTAACTTTGTGTGAAAGGATGAAGTCGATCGCATTTTCCGTTTGTCTTTGGTGACCCTCTTTGCCGTACACACCAATGTACGTGTTTATCCACGAACACAGTGATTTTCAATTGAAATGGCATACATTGCATTTTCATATTTGAATATCCTGCAAGCAAAAAAATTGAAAAGGTTCAGTTTTTCATCAAAAATTAGAACATTATAAGCAATTCATAGCATGGGTGAGGTAAATTGATTATGTTAACTCACATGTAAACAAGAAATAATGCATTCAATTCCAATTACATCACGAATCTACTCAAGATTCTAAATTTGAACGGGAGACACATTTTGCGATCTTAGGCATGTTTTGGGTATCTCGTGGATAAACGTGTGAAATTGGTGCACGGGTAAAAAGGTTCACCAAAGGCAAACGGGGGGTGATATTGACTTCATTTTACACACAAAGTTAGTAACAAGTAGGGTATAATTCTTATAACGTTAAAACATTTTCAAACTTCAACTTAGTTTTAAAAAAGAGATGGCTTCTTTCCACGGTTGCAGTCTTTTTGACTCACCCTGTATGTTTACTTGGTATCGTATCGTTACCAATGACATATAAACGGGATCACAGTCATCATGATTGGTCATTTCAGGTCGCTTGTAGTTCAATGTAGTGGGTCGAACTGATCAACCAACGCTTATAAATCTACTATAATTCCAACATAGCCCCCAACTTAATAATAACAGATCATTTACCTCCGTTTTGATATACACTATTAAATTCATACGTCGGCGGAGCCATGTTGAACGCATTTCTGTTGTGACTACTCGCAGTCTGTATCACTCCGCCTCCTTCTACTTGGTGACCCGGGTTCATCGCACAGCTGTTATAATACCCATCATCCCTATACTGTGTTTCCGCCGGATATGCGTAGGATGTCACTTCCGTATCCGCTTTGGAATAAGGTACGTTGTTATACGACGAATGGAACATCGAAGACGGGTAACAGCTTGAGCCTTGATACCCACCAAGATACTGTCTTGGAGGAGGTAGTGGGTACGAATCCGTGGCTTGCCCAACGTGTGATAGGTAGGGATAAGAACCATGATGTCCGTTCGATTGCGGCGGCAGGAGTGTTTGATTGTTTCCATCTAGTGAAGGCAATCCGACCCGATGATGGTGATGAGCCTGATTAACCGCGTGATTCCTAAGCGGGTTGACAACTATCGGGGATATGGGTGGAGTGAGCATCATAGGATTACCGGTACCGCGAGATCCATGTGATGGGGATAAATGGGGATTATGATTCACTGCGGAGAGATATTGTTCTCGATCACCATTTGACATCATCGTGTGTCCCCCGTATCCGTTGGTGGGAAAGCGGTCGTAATAGTCCTCTCGCTTGATGGACGACGGGTCTGCATTATTGATTGGTTGCTTGGCATGGTTTACGTTGCGATTAGCAAGAAAGCAAGTACCTGGCTGGTTTGACAGAGGCTTCTGATGGTGATTATGGTGATTGTCTGTAAAAAAACAAAAGCAAGTTAAAACAACGTTGGTGATATTCTTTTTATTATGTATTCTTAAACATGTTAAACAGCTAAGACAATTTAAGAAATCATGTGAACAAATAATATTATTTTTAACGAATTTTAGAGGAGAGGGTTAGCGTCTACACGGATTCAGAAGAATGAGTCGTTGAGGATGGAAGTACGAGGGGGTATCATAAAGTTTTAGAAAACACCCAGAAGTGAAGGTGCCAGAAACTTAATTTTGTTATGTGATCCTTCAGACATATTTACTAAGTCCCTGTGCAAAGTTACACATTTCTCCTACTTTTTATTACCTGTCCACAGACCGCCATTGTAGAGATCCTCAGATTGACCGCCATCGATTGATTCTCAGATTGCCTCAGATTGTGTCATTCCCAAAACAGCAAATAAATAGTTTAAAGTTTAGACAGAAAGAGGTCAAAGGTCATTACAAATAAGCTTGGTGACAATAAACTTATGGGTAACATGGGGTGTACACACATTGACCTCTAATGACCCCTACATGACCTTTGACCCTTTCTGTCAACACTTAAAACTATTTATTGCTGTTTTGGGAATAACATAATCTGAGGCAATCTGAGAATCAATCGATGGCGGTCAATCTGAGGATCTCTAACAATGGCGGTCTATGGACAGGTAATAAAAAGTAGGAGAAATGTGTAACTTTGCACAGGGACTTAGTAAAGATGTCTGAAGGATCACATAACAAAATTAAGTTTCTGGCTCCTTCACTTCTGGGTGTTTTCTAAAACTTTATGATACCCCCTCGTATGATTCATTCCCATGATGTCGTCAGTTTTGTTATCAACACGTCAAGTAACCTAGTATTGGAAGAAAAGAAAAAATTAAAAAGATTGGAATATGGAGATATCCTTCAAGATTATAACAATTGGAATGGTTCACGTTTACCAGCGAGGATGTTGTAGTAGAATTGCTACAATTCATCTTTAGGTCAAAAATGTATAACGTCAGGTCGTCAACTCCTCGACACTGCAATGAAACAGGGCAGCCCATCGCAATGGTTGTCCTGTTTCACCAAATGTCCGCAAATATTTTATTGAACATTTTGAACAATTGAGATTGTTTGGACCCTAGCATAGATAATCAAGACAGGGATGGACAAGTGGGTATTTTCTTTTGAAGCTTATTTCGGACAAAGGTCGTTCAACACAAAACCCCGATACAGCTTGTCGCCCTGTCATCAAATAACTTCTCAACATCAATAAATAAAAACGTAAGCCTCGTTCCCAGACGCGTTAAATTGGTTAGAATCGATTTCATAAGATGTCCTATCGTCCTATGCCCGTCGCGTTTATGGGTTCAAGTTTAGGTGTAATTAAAAACTGAGTGAAATAAGTGTCTATAAACTTCACAGATAGCGTTACATCTATCGCATCGGTGAATGTGTGTATTGAAATATATGATAATATGTTTCAAATGTTCGAAGTATTTTAACTTTCACCGTTGCTTTTTTTATCAAACTAATTATATGTATACCGTTAATAGCTAGTATTAGATATTGTAGTTGCTGCAACATACTATCAATACCCATACTGTTTACCGGGCTTTTCAAACATGCTAGTCATATACAGGAGTAGGCGATACAGACATAGTATCAGCTCCACACAACATTTCAATAGAGATAATCATCCCCTCTATTAAAGATCTATGACACTAGTCACTCAATCTTACTGTACCTTTGCAATGCTTGTCCAATCTGTTCTGCAGTTCATTATCCTTCTCGTTATTGAACTGACACTCAACGGCTAATAGAATGTATTCATCTAGCAGCATTCGAATCAGATGAAAGGAAGCTGTAAATAATCAAATGTTGTCGTTACTCTAATGTGCAGTGGCTTCTTAGCGTATTCTAGTGATCAACACAGCATGATGACGATAACGACGAGGATGACGATGCTGACTACGATTATGACAACGATGACGACGGCAATGATGACGACAACGATGACAATGATGACGATGATGATGACGATGATGATGACGACGATAATGACGATGACAATTGATGACAATGATGACAATGATGACAATGATGACAATGATGACAATGATGACAATGATGACAATGATGACAATGATGACAGTGATGACAATGATGACAATGATGACAATGATGACAATGATGACAATGATGACAATGATGACAATGATGACAATGATGACAGTGATGACAATGATGACAATGATGACAATGATGACAATGATGACAAAATGATGACTATGATGACAATGATGACACTGATGACAACATGATGACAATGATGAAGATGACGACAATGATGACAATGATGACAATGATGACAATGACGACAATGACGACAATGATGACAATGATGACTATAATGACTATGATGACAATGATGACAATGATGACAATGATGACAATGATGACAATGATGACAAAATGATGACAATGATGACAATGATGACAATGATGACAAAATGATGACTATGATGACAATGATGACACTGATGACAACATGATGACAATGATGAAGATGACGACAATGATGACAATGATGACAATGATGACAATGACGACAATGACGACAATGATGACAATGATGACTATAATGACTATGATGACAATGATGACACTGATGACAATGATGACAATGATGAAGATGACGACGATGATGATGTTGATTAGTCCTACTTACCAAAACTTTGAGCGTTATTAAGTGTCAAATTATGCATTACACGTGCCCCAAAGAACGACCATTTTAGGAGGAAATCTTGAGCTCTTTTCTTCATAGACCGACCATTCTGTTTGCTGGGCTGCAAGAAACATAAAAGTAATTGTTTATTTCAGTTTTCGTTGCACCCTTAAACAGATTCATACCGTATAGTATCTCGATTTTCAATAAACTTTGTATCATTAATAATTATGCTTATACTCGTATGAGCGGACATTCATTTGCCCAATCTGTTCCACAATGTCTCAGAATATGGAGACATAATATGTTAATTGTGACGTCACAGCCTATGGTAATTGTGACGTCACAGCCTGTATGAAGATAGATAGGTGGATTGAGAACAGGGGTAGCACTGGCTCAAAAATGTGAGGAGTCCCGTTTGCATTTTTCAGGACCCTTTAAGGACTGCAAAAACTAAATTTAAGGGTCCCCCAGAAATATAAGGGGTCCTGAAGTTTGAGCCTTTGAAAATGGTCAGCACAGATACGCACACTAGCGTAAGATCATGTAACTCATATACCTATGTCGTGTCCATGTTAATCAGTAGAAGATACTTATATATAGAATGTTTTGGAAATCGCTTGAAACTTTTGCGGAAGCAATTCGGAAGCGATTTAGTGTGTTTAACAACTTTAAAAAATACAGGATTTGCATTGTATTTATCTTTTACGGATATTAATAAATTTAAAATGTAGGCACAGGATGGAGATTGACAATGTTCAAAATGTCTTAAGGTTTCCACGTCCATACATCGTCAGATTTAAGGGGTCCCTTTATTTTCGATTGGGACCCGTTAGTGAAGTTCAATATGTAAACTTACGCGTCCATTATCGTCCAACAAGAAAATAAGGGGTCCTAGGACGCGAGGACGCGCAAGAACGCGAGCCCTGATTGAGAATCGTTAGCATAACCGTTAAACGTTTATTTGATATACACTGTCAATTAATTATATCATCTAATAGGAAAATGTCCCATATATCCAAACGAATTTAAGAACTGCTTCTCATATTCATTGGTCATAGGAATAAACAAGATCAATATTAAGCTTTAGGCCTATAGTTTTAATCTCTAAAGTTAAGCTCTGATTTACCTTAATCGCTCAAGTTAAGCACTATTTACCTTAATCACTTTCGTTTCCACCACTTGATCCAACCACTCGGTAAATGCCTCAACGGTGGCTTGCTTCTTCAGAAGTTCTTTGAACTCATTCAAAACTATGCAGAAAAAAAGAAGAAAATGTTACGATATTGCAGTTACATTGCCAAAAACTTTACAGCATATTGGTGTTTAAAGATTAAATATATTGGACAATGCATAATCAAAAGCCCGGATTTTAAGCATAACAGAGTTTTCGAACATTGACGCAGAACCTGACAGATTTCATTGAGCGAAATACAAAGTGAAACATTTGGTATGAAATTAGAAAAAGAAATGAAATGTCTTGAATCTTACATTCAGCATTGAGTTCCATATCCGTGTCATCAGCAGCAGTTGTTAACAGTGCCTGTGAGCCGATACTGGATATATCGACTTTCTCGATGTCCGAAATCATTCTGTCAACGAGTTGTTGGTCAAAGAGTACTGGACGTGATGTCTGTGAAATTTAAGCACAATTATGACGGTTAGAGCTACATGTAAAGGTACCGGCACACCCAATTATGTAGGACATTTAGTGAGGCGCCCTGGAGACGAGCAACCCTGTCAAATTCAACACTATTTTATAGTTTATTCCGTATGGCTTAAGGTTGGGGTTAGGTGGTTTGGATTAGGGTAAGGATTAGGGTAAGGGCCAAACGTACGTAATAAACTCTTAACACTTTCCAAGTTGCAGGCATCTGCAGACGAAATTTCAAAAGTTCACAAAATGTTTCAAATATGTCGAAATTATTACATTTCATCACCATATTTGAAATCACCATGAGAAATGTATTAAAATAAGTACATACATGGCTAGAATTGGTCCAGTAGTTCTTGAGATAAGACTTTGAAAGCAGTATAACCTTTGTATAAGACATTCATAAGTAGTGTCAAGAGCCCATTACGGAATAGAGCTGTGCAATCCTTTAATCAGTCTATACAGGATATTGTACTAGGTGAATTGTGTGCTGTCTTACACCAAGGATAAACCTTGGGAATTAAACGTTTCTGAAAAACTTGGTTTGTATGGTAAAACTAATAGCCGCGCGGAAAGTATTAAGACTTCTGTATTTGACAGAGTAACCTATAGCCACAAAATGGCTAACCCCAAACACTTCAGAAAGGTTATGACGCTACTAAACTGCTCAAAAAAAGTTTGGAATTTTTTTTCAATTCCAATTTTTTCAAATATTGCGGGACATGTTCATTAAGTTTTATATATCCATGTAAAGCTGATGTGTTCATTTTTACAATGATACCAAATTTGAAACAATCCCTTGCTTCAGTGCTCAGCTATATACTTGTTTGAGAACATGGGGGAGGTCACAATCTGAATGTGCCAAAATCAACACTATTTCGTGCTCAAAAGAACATCTTTGTCGTCTGTTCAATGAAGTGTTACATAGACCGCTACAGTGTAGTGTGATGATCTATTGATTTTTAAGTGTTGATTTTGGCACTTTCAGATTGCGACCTCCCATGTTCTCAAGCATGTGGCTGAGCACTGGAAAAGGGGATGCTTCAAATTGGATATCATTGTAAAGATGAACACATCAGCTTTTACATGATATTACACTAAACAAAATGCTAAATGAACATATCCCGAGATATTGAACACATTGTGATTGAGAAGAAAAAAATTCAAACTTTTTTTGAGCAGTTTAGTTGTGTCCTGATCTTTATCTACCAATAAACATCATAATATGTAAGCATGACAGTTACAATCGATACAGCAAATGACACATTCTACAACGAGTATAAGAAGAGTCCTTCTCACCTGAGCGAGATGAAGAAATGACGTCTGCCGTTTCAATGCTTGTACAAACCGTCTGGCAACCGGAAGTTTACCATCTCGAAGTATCTCGGGTAAAGTTTCCAAAGACGTATTGATCCATTCTTCCCAATTCTTAGCAAATTTACGTATATCCGTGAGAAGCCTGTTTCATCAAAAAATAAACACAACGAAATAATTTGTCAATTTACACCAACTATCATGCGGTACTTGTGAATGCCATTTTTACAAATTTAAGAATAGGGAAATCGCTATGCTTGAGAACGTCTTTTTTATTCTAATATACTGTTGCGTTACACTCTTTTGGCGGATATTCTTTGCAAAGCTTTCGCACTTCATGTCCTTTGTTTTACGTTTTCACTCGATGACTCAATACGTAGGAATTGTGCATGGGCTACGTCAGTTTTCAGGCATCTCTTGCCTGCCTTGTGGCTAGCATATTACATACAATGTTTCCATCTTTAGTCACGTATTGCTCTCACATCTATAATTATCGGCTATCTTGTTTATAGGTAGCAGATTTCTTTATCGAATCTAATTATGTCGCTGAGTCTCTTTATTTAAGGCAGGCGTCACCTAATGATTTGATATAACTCACCCCTCGGGCATCTCTTGCATCGTGGCTGGTATCAGTATTTCCACGGTAGTCTTGTACAATATCGAGTCACATACTGCAATGATATCAGACACTATAGGGCTGTCTAGTAATGGTAACAGATGCTCCGGCATGCCTTGCCAAAAGTGCAGTAAGAAGTTTTGTATCTAAATACAAAGATATTCAGAGGTATAAACCTTCCAGAATATTATCGCTACTCTGAGTTTCATGGACAATCCCATACGGTCATTTTGTCCAATCTTCAGGCGAAAATATGTCTCTCTGACCGCAGGCCTTTGACCCATTGAAATGAGAATACACAATCAATGGTGTTAAAACTTGCGGTCAGAGCAACATTATATTCCAAAAGAGGTCAATACACATTAAGATTTCAAAAGATAATCAAAAAGTGCTCAACTGATAAATCAGGAGCGTAATAATTATTGACAACCGTAATATAAAAGGTGTATGTTCCGAACTTTAGCGCTTTTTTCAAATCGACATATTTTGATATCAAAAGAAAGCCCATATTTGTCTCATTATTTCTGTAAAATCTTAGGCGCAAAAGATATGTTCCATTTAGACGTTATAGGCCAAAATGCAGTGAATTACTGCCAAATTAACCACCCGTCCAGTTTGTTTGTGTACTACTCAATATGGGTAAATTTCATGTCACCTTGTGCTTCTAAATAAGAACCATTGAAGTTATGGTCATGTTTTTATACTGGGTACAATTTGTGTAACATGTCCCTTTTTCCATAAATTAGGTTCCTTTTTCAGTTAATGCATTATATCTGAAAAAGTTTACATTTAAAGTTGGTAAAAGTAGACATATTCTGAAAGCATATACTAAAACGGATGCAAATAGCATACAATCAGGTTGATTATACAGGGTGGCCCTAAATTGTACAGGGTGTAACAAGCAAAATCTTCTAAAAAAGAAGGGTTTCAATAATTACTTCCACTATGTCTATGAAGTGATGAGAGAAAAGTTCAGTACAGATTTAAAGTAGTTTAATAAAATACCCATCCAGACATATGCAAATTAAATTTCATTATGAATCTGAAATCCTACATACAGGGTGTCTAAAAAATTGTTTATTTAGTTCCGGAAAACTGCTTCTATTACTACAAACATACAAAGACTATAGTATTTTAACAAAATTCAAGTAGATTTCAAATAAAAATGCATCAATTACATGTACGTGAACATTGATTGATTTTGAAAGTCACCCTTTTCTTATGTAAAGTTGTTAATTTTAAACATATAGGGTGTTTAAAACATTAATTTAGGTAAACATGATTATCCACAAATCATTAAATTGAATGAGTTTAAATTTGCATCTGAAACATGATTTTACATTCCAATTTGAAGTAGCAAATGCTTAAAGTGGTATGAGTTTCAAATAATGTTCAATAAAAAGGGTCCCTTTAACTACAGGGTGACTCAAATTTTCCCAATGGCACATGTTTAGTGGCATACAATTAATTGCGTTTATCCTTTTTGCACCTTCATGATGTGCAAAGCACATTCAAATGAACAAATTAGGTCAGTTTCCATAATGTATGAACCCAGTATTCAAATTTCAAGAGTCTGATTTAAGATTGAATTATAAAATGTTTTCGTTTTAAGTTGTATTCAACATATAGGGTGATCCAATGTTGATTGGCAAACTGCTTAAATGCTGGTCATCCTATACTAGGTCAGGTCAGTTGCATTCCTAAGAATTAATAATTCTCCTGAGTTTACAAGCTTGATGAAAACCAACAGTTTTTTACTTATTTGGTAACACAGTTAAAAACAAGTAATAACACCACACTTAAACGCATTTAACAAAATGTGCTAATTAACATCCAGACAATACAGAATACATGAGGTTAATTACATATCTTCTTTTAATTTTTAGTTAAATAGTTAAATTTATTTATTCAAAAGGGTACCTCAACCTTTCTATATTTTTAAAATGGACAGTTTGGTGCAGGCAAATGTTTGCATACATTTGCAAACTGCGACCAACTTACGTTTCTTAACATTTTTTTTGAGCTTCTTATTTAATGCTAATTAATGATTCCTTAATTAACTAATTATATTTTTAATTCAAATATACTTCAATAATGTTATGTTTTCAATATAAAATTGTACCAAGAGTGAAACCAGTGCATTTTATGTTTGCCCAATGTATATTGCACCATACTTGTTCAACTATGCACTCCTCCTCCTCCTACTCCTCCTCCACATACTCCTCCACCCCTGACTAATTAGGTTTAACGAACTATTGTAATTAACAGAACCATGGTAGTTTATATTTTTCTTTTTAAAATAAAGGCCAAATACTTTCTCAACAAAATAAGACCAAATTTAAGTATGTGTGATAAAGAATAGCCAAAATATATGCATGCAAAGTAATAATATGTAGTGCAAATGTAACAGATCCACCTTTTTTGGGTACCCAGTATAAAAAACATGACCTTATGCAACTCAAACTTTGGAATACGACTATTTTATTTAAGGATCACCCTTTATGTAGAATAGAAAACATCAAGTTGAAAATCGGACCAGCAATCGGAACACATACCTTTAAGTGCAGATGACATTTTTAATTTTTATACAGCAATAGCTTAACAAGTAAATAAAGTTTTAACACTTTCCACGCGGCAGGCGTCTGCAGACGAGACGACATTCCAAAATGCCTAGCTTAACAAGTAAATAAAGTTAACACTTTCCACGCGGCAGGCGTCTGCAGACGACATTCCAAAATGCCTAGTATTGGATCAGTACTCCTTGAGATAGACTTTGAAAGTTGGGAAAGGTTTCTGAAAAATCTGTTTACATTTGTATATTATGGTAAAACTAATAGCCGAGTGGAAAGTGTTGAACGCAAAAATATAACCATATACGTTTTGGATAATTACCACAGCTGGAAAATAATGTATATATCTTGAGAAATAATGCAACCATTTATCTGTGAAACATTGAACTATTTACAGTGTTTTACGCAGGAACAGGAATGTGCCAGATTTGTAAAGAGAATACATGGATAACAAAAGAATTTTCACAGATATGCTTATCAACGAGCATACGTAGAGGGGGCTATACTACTGCTACCATTGCTCAAATTGTCATTGCGCATGAAATAAGTAATCAAGGAACGCTAGGAACTTCGTTCAAGTTTATCATAAAGTTTTACAGGGAAATTCGTACTGCTATATAGTATACCTCGTCAAAATTGGAGTTGATCACTGTATCTAGAATGCATTGGCAATGGGTCCTGTACATCATAATGAGCGTTTCGACCTGGAAAAAAAATCCAATTTAAATTATGGATAGATGTTCTATAGCTAAAGGCACTATTATAGACACATGACTTAAGATTCCTTTAAAATATCACATAGTATTGATATTTTTTTTGTTTTTAATATCTTTGACAAATTCTAATAGATTTTAAAGTGCAAATACCAGGACCATGAGTAAAAATCAATATTGCTGGAAGTAATAGTTTTAAATAAATAATTGAAATTAAAAATTACATTCAGCTCATTGAGTTTAAAACTGGTGTCAAAAGACTCGGTGTAATGACACCAAAAAACCTGTACGAGGGGTTATCAAAAAGTTCTTGACATCACCAAGAAGTGCAGGAGCTATATCGATGAAATTTTGTAAGTGTAATCACTGGTCCTTAAAAACATTATGGTGCAAAAATGGTCTCATAAATATGTTTACTTTTTATACAGGTGGCGTTAGATGCCAAGGCCATGAAAATCAATGACGTCTTCCAACGGTGATGTGTACATGGTAAATTATAATGGTCCAATAACTGATTCTTTTAGGATGCCTTCCAGAAGAATATTAGGCTCAGAATTTTTTTTTAAACATTTTGTCATTTGTCACTCGTAGGTCTCAATTTATATCTGTAAATGACAAAATTTCTAAACCTCATACTCCTCTGGAAGGCTACCCACAAGGATCAGTTTTTGGACCATTATCGTTTACCATGTACACAGCACCGTTGGGAGACGTCATTGATTTACATGGCCTTGGCATCAAGCGCCACCTGTATAAAAAGTGAACATATTTATGAGACCATTTTTGCACCATAATGTTTTTAAGGACCAGTGATTACACAGACAAAATTTCATCGATATAGCTCCTTCACTTCTGGGTGATGTCAAGAACTTTTGCATACCCCTTCGTATATTCCTTAATGCATGTTTTATTTAATATTTCGTTCTAGGATAAACACACGCCTATAAAACTCTTTATTTCACATAAAAGGGTTGACTTCAATGCATTTTACCCAAAGATTGCTTCAATGTAATCCCAGCATGCAGTAGAAAAGCACTGTGCGCTGAGATAATTTAACACCTGATTTCCATTGAAATGCAAATTATATCATAGTCCATTAGAGGAACTAATAATGGAGACTTTTCATATATGTATCAATGAATTGGGATTCTATTTCTCAATACAATGATACCAAGCAAGTTGAAAATTCTCAATGGTTAGTTCCTCTAATCACATATTGGTGGAAACATCCACCATCTGTGCTCTAATGGACCATAATCATGTTTCTGTTCATTTTAATGCAAATCAGATGTTGAACTGTCTCTTTCATCACAGTGCATAGTGCTTTTCTACTGCATGCTGGGATTTACATTGAAGCAACCTCTGCATTTCACCTACCTTCTCTCTGGTGATGTTGTACGGGAATATAACAGCGTCTACGCTGGGGAAATCGGGTAGTAACGTTCCAGTTTTTGACGACAACGAGTATTTCCTGGTAAAACCACCCTGTCAATGAAGAAATTAATTAATCAAAAGGATATTAGTAATCAAACTGAAGGCATATAAACAACTATAAACCTAACCAGCCGTGCTATGTTTTTGTGTGGATCGGGGGAGGGGGACACAGTCAATAAGCCGTGAAACCCCCGGGATTCGACTCCTGATTCTCCGCACATCACCGCCCGTGCCCGATCCTTAAAACTGAGCTAAGCTGCCAACGCTGCACGGTCTGCACCGGGCAACAATTTCGTACCCACATATCAGCTCGGACGATAACGTCATCGAATCAATGCTGCAGCATTAAAGAATTAAAAAAATAAAAAAAATAAAAAAATAAAAATGTGCGTGGGGATTTCTTTTTGGCCATAGTGAATCGTAGTGCCTGAGAGAGTTGGGGTTAAGGAAAGATTACTCAAAATTGAAATTAGCCTTAAACAATATTCTCTTATGTTTTTAAAACTTCAACGTCTTAGTAGAAATTTTGCCAACAAAAACGTCATACGTCATCAATTAGTAAAAATCATAATCAATTATAATAAATAACCCCAAGTAAAGGGACTCCAAGTTTTGATGCGCTTTATACAGGAGTACAAATAATAATGTAGTTGAGATAATGTCATTTCATGATGAATGTCCACGAATTAATTCTTATCATCCAGGTACTTTTTTTTGTTTCATAAGGTCTGGTGGAAGGGTAGTGTGGTGGTTTATTAAATTAATTTAATATCGTGTGTCTGTTTTAAAGACCTGAACAAACATGGTGTCATCGATATCAATAATGAAATTCATATATTTTGAAGTGGGTTGAGACAGTCAATCAGGGAAGCATATTAATTAAGGAAGCAATATTGGAATGCCTATCAATATTATATTGATAGCCAACGAATGACAAATGTTCTCTTACGGGGGTCTGGACCCTCAGCATAGCCTCCGTAAAACTGCTGTAACTCCTTCATTATTCATTTAATCATAAAAGACTTAAAAGTATACATTTGCTTGCACAAAAGGGTTCAATGAATCCAACCATGATCATGAAATTGACCATTTTGAAGAAAATGATAAAAAAAACACGTTTTTTGACCCATTTTAGGTTCTGCAAAGATAACTCAAAATATATTTTGTCATATTTTGTCATATTAGTTTTATTATAATCCTAATAGAATTCCCTAGGAATATTTTTATTTTTATTTATTTTTTGAATTATAGACTAAAAAGTGCCAAAAAACGTTTTTGGTCTATAATTCAAAAAATAATTAAGATATTAAAAACAAAAATAAACCATTTCTAGGGAATTTATTAGGATTGTAATAAAACTAGTATGACAAAATGTGACAAATTATATTTTGAGTTATCTTTGCAGAACCTAAAATGGGTCAAAAAACGTGTTTTTAAACGTGTTTTTTATAATTTTCTCCAAAATGGTCAATGAATGAAGAAGTTACGATAGTTTTACGGAGGCTATACCTGAGGGTCCACACACCACTTAACTCTAAAGCACAATAGTTTTACGGCATAAGATTTTCGCGATTTCGAGAAAATCTGCAATAACTTCTGAAATGTGCTTAACTATTTTTAATTGTATTCGCTGATATACAAAGAAAAATGATATTTTGTCGATAAAATGAAAAGAATTACAAAAAAATTCCGATCATTATAATTAATCAACTATGTCCGACAACGGCCACGTTGACAGAGATCGCATCGCTGACTTGAAATTGTTGTTGTAATCACTCATTTTCTAATAGATGATATAATAGTTTACTATTTAAAACCCTAACATTTGGGTTACTCCTTCGTGTAAGACAGCACGAAATATAATAGATCAATATATCAGGTGGTATCTCTTCATGTATGGCATGGCTACCATCGATGTGTGGGGCATAGCGCCCTCTATACTCAATTTTGTATTTATACTGCTATGATTATTATATATCTTGAATACCAACTGTGCTATCAAGTACACGCATATTTAATACACCAATGCCTTGAATACACTAATCGTAAAACTTCCGAAAGCAATGTTATTTTTGAATATGTACATTTGTCTAAATAAAGGTGACTCGATAGCATTCGTATTCTTATATCTTATTAGGTGCTTTTGCGAATTGGTGTAAATGGTATCTTTATATATTTTTGATGTTTTTGGTTTCATTTTGATACAAATCCAAACAAAAGCTATACAACTTGCTTTTCACTCCATAAAAACCCACTGAAACTCGCTTAATCTATGGATTTCAAGGATTTCAAATGTCACTGGCACTAATGGTTGGTAAATACGCGCAAACACATCCGTATGTGTACCTTTTACCTTCTTTTGAACGGAAGGAGAATATCCCTGTATCGCCCACAAGTGCTACCGCAAGCATATAACGGACATCAAATGCAGCGCCCACTAGCGACCAGCTGAACAATAGGAATCGAACCACAGCTAAACATCAATGGTCGCTTGCTCTGATGTCAATTGTTTAAAGCTAACTATTGGGAGTCAATATATTAGAAAATTGACATATCAAAGTTGTTGTTTAATGGTATGGATGTAATGAATATTAGTCAAACTCCTATTATGGATGAGATGAGAGCCAAATGCCATTCCCCTGCAACATAACAGATCGATACAGATGAGTGAAAATTAATGTGTCGCAAAAAATTCAAAAATTCAACAAAAATTAAAAAATGTTTGCAACTTTCATTTCAAGATTTCTCTGTAATTTGTGCATTCCAGAGAATGATTTCCGTTCATAATAATGATTTATATATCAAGGAATATTTTGATAGCTTACTTATTGAAATTGATTCTATAAATCGTCTAATATCAATGCTCCCGTAAGTCCCAAAATATAAATAATTTAGTTGTCCACGGTCAGTCCTTATTTGGTCATATCTAAAACAGTTTTAGTGAGTTCACACGCTCACCATAGGCCGGTGAACAACGATGTCAATAACGAAACACACTAATACAACAACAAATGAATTTCAACACATTTCCCAATCGACACTCTGCTTTATCAACGGCTAATAGTTGGCGTTTGAACTCACGTCAACTTAGCATAATCACACGCTATTAAAACTACACATGAATGCTTTCATTGCACACTGCTCAATCGGTATGTCCAATCCAGCGCCCTGCACAATACAGGTATCGTCTCAGGGTATGTGCATTAGCGGGTAATTTGACTATGAATAAGGCCAGCGAGGTTTTAGAACTGACGGAAAATAAGATAGGAATGTCGAGGACAACCAATCAATATTTTATTATTGGCCTAACTGCTGGTTGGAAAATTCAGTCATGGATGATTAGAAAGCTGTCACTTGGAGGCGCTGTATTTCATGTCCATAGTCTACCACTTGTGCGCCACTGCCATAAAACGTCACTTTGTATGCAAAATTGTGTGAAACAAATAAAAACCGCGTAAGTGATAAATAGCTATCACGCCAACATGTCTCCAATACGACTCGCTAATTTACCATCGCGTATTTAGCATTAGAATGGCATGCTAACGAGCGATTTTCCATTTTAGATCACTTTCAACCGAAATTATGTCTGTCAACACAGCGGGAAAAAAATGTACTGCACTGATATAAAAGTAAATATTTATGGAATTGCTATCAAAATATCACCCATTTAACTGTTTATATAAAACATATAATCAATGTTAAAAAATATCCAAACAAAAGGCCAATTACCACTAACTGAAAACTTTACTTGGCACGGACCAGTCACCCCATCATTGGGGCAACTGGTCCTATATGTTCCAACGGTTAGAATACACAGAAATCAGTGAATGACAACACAGAAACTAAGCAGGATTTTCTTTACAAACACATTTCCATATTATTTAACGTGTTAAAAGGATACATGTCTCATGTAACCCTTGTTTTATACAGTTGTCGTGGTTAACGTGTACTCTCTTAAATCAAAAGATTGACAAGTCAATCTTAAAGATTGTGCTTAGGGAAAGATCTTAAAAGATTGAAAATGTTCAATCTAATAGAGTGAAGTTTCAATCCGATATATTGAAATTTCACTCTATTAGATTAAATATTTTCAATCTTTTAAGATCTTTCCCTAAGTACAATCTTTAAGATTGACTTGTCAATCTTTTGATTTAAGAGAGTATATAGCAGTAATACTAATGGTGTACAAAGCAAGCAAAATATTCGACTGCACGTTTATTAGATAAAACGGTATGAACCTAGTTAAATGGTTACACGGTGTGATATTCAGATGCCCCATACATTTGTCTGTATACCCCTTTCTGTAATGATTTTATTTACTTCATATAATCATCATCTAGTACTTATAATAAACCATCTTGATATTTAGCCAGCTTTTGATGTAACATGCGAAGTTAGTCAATATGACAATGATAACCCAACGGTTGATATACACAAAAAGCAGTCACAAAAATACATAAATCATGATATTTCATCATTGCTAATATCTTTAGACACCATTTAATATATAATACAGATGTTATTCATAAAACCAAGGTTTTAAACCCGTCTAAAGCATTTCGTGTTATATTGCAATCATTCAGTAGCAGAAATAGTGGTATTAGACACAAAATGCCCCAAAATGTCTAAGAACTAGAAATATTTCATATTCTATTCACATTT
Source organism: Ophiura sarsii (assembly GCA_035610835.1). Lineage (NCBI taxonomy): Eukaryota > Metazoa > Echinodermata > Ophiuroidea > Amphilepidida > Ophiuridae > Ophiura > Ophiura sarsii. The sequence continues at coordinate 58,943,335 of CM069453.1, forward strand.
CAATACCGAGTTATGTTTTATTGACACTTACAACTAATTTTCAAAATGAATTTTACAATTTTGATTAAGTTTTTGCAGGTGGACCAGTTACCCAACACCCCTTCGGACCACTTGCCCCAACAAATGACTCAGCACTTTATCGAGATGAAACATTATCGAAGCACGAGGTAATAAATTTTACGCCAAAATGTTTTAAAACATACCACCATTTGTCATAATAATCAATAACTCCAAAACATTTCAGAAGAAAAAAAAGCAAAAATGCATTTTTGTTTTTAGCCATTACGCAGTTTTCTGTAGCCAGCGAGTATCTTTGAATTCGCAATTATAACGGCGTTCAGGTCCTACAAGTAGACGATTAATTTGTCTTTAGACAAAATAAGAAATAGTGTACTTTGTTATTTGCAAATTCATAAACTAATAACTCTACCAAATGAATACCCGTGATAATGATAAAATCTAAAGCATTCTTTAAATGATAATTTTGATCGCAAATTCAAACCACCAATGTCCCAAGTTAGCTACATGCGCCATTTTACGGTCGTTACAGCCATAACCTATGATTTTAATCATATTTTGAAAAATCCCTGAGCACACTACGATATAACACCCATCAAATGCAATATGCACTTAGGGGCGATATCCAAACTCTACAGTGATTTTAAAGCATTTTTCTAGCGATTTTACAACGATATTCCAACGGTATTTCGTTCTATTGTTAAAAGCATCGGAAAAAGATCGGTGAAATATAGTATTTCTTAAAGAATATAACACAACCTTCCTTGCGCCTTTGATCTGTCTGCTTCACTAATGCAGCCATCGAGAGTACTACAATAGTTATATTGTTAACGCCAGATAAGTAGAGAGGTTTCTAGTTAATCACCGATCTTTTTCCGATGCTTTTAACAATAGAACGAAATACCGTTGGAATATCGTTGTAAAATCGCTAGAAAAATGCTTTAAAATCACTGTAGAGTTTGGATATCGCCCCTTAGCATCTTAAGATGACTGTACTGCATGTATATATTTACTGTTGCATATCTATCAATCATATAAAGTACATTAAACATGATCTAAACCCATCTTCATAAATCACCCATACTATGTGTGAATTTTCAATCAGTCACTCAAGGAGGGGGCTTCAAAGACCTGGAGAATATCACAAGTGTAATTACCCTAAAGTTGCAAATGTTTTGGAATGTAGAAGGTAAGAATATATGTCAAGTTTAAACATAAGTCGTACTGTTCAAAAGAAAGCAGTATACCCATAAAATTACAAAATCCTTCATTTCGGACCAGTTGCCCCATAAGACCAGTTGCCCCATATTCCCCTACATGCTGACAGTAAGTAACTTAGGTTATTACGGTCGGTTGATGTTTGTTTCGCTGGGACGTAATAACTAATATGGTGTGCCTTCATGTCTTGTATTTAAATAGATACACTTCACGATGGCAAATATACTTATAATTTTCTGCTCGTCTTGATTAAGTACTGGCAATCATTTACCGCACAACCGTCTGACCGACGACGATTTTGAATTTGATTTCAACCTTAATCTTTTAAAGAAGTTTGTTAATCTGTCGCATGCGGTGCATGAGAAATAACGTGATTTCAATATAATAATAACTATAAAATTGAAATCTCATCTAAAACGAATTCGAAAATTAGTTATTCCATAAAACGCCACTTTGTATGCAAATTGTGTGAAACTTACAAAAGGGCGTAAGTGATAAATAGCTATCACGCAAACATGTCTCTTATACGATCGCTAATTAACCATCGCGTATTTAGCATTAGAATGGCATGCTTACGAGCGATTTTCCACTTCAGATCACTTACAATCGCAATTGGGTCTGTCAACACAGCGAGAGAAAATGTGCTGCACCGCCGGTTAATAAACTCGGTTGAGGTTTGTGTGGCGGTATACGTGTATGCCTTCCATGTCGTGTGGTAATAGATACACTTCATGATGGCAAAGATACTTAAAATGTTCTGCTCGTCTTGATTAAGTACTGGCAATCATTTACCGCACGACCGTCTGACCGACGACGATTTTGAATTTGATATCAACCTTAATCTCAAGAAGGTTGTTAATCTATCGCATGCGGTGCATGAGAAATAACGTGATTTAATTAATAAGCATGCCAATTCTATTATGAATATAATTTTAACAATACAATCATGACAATTGAAATCTCATCTAAAACGTTGTCGAAAATTAGTTATTCCTTGATGCATTCTATGATTTTGAAATATTTCTTTTGATAAAAATTAGGGGAAATCTTGCTTAAAATCAATGAATGAACTCTTATTTCACGGACAATTCAAGAAGCTTGACCTGTAATAGCACTAATGGTTTGCTAATACGCGCAAACACATCCATATTATGTACCTCCCTTCCTTCGAACGGAAGAAAAGTGTCACAGTATCGCTGCTACTGCCATAAAACGCCACTTTGTATGCAAATTGTGTGAAACTTACAAAACCGCGTAAGTGATAAATAGCTATCACGCAAACATGTCTCTTATACGATCGCTAATTAACCATCGCGTATTTAGCATTAGAATGGCATGCTTACGAACGATTTTCCACTTTAGATCACTTACAATCGCAATTGGGTCTGTCAACACAGCGAGAGAAAATGTGCTGCACCGCCGGTTAATAAACTCGGTTGAGGTTTGTGTGGCGGTATACGTGTGTGCCTTCCATGTCGTGTGGTAATAGATACACTTCATGATGGCAAAGATACTTAAAATGTTCTGCTCGTCTTGATTAAGTACTGGCAATCATTTACCGCACGACCGTCTGACCGACGACGATTTTGAATTTGATATCAACCTTTAGAAGTGTGTTAATCTGCCGCATGCGGTGCATGAGAAATAACGTGATTTCAAATAAGTATGCCAATTCTAGTATGAATATAATTATAACAATACAATTGAAATCTCATCTAAAACGTGTTCGAAAATTCGTTTTACTCTATAGGCTACATTCTATATGATTTTGAAATTATTTCAGATAAAAATGAAGAAAAAATCTTGCTTAAAATCAATGAATGAACTCTTATTATTGATATCACGGACAAGTCATACGCTTGACCTGTACTGGCACTAATGTTTGGCTAATACGCAAACACATTCTATATTATGTACCCTCCCTTTCCTCGAACGGAAAAAGTGCCACAGTATCGCCGCGACTACTGCCATAAAACGCCACTTTGTATGCAATGAAACAAATACAAAACCGCGTAGGTGATAAATAGCTATCACGCAACGACTCGCTAATTTACCATCTCGTATTTAGCATTAGAATGGCATGCTTACGAGCGATTTTCCACTTTAGATCACTTTCAATCGAAATTGGGTCTGTCAACACAGCGAGAGAAAATGTGCTGAACTGCAGGTTATTAAACTCGGTTGAGGTATATGTGGCGGTACGTATGTGCCTTCTACGTCTTCGTAATAATAGATATACTTCACGATGGCAAAGATACTTGAAATTTTCTGCTCGTCTTGATTAAGTACTGGCAATCATTTACCGCACGACGACGATTTTGAAATCAGACATCAAGACCCAGGATACAGGGTGTGTCAAAAAAGTGTCCCATGTGAAACATGATTTTTCTAGCCATGCAAAATAAATAGAAAATGGACGTAAAGTACTAATAGTCATGTTCAGCAATTTCAATGTGTCATAAGAATTTGTTCCTATCCATTTAGGTGCTTTCATTACTCAAATTATGGCACCTCCTGGGGCATGTCAAATTCAGCTTTGGCTACTTTTTATGCGCAGAGAACTCTTTTATAAGAATCTTCATTCAGAGTGTAATTGAATATAATCAAACAAATTAATTATAATTTACCTACTAAATGTTAATAGTGAGTTGAATTTGAGCAGAAAGGCATATTTGCATCCATATTATCCGTCACAAACCACAGAATATTTAAATTTTATATGTATTTTCAACAATACATCGACATTGGAGAATCACAAATGCAGTTTTTTCAGTTGAAAGTCCAAACCTTGTTCAAAGGTGGCCCAAATGGGATCGCACTCTCGTTACTGAATTGATCATATTTCGGCAATTAGGCGGTGAAAATTAATAGGACTAATAGACGTTATTCGTAATTGGCTAATTCAGGCTAAAGAGGGAGACAAACTCGATGTGACGTCACTTATCATAACGAAAGCGAGGCCAATCGTGGTAAATTACATCACAAAATTACGAATAACGTCTATGAGGCTTCCGACGGGCCAAATTTTGAAATCAAACAAACATGGTGTGTATAATTTTATTCCCCATGACACGCCCTGTAGTAATAATGAATTAATACACCTATCATTACATCTACATTGTACAAGCAGTTTGTTAAATTATTGTGCGCAGCACTTACGAATTTCTACGAAATAAGGCAATGTTAAATAAAGCATATAAATTATTATAAATGAATATACTCATAAATAAAATAAAATTAACACTTTTTAGAAACAATTTAGTGGAAATAGCTTTCATTTGATCCCCCTGGCTTGGAAAGCCGGGGGATATGGTGATCATGTCATGTGGGGGTGTGTGGGGTGTTTAGGGTGTTCCCTTTTGGTAAGCCTTTTTGGTTAGGTTAGGCCTCAGTGCTCTTATATGAAAAATCAGATTTTAAATCTCAACCATACTTGGTAACAATAATCTTTCGGTGAAGGGGACTTCAGATGCCCATGGGGTGTAGACAGATTGATCTATAATGACCCCTAAATGACCTTTGACCCATGTTGCCAACACCTTAAACTGCACTTATTGCTGCTGCTTCGGGCTCTCATGTAAACACGGTAAAGTCAGACTTCAATCTCAGCCAAACCTGGTGACAATATTATTTGGGTAAGGGGGCTTGAGGTGCTCATCGGGTGTACACATATTTACCTCTAATGACCCCTACATGACCTTTGACCCAAATCTTGTCAACCCCTTTAAACTGTACTTATTACTTTGTAGGGCTCTCATGTAAAGTCAGACTTCAATCTTGGCCAAACTTGGTGACAATAATCTTTAGGTAAAGAGGACTTGAGATGTTCATGGTGTGTACACACTAATTAACATATCTTATGACCCCTACATGACCTTTATCCCTAATTTGTCAACTCTTTAAACTGCACGTTTTGCTCTTTAGGGCACTCATATGAAAATTCAAACTTCAATCTCAACCAAACTTGGTGACAATAATCTTTGGGTGGGGACTGATACATGGTGTACCCGGATTTATGTGTAGGCCTATAACTTACGAAAATCCGTATCATACTCTTAGTATAAGCTTGGCTCTCTAGTCGAATCAGTATGACACTCGTACACTAGAAATGTAGCATATTATCTAAACCGGTTTATCCTACACTAGAGATCTAAACCGGTTTAACCTAACACTCATGCACTAGAGATGTAGTTATCTAAACCGGTTTAACCCAACACTCGTACACTACAAAATGTAGAGATGTATAGCCTATTATCTAAACCGGTTTAACCTAACACTCGTGCACTAGAGATGTTGCATATTATCTAAACCGGTTTAACCTACTCGTGCACTAGATATGTAGCCTATTATCTAAACCGGTTTAACATGAGCAACTCATAAGAACCACTGACAAAAATGTTACTATTTTTGACTTGACAGAAATGCGGCGAAAAAGTTTACCTACTCATCTTTTAAAAATGTAGTGCCCCGGTAGACAACGGTAGACAACCGATATTTAAAATGCAGAATTTAATTCTTACCCGATTTCTGATGAAACCCGACATATAAGAGCGATTGCATATTATGTTATGGCTATGTGTACAAATAATGATAACAGATCCTCAAAATAAACTTTGAATGAACCAATGGCCCATTAATTTACAACGACATTTAACACTTTCCACGCGGCAATGGTCTGCAGACGGCATTCCAAAATTGTACAAAATGTTTCAAAAATGTCACATTTATTGAATTTCATTATCATATTTGGAATCACCATGAGAAATACATTGACATAAGGACAAACGTGCCTAGTATTGGTTCAGTATTCCTTGAGATAGACCTTGAAAGTTGGGAAAGGTTTCTGAAAAATCTGTTGTGTATGGTTAAACCAATAGCCGAGTGGAAAGTATTTTAATAACTGTCTCTCAATTGATTATTAAATAATAAATAGCATGCTTTTTCTGTACCAAAATTCATGCCATCAAAAAGTACTGAATTCTAATAATATGGCTCGCTTAAAAATGCATTTAGAATGACTAATTACTGGGCCGAACCATTAGTTTTATCAATCGATTTCATTGACGCTCGCTCTGCATATTAGACAGCTGTTTGCGGCCATAAATGCGCCCATCAATGTCCCAACAATTCGGTAAATATAAGGCGCACGCTCCGCAAAGGTTCGAAGTACAAAACGTTCCATTTTAGTCAGATTCTTTTTCCCTCTTCATTCGGCGCGCGCCAAATGAAAATCATGTTGTGTGTGCAGTCTGCTTGCGAAGCAAACGTTAACAAATGGTTGAACTATTGTTACAGTAAATTAAATCAGTGGTAAATTTGTACAAAATCAAAACACACAGCACAATACACTGTTGAGTTGTCCTAAATTTGGATTAGTTTAAAGAGACTATTGGGAAATCTATGGGAATTTGACAATAAAAAAATGATCCTACAATTTGTTTTTAATTCTCAGTAGGGCAACAAAGTGCGCTACATTACTTAGTATAATAATTGTCCCTAATCAAACATCCATTTTCTAAAATGCCCTTCTATATAAATGGTACCAATATTTATTTCTAGTGCTCGTTATGGCTCTCTCATTGTCTACGGTGTGAAGTCTTATCGCTATATACGTGACAGAAAAGCACTTGAAAGCTGTCAAAAATTCACGATAATAACCACGAATATTTGATCAGATTGACCTATAATATTTTTATAGGAAGTCGTTATAGATATGATTATGATGAAGGAATGAATTTGCAATATTTTATGTTGAGTATTAATTGGTACTGTTCTTTGATTCCTACTGTTACTATACAAACTACAATTGCGTTCCATGCGGCTATTATTAGTTTTACCATATACAAAACAGATTTTTCAGAAACCTTTCCCAAATTTAAAAGTATATCTCAAGGATTACTGAACCAATACTAGGTATGTGTCTACTTATTTCAATGCATTTCTCATGGTAATTCCGAATATGCTGATGAAATTCAATAATGTTGACATTTTTGAAACATTTTGGAACTGTCGTCTGCGGACGACTGCCGCGTGAAAAAGTGTTCAAATGCTAATTGAAAAGACAACACAATTGACCTATTGAAGAACGTATTTCCATGATCCCGTGTGTGCACCTGAAAAAGAGGAATTTCCCATCATGCGTAACACGTACGACCAATGTGAAGAAATGCGAACCGTCGGAATGCGAATGTAAAAACTAAAATACCAGGCCTAATATCGAGTGCTCGGAATGATTATGAAGTTCCGTATAATTGAGGTGACCGTTGTTTACATCCAATGTTTATCAACAAACGCAACGGGCGAAGGGACTGGACTGTCGATACACGATGAGGGAACAGCATATGACCACAACACTGCCGCTATGCCGTATTGCCCTTCATAATGCTTTGGCGCGAGTTTTAAAAGCACGGGTCCTAAACAAAACATGATGCGCGCGCAAACTGCCGGGCAAAGAACAATAGCAACTAGCCACGTTTTGCCCGGTGTGACGTCACCTGTCACCCCATCTATAGGACTAATGTATCTAGAAAATACTCAAATAAAATCCACAATACCAATATTCTATTTCGCTCCCTCGCGACGGTGATATTTGCCACTGCTCTGGCGCACGCAAATATAGGCCCTTTGCACACTGAGAGAAACAATGAGAGTAACTTTCACTGCAATTGCTTTTGTTTGCATTGATAATAATGTTGCACTCCACCTTTGACAATAATTACATTCAGGTAAATCCGTTGAATTTTAACAGCGTTTTAGTCAATAATACAAAAATGGTAGCAAAAATGGTGCAAACCTTGTAAATCAATTAATAGACATACGGTATGATGGCATGGCACGCTACTTCTGCACTCCAGGGAGACACAACAGTACACGCATGGCATTCAGATATTTCCTGATAAGTTTCCAAATAATCAAGATCATGGGATTAAATGATGGTCGTGATAATTTATCCTCCATTCCCATCTCTGTTTGTGGAAAAGCGGCAATCCATCTGAACGGCTCTTTTCAGAGCCACCAATTATTTCACAAGTAGGAAAGGCACCTATACTCTCAAATCATCGGGCAATGGGGCAGCCCAAAAGATGATAACAATAGAGAAGTGGCAATCTCTATGTTTTGCTTAATATTATAATAATTTAGTCCAGAAGAAGTCAGAGCTAATCCTGACGAAAGCTTGACAGATTAAAACTTGTCCGACGGCGCACCCGTTAAACTTTTTAACTTATATCCTCCATTCCATTCGAGATTCATTCGAAACAGCAGACATTAAGGTACAAGATCGACTGGGTATATTGGGAGACTATGTCATCCAGCAGGCTTTCTTCTTCCTCACGTCCATGGCCGGGGTCCCTGGTATAGGCCTAGGTGGTCCTGATTATGACTTCTTGCCTTTGATAACCGAGTTCCTGAGTATAATCGTCGTCTTAAATTCCCTGGCCGAGCCAAGTCCATGTTCAACATCACCACAACCATCGCGCGCGTTGTTCCCCCATAACGCGATCACGACGTTTTCGTTTCGACTGCCGCATGTTGTAACTACCCATACCGGAATGGCATGGTAGTAGTATGACAAGTGTAGCCTATAATACGAGTAATATCTCAACTAAAAGGCATTTTGGAATACTTGACAACCACCGGTAATTTTGGTTTCTCAGCAATCCTCTAGTCCATTTTCTGTACCGAATCAGAATATACCAGTAACGTGGAAATGACAGTTGAGAAATAGAGCTACGATATTTGACAAAAATTGGTTACTAGGGTAATTTCCATGGAGTGTTGACATTGGACAATAAGGTTAAGGTCACATAGCTTCTGTCCGTAGGATCTATGATGCTTCGCGATAGTTTACGGGGTTTCTGGGCAACATACACAATCTGCACGTGCCAGAGAACTGTTTAAATGGCCATTATCATGATTGTGTCACCGCTTTAATATCATGCACACTTACATTTAATTCGGTCAGAAAGTTCTGATCAAAGGTAATAGTTTGGAAATGATGTATGACGAATACCACAAGACTGCCAGCCACACCAGACATTAGCAAGGTTCATGAACTAAATTGATTAGCAATCCAATTGTTGACTTTTCCATTGTCTCAGATAATCAGAAGGCTTCGCCTAGATTTGTAATTCGCGCTCGCATTTTTGGCAAAGAACATACTCGTATACGCTGCTTGAACTAAGACATCTCGCTACCAACAAATCGCATATCCTAGCTTTCTACTGACCAGAAGGTTAGGTTTCCCTTCTATCTTGATCTCTCGCTTCATTCATATCAATGAATTGGATTCCTGCATTTGTATTATTGGCATTTGCAACAACACTTTAAACAACTATAAATAAGAATTACTCGTAAAGACGAAATATCATGAATAAATAAAAATTGTCAACTTACTTCATTATTAAGTCTTGCGCCAGAAAATCTGAAATGAAATGAAGACAAATATTATTCACTAATCAATTAAAGACTCAAGACAGTTATTTTATGAATAGTACTTGCAAAGTGCAGTAAAATAGCTAACTGATCAAGCATGCTCTTGTAAGTAAGACTAATACGAGAGTCGCCAAAGTAATAATTTGCATCACCATACCGTACAACCACCAATGAAAATGGAACTAAACCAATACAGATATTTCCATAATAATCTAAAAATAATACTTGTATATCTGTTCGATTTGTAATGTTATACTTGTACTTATATGGGGATCCAAACTAATACTTTGGTGCCTATCGTTTTAAGTCTTATACGTACACATCACTTATACGTATGAGACATACGTACTACTTTTGCAATGCTTCCTTACAGGTATACCTGTACATATGGTGATGTAAACTAATACTTTAGCGCGTATCGTGTAAAGGGACATTAAGTGGTGTTGAAAATTTTAAATGTTTAAAAATTTACTTCAGAATTCAAGATGAACATTAAAAATTGCCATTATTGTTGTTTCTACTAACAAAAACACGGCAAAACTTGATTAAAACAATATCATCGCTATTTATTAAAAAACGCCCTCTATGCAAATATGGTTCGCGTTATGTATCACGCGTACTGCAGGGGGATACTGTCGGACGTAAAATGCTCGTCCCGGCTGTACGAGCATTTTTTAATCGAAGTTTTCTTGTACAAAGAGGGCTGATTTTTCTTAATCTTTATAGGTGTAAGTTCATACGTGTAATACAATTATAAAAATATACTAATCCCAGTTTTTATCATAATTGAGGGCGCAGCCTCCAACACATCTCTTAGTGTCCCTTTAAGTCTTACGTACACATCACTTATACGTATGAGACATACGTACTACTTTTGCAGTGCTTCCTTACAGGTATACCTGTACATATGGTGATGCAAACTATATATTACCTTTGGCGGCTATCGTTTAAGTCTTGCGTACACATCACTTATACGTATCAGACATGCGTACTTGTTTTCGCAGTGCTTCCAAATCGCGAATCTGTAGTTAATTTTTCTAAAGGACACGTCTTGTTTGATACTAAAACAAGATACTATAAAACTGAAAAATTAATTCTTCTGCCTATTTCTTCATATTAAAAGAAATCCTTTTATCATTATCACTTTCAGAAAATATCGGATCTCTCTCAAGTTACAAGTTACACGTATAAGGTTACTTCTCGAAACCAGATTATGACAAACCTAAGAAGACCGATCTGTCATTGGAATTTCCAACATAGCGCGGGAATTGAACCTTTGACACGTATTTTCGGTGCAAGGACTTGTATACACCACTTCCTTCACCACACTAAAAATACAAAACAAGAATATTTATCTCAAAAAATGTTTACTAAGACAAATAATGCGTTTGATCAAACCTTCTCACGTCGTATTGAATTGGAACATGTTGACGTAAGTGAACTGCCGCGCTTCAAGAGATAACCATCCGCGTTATCTAGTATTATTACCCGATGTGTCAATATTAGTCCGCCGTCTCTCATGCACATTAATGACGCGAGGAAAAAAAATCATGTTCTATGGGCAAACGGACCTCTCAGTATCAGATAATCATAAGGCTAGTTAAAAAATGTCTTGAAACGTTTGGTAAATGTTCTAAAAATTCCAAACAAGTCTTTATATTTCCTAACCTTTCAAAGATTTCAAAAAAAATGTTCAAAATTATTCAACGATTTTCTCATTTTTTCGAACATTAAAAAAAATGCATAGGCCTCAAATAATGTGGACATTTTCTGAACAATGGAACAAAATGGATCGTTCGGGACCGTAAAGTACGTTGGTTTTTTCCCTTTGGCCTAAGAATCTAGCGCACTCCCCTAACTGATGATGATGTGGATGTCAAGTAAGCGGACCGGCACATCTTCGTCATATTGACATTGTAAGCTATATCTTGATGAGAGTTATCCTTTTATTGCCCTACTATCTTTCACCAGACTAACCTTTATTACATCGGGGGTATAGTGTTTTCTTTCAAAGATAACATGAGATTTGGCAGTTCCGGATGAGAGGATGTTATGGGATATTATTATGTTGGATGTACGTCATAGCCTCTATCATTAGTCAAAACGTCAAACGTTTTAACTAACCCTAATGACCCTTTGTTTGTGAAAGCACAATTTTAAATACTAGCTTACTATTTGTTGCACTTCACTTTGGATGATAAGAGGCTTGTATAGGTAAATCTCACTATTACATTACTAAATAAAAATGGCCTATTCCAGTGTCTCGGGTTTACGTTTTAATGGGATCGCAATTCTGTACGGTTACCTTTAAAAGTGTTGTAACCTGTAAGCGCACATAAAAATGTGTGCGCACTGTACGTGCTGTTGTAGAGTATGCACTGGTACTTATGTGTGCGTACCATGCTTACAGCACTTTAAATAAGGTAACCGTAAGAATTGCAACCCCATTAAAACATAAACCCTAGACACTGGAATAAACTAATTTCTCATTCAATGTAAGCTTCTGTATGAGGACATTTAAAGGCATATTATGTGATCTTTTCCAGAGAGCGCTCTCTATTCATGATTTTTTTTAGAAAGTAGATTTTCTTGCTGATTTACATTTCTGATCATAAATCGTACATACATTCCAAATTACAGAGCGATACGATTCCTAATTACCTCAAAATCATGGTTTTAGAGTGAATTTAGAGTGAAAATATAAACTGTCGTGTTATCCGACAGTTTATTTTCACTCTAAAACCATGATTTTGAAGTAATTAAGAATCGTATCACCCTGTAACTTGGAATGTATGTATGATTTATGATCAGAATGTAAATCTGCAAGAAAATCTGCTTTCAATTTGTTTTCGATGTTGAGGGCGTTCCCTGGAAAGATCACATAATATACCTTTAATTTGTAATATTACGCGCACACCTGGTAAAATACTTGTTGACGCCTGTAACATACTTTGAACTGTGATTCTTTAAAGTCAGCGAGCGATTGCAAATGTACTTTTTTGGGATATCCCATCCGATAGCTACATATGGCTGCCAATGTTTGGACTATCAAAAGACATTCATATAAATGATGAGCACATTCTTTAATTATTATGGTCTTACCGTGTTAGTCCTTTGCCGGAATAAACCGTATGATAATAGGCGCTGGTTTCTCGAATGCCTATTCCGTAATAGTGGTATCTAAGGAGAAAATAATATGTTATAAGGTGGTATTCAGTCAACGGGCTATTCCTTTTGAAGTCCATACACCCCCTATGGATGAAATGACCTTAATCGTTCACAGAGGGATTTCAAACTGAGTCGCCATGTAGGTAACCCCATTTGAAATCTACACTCCCTGTGGAAGATTAAGATAATTTAGGGTGTACGAATTTCAAACGGACTATCCCAATATTAAGTTACGATGATAATAAACATCTTTAGTATCATACGAAATAGGATGGAGATAATGGGCACCTTTTTTTCTAAACGAACAAAAAAAATTATACACTGTGATTTTTTTTAATTGAATATCCATGACAAAAATACAGATAGGCCTACTATTTAAATGTGAAAAAGATCACTATTAGTATAAACAAGATAAATATAGGTAGGCCCACTATAGTTTAAGTTCAATTGGTCCATAAACAAAAAGTGTAAGATGACAATGACATTCTTAAACAAATACGTCAAAAGTCGGTAGCATTCGGAAGGCATCCACAACTAGTTAACGGCTCTGTGACCACGCGCCCCACACCAGTAAAATTTAATGGGATTGTAAACAAGGTGGTGTTAAAAATTGCAATAACATTTAGATGGAATGTAACGGCGGTGAAGAGGCTTGATTTTAGCGCCAAAGGAATTTACAGCCTCTTCACTGAACATTCAATCTTTTGGACAGTAAGGCCAAGTAAAATAATTAAAAAAACATGTTTCTCGTCCGGGTTTTGGAAAAATTGGAGGAGGAGGAGGGGCTTTTTATTTTTTATTGGAAAACGGACCTTCATTACCCTGTTTTAAACAGCGTTTAGCCCATATTTGGCATAGGCCTACAGAATTTTGTCTGCAAAAAGGAGGAGGCTCTTTTTGATTTTGCTATTTTGAGAGCAATACCCCTATAACGGATCAAAAACTCTCCATGCTTGTGAAACAATTGTCAAAGCTATAGGATAGGGTTAATCTTGTGAAACATTTGTTTTTTAAAGTTATGACTGAAAGTTTGCAAAATAAAAATAAAATTGCAAAATCTTTAAAAAAAAGGATGCGGGAGGGGACTTTATTTGGCCTACACTTGCTGCTGAATCTCTTCTGCACGTACTACTGTCATGACGGTACAGGGTGAGTCAGAAAAAAAGCGGCAGTCAGTTCCTAAATTGCACAAAATGTGTAAAAAATATCAAATGCATTGAATTTCATCAACACTGGAATCACCGTGAGAAATGCATTAAAATAAGTACAAACATGCCTAGTATTGGTTCAGTAATTCTCGAGATAAGACTTTGAAAGGTTGGAAAGGTTTCTGAAAAATCTGCTTTCTATAAATGGCGAAACTAATAGCCGCGTGGAGAGTGTTAATACTCCTTCTCTAACAAACTTTTTCGATAAAGGTGTGTCATCGGGAACGTCAAATCGATTTGTATTTGTTTGCAAATTGTATCCATATTAAAGATTATTTAACTAAATATACAGTATTTCAATTTGAACATAACATTGGCTAAGAATATCTTGTTCATTTGCTTTTTTGCTTACCCTGTAGGTCTATACCGTATTATATCTGTATACATAATTCTGATAGGCCTTAAACAAAGGGTAATAAAAGTCGGGAACCCTGAAGTCGGTAAACAAAGGATAATGATCTTGGTTTTGAATAACCCGATAAGAAAACTTTTAGAGGTGTTTTTTTACATTTACAGCGAATAAACGAATTCCTGATGGGGTGGTTATATGTGTGTGTCAACTGAAAAAATGCTGTAAATTTAAATTTAGATCAAAATATTTACCATTATGTCGTACGATAATCACCCCCCCCCCCCCCCCCCCCCCACCTAAAAAAATAATTAAAAAACCCCACCAATAAATAATATTGTAAGTAAAACGAGATACCCATCAACTTTGATAATAATTACGGATGGAATCGAAGCCGTTCAGTCAGAATCCTATCCTACACATACATCAAATTCAATGTGTAACAATTTAAAATATAATATTACATGTAAGCAGGGGTGTTTTCCCCTCAGCAGCTTTAAGCAGCTTACAGCATTTGAACGTTTTTGTTTGGGGTGGTTGTTGTTTGGGGTGGTTGTTGTTTGGAGAGGTGAATCTTGAACTAATTTATACATTGGACAGGTGAATCTATGGTGAATCTTCACCTATATTTCAACCACATATTACTTTGTACGAACATGGTGCACTAAGGTGAATCTTCACCCTACAAATTGCAGGATAGACCTAATCTTGACCTAATTTATTCTGAAGAAAGGTGAATACAGGTGAATGCTTTAGGATGGTAGGCTCAAGCTGCATATTGATCCCTGCATAAGTCCACGTTTGGGTGAGGGGGGTCATCGATCTCCTGTAAAATTTCTAAAAGGTCCACGAGTAAGTCGACAAATTTCAAATGGGCTGTGTCCACGTTTAGATAATAGTTTACACATCCAATTTATAAGTTCCAGTAAGGTGGTGTGTGTGTGGGGGGGGGGGGGGGGTTATTTATCATAATTTTTTGAAGACATTAACGATTCTGATAATATAGCAGCTTTCTGTCAAACGCTCGTTTAGCAATATCGTTTCATGGTTGGTTAATGGTGTCTAAACTAGGTTTTTGTTTATCCAAATTTGACCCTATTTTAGCTGGTAGGCCTATTTGAAGACATACACTTTTTGAAGATTTGAAAATGGTAAACAATTCCGATTGACCAACCCTAACCATTTGGTATATCATTTACATGTATAGCCTAGTCAAACAAACATTGATTTATTTCGGCCTTCTAAGCAAATTTCATATTATGTGCATAGCGGTACCATTAAAACACGACACCTATCTCTCGATATCTATCTGGGCCGATCCGCGGAGCCTGTCATGTGTTTGATACCCCTGGTTTTTAATATAACTGTACCGGTATTAATTACTAACGTTGAAACAAAATATAATTATGCTAATAAGTGGAATCAATTTATCAATGACGAGGATGTTTGTCATTTGCATTTAATCCCCACACTATTTATGAGCAATGAGGCTTTGCGTATAATGTCATCATGAGTATTAAATGAGTGATAAATATCGTGGGGTAGGAAATACCAGAAGCAAAACAATGAGGATACTTGACCGCTCTGCCTTAGGGAATAGCGCATGGTGAGGTAAAGAAACCGCTGACGACGATTTTGTACCAGCTAAACCTTAGCTCATAACTATAACATTACTTACATCATACGATAGAAAATGCGTTCAATCAAATGAAGGATGGTTGATTGAGCGCGCCGTCCACATTGGGTTAAGAGATTGTCGTAGAGTCGCACACAATACCGTTTGCATGTAAACATATGTAGAACAATTACAGACTGCGCCAATGTCCAACTTGTTTAGATTCAAATATAGTCGCCGCGCGCTGTTCAATTTTCGTTAGAATCCTCACCATGACCGCTTCCCTTTAAACTATAACATCATTGGTAAATCATATCATTCGCGATATAAGCAACCAAAACAAACCCAGTTTTTGGTTGTTTTCTATAGAACCCTTGATCATGTTGATGGACCCTAAAAGATCCAAAAAAGTTTCAGTGGGCCTATAAAAGAATTGCAGACCATTTTTGTCGGTACATATCTAATCTATCGACAAATAATGTCGGCAATTCTTTTGTCTTTATAAGGTAGATGTTTTCGACTGCTGTCCTGGTTTTCAATTTGATGTTTTCTATTCTAATATGAAGGGTTATCCTCAAAGAATAGTTTAAGGTCTTCCCACAATGCATTGCTCGAACGCCAGCCAACTAAAGTTTTTTCACACGATTGTTGAGCTCTCCAAGTTTTAGAAATAAGAAAAAGGAACACTTATTACTAATTTATTCATTGATGTAAACTAGAACCTAAGAGTTCCAACGATATACGCGCTATGAATCCATGATAGTGTGTCTATCGGAACCGAGACAAATTGGAGACCAGAATTAGGCCATTTTGCGAAAACGCGATGCATTGTGGTGGTGTCTTTAAAATCTTCTTTGGGCCATCCCTAAAATAGCCGTATATTCCCCGGGTATATTCCAAAGATTAGGTTGTGTAACTCCAATGGCTCTTATTTTAGAAGCACAAGGTAACATGAAATTTGCCCATTGGATAGTATTATAAAGTCAATATACAGTGTATGGAACACCAGTCGAAATAATTCGATAATTAATTGAGTATTTATGCAACATATTGCCATTACTTACTTTGAATGACCTCTTGTGCCAAGCCTTCTTGTAGTTAAGTGTGGAAATTTCTGTCTGATTGTCTGTGGAGAAAAATATAAAAATCAGTGGTGTAGCTTAACTTTTTCTGAGAAGGGAGAAACGAGGCATAGATATTTTCAGGGGGAAAGCTTAAATCTGCATAGCATTTATAATTATGTTTTACTCATTCCAGTGGATATGTGATGTATGGATCTAATTAACTTTATCTTAATTGGCGAATCAACTGTAGTTGTTTTCCAGGCTTTGACCTAAAATATATGGGCCTATTATATTGCTTTATTTGATTTGGCGCGCATGAGCAGAAACGCACAAGTTTGCCCACATGGGGGACAATTCATTTCTTTATTTGAACAATGAAAGTTTCCAGATGTGCAACTGTTACTTATGAAATAGCCACTTATGCCCCCCCCCCCCCCCCCCCCCCCCCCCCCCCCCCCCCCCGGTGGTGCCGCCACTGGAAATAATAACTTATGGAGTCATGGAGAATAATCATGAAATAACAATTTACACGAACAAAACTACGAGTAGATAGCAACAAAGAATATCTATGATTGTATTAATTAGAGAATAATGACTGCGTAACAACTGTTTTCGTGAATTTGTTTTAAAATCAGAGGTTTTTGTTCTGGTCTGAGGAATTGTCCCGAGGGGCGCAGCCCCCGATGGACAATTCCGAATGACCAGAACAAAACCCGAGGATTTCATAACAAATTCACGAAAACAGTTGTTAAGCAGTCATTATTCTCATTCATTACTGAAAAAGATGCATATTTTATCCAAATCGTTGATTTGTACCGATATAATCTTGCTTATGATTAATTAGTTTTCTGTTTATTTTGTCCACCCCTTCTTAGTTATTGAAACAGTCCAAGTCGGGTCATCCCCTCATTAACATTTTTATCATTCAACCAATCAGAAATAAGCTTTAATCGTGTTTCCTCAAAACTCATTGAATATTCAGTTTAGGGGCGTGAGGCGTTAATTTGATTGGTCAGTCAGTGAGCAAAACAATGGAACCCTTTGGCGCAGTACTTTCGGGCAATTATCAGTAACCCGCGCTCGGCGTGCGCGTTCTCATCTAACGATTAATTTGATTGGAACGCACTTGGTACGCAGCTATCGCGATTATTCATGAAGTAATGAATATGAAATAGCAACGTAGTGAAATTAGAGTAGGCCTAATTAATACAAATATTTGAAATACAATTGTTATGTGAACAGAAATATATTTATATCATATAATATGAAAAGTAATGTTGTTATTAGAATATATACATTAGGTTGTACCACACGGTATTTAGAGTCGTGTATGGTCGCCGCATTGTATTCTCATTCTTATTTAGTTTATTGGTTACGTTTATCTTTTATCATCAAAATAACCCCTTTTTGTTAAATTTATTTTAATCCAACAACAACAAGTTTCCCCCTTTATTTAATCGGCGAGTCCAGAGGGTTGTTTGCCAACTTTTAAAATTCCTGCTTCGAATAAACGCGTTATTTGCGCACATAGAACGCTGCGTTATACGCACTACGCATACACCGGCAAATTGTAATTAGTCTATGGGCAACTTTGTGTCGGGCGCGTTGAACATCTTAAACGCGATGACCAAACGCACTTTAAGGTGAATTAAGCCCCGCCCCAAACTATATTATCGGCTCATAATATATATTGCGTATCGGTTGAAAATCAGCCAAAACCCAATCAACTTGCCTGTTGACTTCCAAAACCACACCCATTATAAAAGAAATGTAGGTAAAATACCGGAAAGGGAAATATAGGCCCCTAACCCCCGAGGGGGGGGGGGCACTGACATTGGAAAAGGGTATAGGTATGTGCCGCGCTGAAGACCCTCTTTTTCTTTTTCACCCTCTGCTGCTAGCTCTGATGTCCCCCCCCCCCCCAAACCCCCCCCCCCCCCCCCCCCCCCCCCCCCCCCCCCCCTCCGGCCCTAACCCAGGATAGCCGCATAAAGAATACCACGGGCACAGTAGCGTATTGCCTCCAAAGAATCTTTAATCACGTTATATGGTCACAGACAACTCTTATGTTTTATTCTCACGGTCACTCATATTGATTTGGAATGTACTGTTTATACTAATGAGTAACAGTATAATGATAAATTCTGTTTATTTGCCTTCGGCTATTATCTGTCTTCATAAAAAAGGCGCACGCTAATTTAGGAAACAACTTACATACTTTTTAACTTAATTACCCGATTTATCTCTTTCATTACGTCACTACTGGAAGTTATTGGTCGCGTTTTTATCCTGCCTGTCTACTCTATAGACCTTTGTGTAGTCTTAATCTACCGCCTTGGTACAAGAAAATTATCAATGAACAAACTTCGGTGACAAACAACAAAAGAATCCTTTGCGTGTCAAGACGTTTTTCTAACTTTACTTTTAATGATTCAACCTTATTTTTGTGTGTGATAGGGCGATAGGTTGTTGTTTTGTTTGTTGTAATGATTGTTTTAAAAGATTGTTTAATAGTTTGTGTGTAGCGGGTAAACGCTATGTAAAGATTGGGGGCAATAAAAGTGTGCCGGTTTATAAAAATAGATAGAGTTTTAAGTCTCTAGTCACCTGGACAAGATATTTGTAGGAATAGGCCGCTCAGTCCTTTAAAGATTTAGAACACAATGTGTTATGTGACTTATTTGAATTGCCAATCATTTTCTTATTTTCTTTAATCAAAATTAGCAGTATTTTTAAAATTACGTTCAGTAGTAAATTCAATTTTTTTGGACGTAATGTATTACGAGCTCGCATGAAGTATTTGTTCCATTGAATCGCATATTATTGATTTTCAGTGGCGGATCCAGGATTAAAATTTATAGGCTATCCCACAAAAAATCGTGATAGAACTCGCAAATGTGCAAATGTACCAACGGTTTAACCTACGCATCTGAAAAAGGTACAGTGGTACACAAAAGAGGTATATTGTCAAATTTGGGGCAGAATTTGGGGCGGAATTTGGGGGAAATCTATGGATGGATGGACATGATGGATGGACCTATTTATATCTGTCCATAGTCTTACCTTGCCAAATGTAGCTGCACATGCTGGCTCCAAGGATTCTTTGCGACAGAAATCGAGATAATGAGCGTAAAGGATGCATCGAGGTAAACACACACCTTCACATATGCAGTAGTTTTCTTCCAACCTACAATTGTAAGAAAATAACAAACAATCTTAACACTTTCACGCGGCTCATTGGTTTTTACCATACAAAACAAGATTTTTCAGAAACCTTTCCCAACTTTCAAGGTCTAAAATCTGAAAGATTACTGAACCAATACTAGGCATGTTTGTATTTCATTCATTGCATTTCTCATGGTGATTCCACTTATGGTAATGAAAATCAATAATGTTGACATTTTTTGAAACATTTTGTGAAATTTTGGAATGTCGTCTGCAGACGCCTGGCGTGTATAGAAAATGTGATAATAAAGAGTTTTGTCATCCGTTTCGACATGTTCAAGTCCAGAAATTGTTCTCATAACATATCCAGAAATATTTGTTTGTGTATCTCTTTATCATGTTTAGGCCTATATATTAACCCTAACCCCGGTTTAGGATTTTTGACCGGGATCACAATTTTCGAGGAAAAAACACCAACTAAATCTCCGGGAACCTGCCGGGATTCGATCCGGGGACCCTCCGTTCTCGAGCCCCACCTTCCTAACACTAAGCCACGGCCCTCAGCTACACATTCGTGCAGTATACTGCACTCATTATATAGGCTCGGTTGACTACGTCATCGAAAACCGACGGCGCATGCGTTTGGAGAAGGACTTTGGATTAGCATTTTTTAGCACTCAGGGGGGTTAGGGTTAATAGAACACGAAAAAAAACTTTTTTTTTTTTTACCATAACCCTAACCCCGGTTTAGGATTTTTGACCGGGATCACAATTTTCGAGGAAAAAACACCAACTAAATCTCCGGGAACCTGCCGGGATTCGATCCGGGGACCCTCCGTTCTCGAGCCCCACCTTCCTAACACTAAGCCACGGCCCTCAGCTACACATTCGTGCAGTATACTGCACTCATTATATAGGCTCGGTTGACTACGTCATCGAAAACCGACGGCGCATGCGTTTGGAGAGGGACTTTGGATTAGCATTTTTTAGCACTCAGGGGGTTAGGGTTAAGACCTTGTTCTCATAACGGATCCAGAAACTATTTTCGTGTACCCGTATCTCTTTATACTAAAAGACCGGTGACTTTTTTATTGGTAGCTATTTGAACGAGTAGGAAAGTTTTGGGGAAATGTTAGGGTAAATTCATATTGAGGAGCACCTCAAATTGATCGATATTTCATATGAAATCCAGACTTCCCCGGAAGACAATTTCTTAATCATCAAGATATGACAGTCCTTAAAAGATTAAAGGGACATTAAGTGGTGTTGAAAATTTTAAATGTTTAAACATTTACTTCAGAATTCAAGATGAACATTAAAAATTGCCATTATTGTTGTTTCTACTAACAAAAACACAGCAAAACTTGATTAAAACAATATCATCGCTATTTATTGAAAAACGCCCTCTATGCAAATATGGTTCGCGTTATGTATCACGCGTACTGCAGGGGGATACTGTCGGACGTAAAATGCTCGTCCCGGCTGTACGAGCATTTTTTGAATCGACGTTTTCTTGTACAAAGAGGGCTGATTTTTCTTAATCCTTATAGGTGTAAGTTCATACATGTAATACAATTATAAAAATATACTAATCCCAGTTTTTATCATAATTGAGGGCGCAGCCTCCAACACATCTCTTAGTGTCCCTTTAAGGTTATGTCTTCCAGGGGTGTATATTTCAACAGGAAGGAACATTTTAAATTTCCAGTTCTTACGTGCTACTTTGTAAATTAATTTCCAGTTCTTATTTTATTCAGGTACACTACGTTATTAAATGTTTTATGCTCCCTAAATGTTATAAGAAAAAGGAGCACTGATAACTTATTCATTCATTGATGTGAACTATAGAACCTAAGAGCTCCAACGATGAATGCGCTATGAAGCTATTGATTGTGTGCATATGTCTATGGAAACCGACACATTGATTGGTCATGTCAATTTTTAATTTACAGTGACGTTTTAAATCTAATATTTTACCTCTTTTAAATATCTTTGTGAAATTTGATACCAAAAATGGATTCTCCCTAATGTTTGATTGGTCATGTCAAATTTTAATTTACAGTGAATTTTTAAATCATATTACAATATATAAGAAATCTGGATTTATTCTGAATTTGCTTCAAAATGAAAGAAAAATGCAAAATAGATAGCAAAAGTATCACGTAAGAAACGTTTCCAAAAAACTTAAATATGTATTATACTCAAAATACTAATAACCTGGCAACTGGAACTTTGCTGAATATGCCATTTTGACAAAACCATTGGGTACAATCCTGCAGTAACACATTATCTGAAATAACTGATTGAGTGTTACGACTTTAATATAACTTCGTATAAATAGCCATCGGACAACGAAACAAAACTTGTTCGCAAGGCACGACCAACACTCCATTGCGAATTTGACATTATGTTATTTCCTTTCAATTATATTTTTTTGTAAACTCTTGAAAAGAAAATGATGTTGATAATATTTTGCTTTGTTATAAAAATGGCAAATCTATACATTTTGCATTTTTCTTTCAATTTGGAGCAAGTTCAGAATAAATCCAGATTTCTTAAAATATATGTTAATTAGATTTAAAACTTCACTGTAAATTAAAATTTGACATGGCCAATCAATGTGTCGGTTTCCATAGACATATATGCACACAATCAATGGCTTCATAGCGCATTCATCGTTGGAGCTCTTATACTAAGGTTCTATAGTTCGCATCAATGAATAAATAAGTTATCAGTGCTCCTTTTTCTTACAACATTTAGGGAGCATAAAACATTTAATAACGTAGTGTACCTGAATAAAATAAGAACTTGAAATTAATTTACAAAGTAGCACGTAAGAACTGGAAATTTAAAATGTTCCAAATGAATTTGGATTTTTGCATATGTGTACCGGGTTTGGATGTTGTTTACGTTAGAATTTCAATATTCACACCTTGTGTTTCGATTTTACTCCCGTTACCTATCTATGTAGGAATCGTTGTTTTTTAGTAAGTATAGGCAGGTGAAAAAATACTAAAATTACTGCATCATAATGCTATTGCTTTATAAATGCTTACATCCCAGGAGCTTCAAGGGGCTTTGCCTCAGGACCCCACAAGGGGCCCTTAGGCGGGCCCCTGGACCCCACCCGCTGGTCGCTCTATCGTTTCGCTCACGGGGATACAAAATTTGGCCCCCCCCCCCCCTATCAAAACGGGGTCTACCCATAACGTGTATTTTCCTATATACCACGAGTGCGCTAGTCATAAAAGTATCTTAGGGTTAGGGTTAGGGTTAGGGTTAGGGTTAGGGTTAGGGTTAGGGTTAGGGTTAGGGTTAGGGTTAGGGTTAGGGTTAGGGTTAGGGTAGGGTATGGTTAGGGTTGTGGTTATGGTTAGGGTTATGGTTTATGACTATATATAAGCGACCCTTATGACTAGTGACCCTTATGACTAGTGGCCCTTATGACTAGCGACCCTTATGACTAGTGAGTTTGACCCATCAAAACAGTCTTGGATACACCCTTGATGGCAACCACCCAAATCTTTTATTTCTATTTGAAAAAGAACTCTGTCTTCGTAGACTGATTTCACTGTAATAACTATGTCATAGGCCTATATCAATTATGTCGTGATATTAAATGTATGTATGACATTTGACCTATAAATAATCTTAAATATTATAACGCAGTGTTTTTAATCGATTGTCACATACATTCTTGCTATTACTATATTATATTATTTTGTAAATATTGATGTTATTGTATAAATATATTATGTATCATTGAATAAAGAATTAAGAAAGAAAGAAAAAAAGAAGAAGAAAAAAAGGAGGAAGGAAAAAACGTCTGCTCGTAGAACAGGATTTTTTCTACGCCAAACAAAAAGTTTTGAATGTTTGGTAATTTAGATATTCCAGTAGAAATCCATGAGACATTTCCTTAAACACTGGTAACCCTAAGAATTTGACATTTATCAAGCGCTGTAACTTTTGAACTATGAATGTGGTGTATATAAAAGTATACATTTGTGGAAAGGAAATGAGTCAGATAATCCATTTTTGGTATCAAATTTGACTATTTAAAATTAAAATAAAACAGACAAAAAAATATTGCACCAAAATCATCTAAAGACACTTCACAAAAAGTGCCAACAATTTAGATTGTTGCATTTGTGACCTTTTTTGGTCAATTTAAAAAAAATTAGCATCTTTAACAAAATTTGATACCAACAATGGATTCTCTTACTCATTTCTTTTCCAAAAATGTACACTTTTATATACAGCACATTAATAGTTCAAAAGTGACAGCGCTTGATAAATTTCATACTTTTATGGATGTCCACACAGAGAGTGTAAATTTCAAATGGAGTCACTTGTACAGGTAACCCCCATTTGAAATTCACACTCCCTGTGAGGCAGATTAGGCCCCCAAAAAAGTTGACTTGCCCTTTCAGGGCCAGAGTCTGGGTCGGACGGTCGGATTTTTGTTGTTGATTTTTTTTTTTAATTTACAGGGAGATACCACAAAAACACGTTTTAAAGAAGAAGAAAAAAATTATGATTTTTTTTTTTTGATTTTCTTTTAATTTTTTTATGATTTTTAAACAAGCAGATACTACTCAAAAACACGTTTTCATCTTTTTTTATTGTTGTTTGCTTCTTTCATTTTTTTAAACAATTTTTTGAAACTTTTTCTTTCTTTTTTGAAAAAAAAAAATATATATCGACCCTAGATTTCCGAAAATTCGGGTCTGTCTTTTTTTGGCCTTATGGTAATGTCTTCCATATTGGGGTATATGGATTTCTGATGGAATAGCCCATTGATTATTAAAGTGACACCTACCAATCTAATGTAAGAGCTGTCTGTTTCTTCTTGTCCTTCATCATCTGGGCCACGGATTTTTTTCGCGGTGGTGATAAATCTCTATCCTTGCTCTCAATTTTTGGTTTTATCTGACTAGCTACATCGTCAGATTTTATATCCTTCTCCTCCTCTTCATCAATATCATCTTCTTCGTCTTCATCGTCATCTTCATCGTCATCATCGTCGTCTTCGTCTTCATCTTCATCATCGTCGTTGTCTGCTTCTGAAGATCAAAATAAAGACGTTTTAATTAATGACTTTAACACTTTCCAGGCGGCTTTTGGTTTCACCATAAACAAAACAGATTTTCAGAAACCTTTTCCCCAACTTTCAAGGTCCATCTCAAGGATTACTGAACCAAAACTCGGCATGTTTGTACTTATTGTAATGCACTTCTAACGGTGATTCCAAAATTGGTAACGAAATTCAATTATTTTGACATTTTTGAATAATTTTGTGAAATGTTGGAAAGTCGTCTGCAGACGCCTGCCGCGTGGAAAGTGTTAAGAGGAAGTTCTAGTATGGCGCATACGTTGCTAGTTCGATTCCGGTCAAATGTACATTAGGTTCCGTGAACGTGCCATGAGTGGCATGTGTGAATAATGTTCATCATTATTGACAATCATTTTAATAACTGTTCACGTTCAATACTTTGAAGTAGTCAAAACCGTGAGATTGTCGCATTAGCGCCTTCTTTTGTGTTTCAAATTGCCGCATGAACACCTTCTTTAGTGTTTTGGATTGCCGCACGAACACCTTCTTTGGTGTTCCACATTGCCACATGAACATCTACTTAAATTGGTACTCCATTCTGCCGCATGAACACCTTCTATGGTTATGGTGTTCCAAACTGTCACATGAACACCTACTTAAGTTGGTGTTCGAGATTTCCGCATTAACACCTTCTTAAGTTGGTGTTCAAGATTAAAGCATGAACACTTTCGCATTCTTAAGTCGGTGTTCAAAATTGCCTCATGAACACTTTCTTTGGTGTTCCAGATGTCCGCACGAACCCCCTCTTTTGGCGTTCCAGATTATCTCATGAACACCTTCTTTTGGTGTTTCAGATTGCCACATGACCACCTTCTAAAGTTGGTGTTCGAGATTGCTGCATTAACATCTTCTTAAGGTGGTGTTCAAGATTGCTGCATGAACTCCCTCTTTTGATGTTCCAGATTGTCGCATGAACACCTTCTTTGGTGTTCCAGATTGCCACATGAACACATATATTTTTTCTTCTCTTTTAATTATTAGGTTTTTTTTGTAACATACAAATAATTACGTACCAAAATACACTAAAGCTAACATTTTTACACAAAATTAAATATAGGCCTAGACCATAAAACAAAACTTGCAACGTGTTAACAAGAGTTAATAAAACAACTAGGCCTACACCACGCTCAGCTCGGAGTTCAACTTGTGAACAACACTTAAGTTTTTTGAACCTGAAGCTCAATCGGTACCAAGACAAGACAAAACGAGACAAGGCAAGACAAAACAAGACAAGACAGACATGTGAGAGAGAGATATTTACAACCTTTAATATACCATCAACATGAAAATAACAACATGAACACATACTTAAGTTAGTGTTCCAAACACAATTGATGATTGATGGTAGGCCTATGTGATAGGCTACTATATAATACAAAAAATAGACACGATCATTCCATGTATTCGTTCATCACCTGTTTATGTTTACCATTTGACTGTGCGATGAACAATTAATTTTCCTTGACGGAGAACAAAAACACATGAATAGACACATAGTGCTGAGATGCTGAGCCATCGGTCTTCTACACAATCCCTATGTATTTCTCAGGACGGTATATGACAACTACGGAAAGGAACAATTGACTGACAATGAAAGGTATCAATAGATGCCATCTTTGTCGGTTATTTAGATGTTAATTGCTATGAGTGGAATGTTCGACAGGTGCATCTCGGAAAAATCCTTAAAAAACCCTTAAAACGCCCTTTGTGCCCCCGCCCCCAATCCCTATTGTGCCCGCCCCATTCTCCGGATGTATGTGTTATGACAACTTACATGGACCATTTTTCGAGCGCGTTTTGTGTAAAACATGATGCCCAACCCTTTTCCCAACTTTCAAGGCCTATCTCACGGTTACTGAACCAATACCAGGCATGTTTGTACTTATTCTAATGCATTTGTCATGTTGATTTTTAAATATGAAATTCAATAGTTTTTAACATTTTTGAAACATTTTGTGAATCATGTCGTCTGCAGCCGCCTGCCGCGTGGAGTGTTATGGTGCACAGTAGGTCTATCTATAGGCCTAAATATTGCTGCATTCGAAAGATGATAGTTGAATATTGAAAATAAGAAACAATATTGCACCTTATTTGGATCCACGGGAACTAAGTGAGAAGTATAGGCCTAGGCCTACTGTTTCGCGAATTGAGATTAATTAATTATTCAAATGTAGGCCTACCTTCTTTTTTATACCATAAGTAATTAATTTAATATTCACCTGGTATAAGAACGCGTTGATAATGGTTCAATCTGGTCATCTTCGCCGGTGGAGGCTCCACGGCAGCGGCAGTCTGCCCGTGGCTTATCACGCTGACAGTACGCTTCAGCGAATCCGATGTCTTTGGCGTAGTGGCGATACCGGCGTCACCGCTCGCGCCTTCATCAAGCCCCAAAGATGATTTCATCGTACGAGCCGCTTCGACTGCCTTGTAGTATATCCAGCAAATAATCTTCAACAAACGTGTACCGAAATGTAAAAATCTGTTTCCAAGCGCGAGATTGTTGTAAATTTGTTACGATCCTGGTGAGAGGACTCCACTTCTTCCTCTATTTTCACAAAATTCGAGATATTTTCATTCAGATTACGGAGAAAATGTTCCTCCTTTGTGCCAATCTGATCAAAATGTCTTCATTTGATATCACATACGAAGATAATCACTTGGAATAATGAATGCCGGTGTGGTTGATTGCATGCAGTAGTGATCCTTATTCAAGCATTGTCTTTCAAAAATAAGGCATTCTTCCTATAATTACTATCCCATAGCAAAATAAAATGGCAAGAAAAATACCTCTTTATCCCACAATCGACAATACAGTAACTAAATCCCATTTACTCTGAGCGCAATGATTTGTCGCTGGATTTGATTTGAAGTTGGACTTTGTCCCTCCCCGGTTGGCATGGCACACACAAGCTTCACGGTCCGGCGTATAGTTTTATATTATTTTATAGTCGGGCCACAGGCCTCGTGTTTATATTATGAGCAATTAGATTTATCTCCTTTTCGCGTCCACTTCAATCATTCACCAAATTCATACATTATTTTCTCTCAGTCTACTTAAACCAAGACTTTTATCAGAAATAAAATATCGCAGCATAATAAACACCATAAAATGTTAGAAAGATAAGAAGTTCGATTAAATTACACGTATTTGAATTACGCGCGCCTGACAAACACACCGAGTGGTCGAGTGAGAAATTGGAGGCGCATGCTAGGTGCTGAAAGGGGAGAACATCTCAGGACAAATATCAGCGATTCCGTATTATTATATAGATTATTTGGAATAATTCTGTAACATGTAAAGAGTAAAAGCAAGATATACGGAAATGCAGTGGGACAAGTAATGAAAATTGCTGTGCAATAAAACAACACAAATATAACGAACAATAAAGACCGACGTTTCAAGTGTATATATACTATACCCTTCTTCAGGGACAAAATATCAAAACAAGAGGGGTAAGAACTATAAAGAAGATATTGAACTCAAGTTCACCACCTATAATTATAGCACAATGTCAGTTATAGATGTTGCCTAACTAGACATCCAAATTACCTCTGTAACATGTGTAATGTATACCTTTCACGTGTAAGTAAATTTGGTTGGTAAATGATCTTTATTTCAAGGAATAAAGTGACAAGTGTTCATAATTTATTGTCCTCATGATCATAGAATATCACATTTTTTTTGTGTGTGTAGATACTGAATAGGCTATCTTATAAAGTCAAATCTAACAAATTTGTCTCGCAAAAGTAGGCTAATATGGAAATGTTCTGTTCAGCAATGTGACTATTATCGATCATCAGTGACAAACAATCACTGCTTACGCATTGAACCTACGGTAGGCCTACTTACCTGGGGATTGTAAAATCAAATTACTCGTTGGGTGACAAGGATTACAAAAATGTATAGTTTGCTATATGTATGGATAAGGAAATAAATATAAGGAAACATGTCACCCAAAAGTCAAGTGGGGTCAAATACGAGGAGGCCGTGTTGGACGTTCCCTTTAAAGGAAAGACGCATTGATGTGTTGGGGGAAGGGGAGTTTCCCCCGACCAAATCGGGTAATAACGAAAATGTTATGAAAGTAACAAAATGGCGGCGGAAGCATCAACATTGTGGGGGTGGCATCGGGACAATTTAGATGGACGAGGGGTGAGGTGTCAAAAAATTTCGCACAGTCCCAAAAAAATCGCAGAGTCAAACAAAATCGCACAGTACCAATTTCTCGTCCAATTTTTTAGCTTTCCGTCCCCATTTTAGCAAAAAAATTCGAACAGTTCAAAAAAAATTGCACAGTCCAAAAAAAATCGCACAGTAAATGTACTACATGAACAATTTCTCGTCCCCATTTCTCTTCTATTTCCCTTCTCCTTCACCTTTCCCTTCTCTTTCTCCCGCTCCTTCCCCTTTCCCTTCTCTTTATCCCTCTCCTCCCCCTTTCTCTTCTCTTTCTCCCTCTCCTTCCCCCTTCTTTCTCTCTTTTCTCCCCTTCTTCTCGTCCCCATTTTCCCGCTTCGCCGTCCCCATTTTACGTGTCCGGGGGGCGATCGCCCCCCCCCCCCAGCCCCCCCCCCCCCCCGCTGGCTACGCTACTGCAAAAAACAGTACAAATACACCCTCTTTGAACTCATAGACACCCCCAGGCACCCCAACCCCCCACCATCCGCCTTGGAAAATTGCACCATATGATCGCTATTGGACTATTAAAAGCAGCATGAGTTATAAAGTATTATTATACATGTTATACAAGTATAGGCCTAAGCATGGCTCTTTTTACAACGCTCTGTTTTGACCATCGGGATACTGAGTTTGTTGGACCCCCTCAAATTTCTTTTGTGGACAGACCCTGTTGTAGGAGGTACCCATTTGGCAAATTTGTCAGAGGACATAAGAGACTTAAAGAAATTGAGGCACAAATCATCCCTTCTTTGACCTAATGAATGTAGCTTGCAATCATGAAGAGCCTCATAATAAGCTAAGAGACATATTCTTTACCCATGATGATCGTGTGCTACGACGTGCGCATATCATTCTATGAGCCCATTTCAAACCAAAATATACATTAATTATAGCCAGAACTGAGTATAGTAAAACAATTCGTGTTCAGGAAACAGGTACCCCAGAACTAAATTCATTCGGGGGAGGGGGATTACACTTATTCGGAGAATTAAGAGGTTTTTATATACATTATTCTTTCAAATTTCAACGCGTCAATCGGGGGAATCGAAACCATCCATTCGCCGTTACCCCGCGAAAAAGTTTAGCAACATAACATACCAGCGGTTCTTAACCTGGGGTTGTTTGGGGCTTTCCAGCATTCGTGGAATCGGTTAAGCATGCTGCGGCAATAGTGCTACCCAAGCGTCGCCCTACACCGAAGGGTTGTCTGTGGGATAGCGATCCAGAAGTGGAAAAAGCCAGACACCGACTCATTCTTGCTCACCGAGCAAACCTTGTTGCGAGCTATATTCAACTAGAAGCTGATCTGCAAGCTACGTACTCGCGTCGAAGAGAGGAAATTATCCATGAAACGGCGATCGAGATCTCAAAACATCATGAGGCAGGACGTAGTCAAGCTGTCTGGAGAGCCATTGACAAAATCACAGGACGAAAAAAGCGCCCCAATGCCATTGTTGCTGCAGAATCCATCGAAGCTAGGTTGGTTAAAACAGCTAGCTATTTTCATGGACTCCTCAACGTACCCCCTGTTGATCTGGATCTTACTCCTCTAGACGCACTGCCACAGGCACCCGACGTGAACACGGGTCCAATCACAATGGAAGAACTCCACACATCTGCTCGACTAACACCTTCTGGCAAGTCAGCCGGTCCTGACGAGCTACCATCTGACATTGTTGGCGTTCTTCCACTCCTGACCTGTGTTCTTCCCATCATGAATGACATGCTCGCCGGCGAGGAACCTCCACAGATATGGCGACGCTCCACCATCGTCGCCATCCCAAAGGGAAGCAGCACTCTTCTGACCAACCAGCGTGGACTTAGCCTCATGTGTGTCAATGCTAAACTGTTCAACCGTGTTCTGCTAGTTCGACTCCGGGAGCAATTGGAGATGTTACTATTGCCATGGCAGGCCGGATTCCGACCCGGGCGCAACACAGTCGAGCAAATCATATGTCTCCGAATGGCAATCGACGCATGCCGTTCTAGAAAACGAAGCATTGTTATAACCTTTGTAGATTTCTCCAAAGCATTTGACTGTGTTGATCGTAAGGCCCTAAAAGACATTTTGGCTTTATACGACACTCCTGCGACTTTCATCAACGCCATTATGTCCCTATACACTGATACCGCTGCGTGCGTTCGTACATCATCTGGTTGCACCGATGAGTTTGACACAACTTCGGGAGTACTACAGGGCGATACGCTGGCACCGTACTTATTTGTGATAGTCATGGACTACATCATGCGTACATCGCTCACCACTGAGGACGGTTACACTGTGAGAAGGCGCATGTCCGCACGTCATATTGCCGTCAGAATCCCTGCTCTTGCATATGCAGACGACGCTGCACTGATGTCCGACAACGGAGAGGCTGCACAGCGCCAATTGCACCGTTTCGAGACAGCATCAGCAAAGGTCGGCCTTCGTCTAAACGCCTCTAAAACCAAGGTCATGTTTGTTGGCGACACTCCACACACGGACATCCATACCACATCGGGTGTCACCCTTGCGGTATGCGACGACTTCTGCTATTTGGGATGCAATGTGGCAGAGAACATTAGTGCTTTCCAACGACGGCGACAGATTGCATGGGTTGCAGCACGAAAACTCACAGCTGTGTGGAACAGTTCAGCCAGCGACGGCGCCAAAATGCAGCTGTTCAAGTCTACCGTGGAATCTGTCCTCTTGTACAGTTGCGAAGCTTTGGCAATTACAGAAACATTGGGCAGTCGCATTGATGCATCTCATCGTGCCCTGATGCGCTACTGTCTTGGCGTACACTACCCGGAGCGGCTCTCAAATGACAACCTGTATGCCCGCGCACTGATTGAGCCCGCGACTCTGACACTGACCCGTAATAGACTTCGTCTGGTGGGCCATGCCCTCCGGAGACCAGAACTGCCACTCGCCATGTTCCTGCCCCCCAAAAACCAGGCAACTTAACCGTACCGCCTCGGTGGCGCACTACGCCGTACATATCAAGCGCAGCTCCAAGAGGACTTGAGCGCCATAGGCTTACAACCTAATGCCGCCGTTGATGCCGCCCAAAACCGAACTGAGTGGCAGCGGCGTGTGAAGGCACTGAAATAACAATAGACACAACGCCCCGTGTCCCTAAAGAATGAAAGACACGAGTAGCGTCAAATTGATGATGATTCCAGGGGATCATGAATGGGTCATAAATATAGCTTTTTGGGGAACCATTTTAATATTTCGTTCTAAAAAGCTTAGAAAAACCCCAAAAACGTTCGACTAAACACTTTCAGTTTTATTATATTTTAGGCGGATCGTTGTTCGCAATTTTTTGGGGGTCACGGTTCTGACCCGAACAATGTCTGATGGGGTCGTGGGGCCAAAAAGGTTAGGAACCACTGATACCCAGCCAACATGTATGCATGAGCCCCCCATGGGCCCCACGTGGGCTACATGTGGGCAATCAGGGCTAATGAGGGCAAGGGCTATATGCGGGCTGACCACATGGGTCCCATATGGGTTTTACAAGGGTCATAATGGGCTACGTTTGGGTAAACCTATCAGGGTCCCATATAGGCTGACCACATGGGTCCCATATGGGTTTCACAAGGGCCATGGGCTACGTTTGGGTAAACCTATCGGGGTCCCATATAGACTGACCGCATGGGTCCCATATGGGTTTAACAAGGGCCATAATGGGCTACGTTTGGGTAACCGTAAACCTATCAGGGTCCCATATAGGCTGACCACATGGGTGACACTCCCATATGGGTTTAACAAGGGCCATAATGGGCTACGTTTGGGTAAAAATATCAGGGTCCCATATAGGCTGACCACATGGGCCCCATGTGGGTTTTACAAGGGCCATAATAGGCTACGTTTGGGTAAACCTATCCGGGTCCCATATAGGCTGACCACATATGGGCCCCGTGTGGGTTTTACAAGGGCCAATGGGCTACTTGTGGGTAAACCTATCAGGGTCCCATATGGGCTGACCACATGGGACCCACATGGGTTACATCAGGGCAATTCCACGCATGCGCACTGACCGTGGTTATATTGGTTTTGTAACACTATGGATTTCATATTTATAAATTTTGATAATTGATTCAATCCACATCATGCACTATTTCATAATTCAATGGCAAGTAAGAACATTACTTCACACAAAACTGTGTACATGAACAATTTTGTTGGAGAATGTTAATAAAAACTGAATTGTTCTTGCCAGGGGTGCAAAAAGTTATTTCTTCCTCAGAAGCATGGTTTAAGAAACAAGATTTCCTCAAACAAACCAGAACCATGGTAACATAAAATAGCCTCTGCATCACTTCAAAAGCAAGAATGTTTACCTAATATTATTTATGTTGTCACATAAATCAGCTTAATATCTGCTCATTCATTATGATAACGAAATGATGACCTCCCAGGAAAGTACATCATTGGAAACTGTGCGTTGCTGTTATTTCGCGTTCAACCTGTTCAGTGGCGTTACTAGGATTTCTCCGGTTTAGAGGGGGGGGGGGGGGGGGGGGGGGGGGCGGAGTTTTCTAATTACCCGAATGACTTCACGCCTTTATCGAGATTATTTGTTTGCGGAAAACATGCGATATTTATTCACTACTTACATGAATTTGACCACAAGTAGGTTACATTTGGCTTTGAACAATCTTTGAAATTATATCCTTGTAATATGCGCGCGCAGTGCGCGAAAAAATAATATTTTTATATTAAATTGGTGGGTGTCTATTTAACCGATTGCTCCTTAAAATTGGATAGAAAAGAAGTAACATGCCTTCATGGACTCCCGCCCCCTGGAGACACGCCATTGAACCTGATTCATCAGCAAGTCCGTTTTCGGTTTTTTGATTACATCACAGGGAGGTGTACTGTTGTACATATATTTTTATTAACTGTCAACATTATTATATTATAATATAAGGGTTTCTTGTAAATGTGACTATCAATTTGGATTTGTCTTTCTTTTTTGTCCATTTAGCAAAATATTATATCCTCAAATCTGAGATGTTGGTCAGCTGCTGTCCTTTCAGTCTTCCCATTCGTGTTACTTATTCCTCTATGTTGATGATTCCATTTCCTCAAACTTTACTACTTTCCAACTTGTTTGGTGCTTTTAATAATGGTTCTTCTTTGCTTTATCTCATCGATCCAATATTTCCTCATGGTTTTCCAGGTCATCCTCAACAGCTCTTTCTTCAATTTTAGTGCTGCATTGATAAATTGAATTTCCTATGGCTCAAAAGTCGAAACCCTCATTATACATGTTGTATAACTTTCCTCAGATATTCTACGTTATTTCCGCCTTCACGGCTCGAATCGCACCTTTTCACTGTTTTTCATTGAATGTCTGTACTGATAATAATTGTAAATTTCCTCAGATATGAGTTGTATTGTATTGTACCTACCATGTTCAACTGGTAAATTTATAATGTACTATTCATCAGGCTTTTCCTCTCTTTTCTTTTTTCCTTCATTTCCCCTTTTTCCTCTCTCTTTTTTCTCCTCTTTTTTCTTTTCCCTCTTTCTTCTCTTTCTAATTCTTTTTTCCTTCCTCATTTGTCCTCCTTTTAGAATTTTTAGGCACTGGCATGATTTCCTCAATTTTAACTGTTGCTTCCTGGGAGCGGTGCTCCCCGCTCCCGCACTTTTTGCATCCCTGGTTCTTGCAATTGCCAGTCATTTATTCTGTTAACAATTACCTAATATAGGCTGCCCATATTAGGGCAAGCCA
This sequence comes from Ophiura sarsii, assembly GCA_035610835.1. Lineage (NCBI taxonomy): Eukaryota > Metazoa > Echinodermata > Ophiuroidea > Amphilepidida > Ophiuridae > Ophiura > Ophiura sarsii. The sequence goes on from CM069453.1 coordinate 58,978,601, forward strand.
ATTTAAAACCCTGATTTGACCAGGGGTATGTCACTGAGCTTGCCGATCGGGTCCACTTTTAAATTGAACTTAGTCAGCATAGAATTGGGGGCGCTATACCGATCAGGCGTGATGGTTGGATGATTGTAGCAGACGACGCAACGCTGGCCACGCGTCTCTCAGACGACCCAATTTGGCAACGGGAGTGCACCATTTTGAATTATTTTTAACAGTCATCGCCCGGTTAACGATAAAAATCCTTTTAATTATGATGTATTTGTCAAAATGATAGTTTAAAATTCGCGATTACGTGTTATTCACTACGAATTCAAAATTTAGGTTTCGCGTGGCCACCGTCGTCTGTTTAAATCTACAGCGCCCCCAAACCTATGCTGACTAACATGCCGTTTAACCTGCCGTTAAACCTGGTTAAACATTGTTAAACGCGTTAAACGCCGGTCACGGACGCATTCCGGACGATTACTATAATTTATTCAAATATGCAAAAGGATCCGTTTTCGCTACGTACGTTAGTAAAATAGTATAGGACTTTCCTATCCCAAAATTAATAGTATCCCTGATTTGACCCTAATTAAACCCATGTTAACCCATTTTTGGTCTGTTTCAGCGTCCAAACGGGTACTAAATGCTGGATATCCAATGCATTTAGAAAATTTGGAAGTTGCTCGCCCAATCCAAAGAAATTTGGTGACTTGATATCCATAATTTCCTGGTATTTTTAGGGAGCTCAGCCGACGCACATCCTTTCAACATGGATTCTCATTCCTAGTATTGGTCGAGTTGGTATTTCTCGTGTTAGCTGAACGCCAAAAATGTCCGTTCCGACAGCCTGTAGGATACCTGGAGGACGCGAGCGAATCGAGTAATTTCGTCGAACTTCATATGTCTAGATTTTCTCTTTGTTTGATACTTTGGTGAGGATTTAGCGCAAAAACACAGCACTTAGGACAAGTGTAAGTGGTAATCATTTACTATGATGTTATTGCTATCGACTCAACCTAAATTTATAATCAAACTAGATTACGAAATAGGCTAGCATTTATTTTATATTTTTTGTCATAAAAAAAATATTATAATATAAGCTTATTAAAATAGGTCTAAAAAAGGCAAATCTGCACTTCCTGTAAAAAAACTTCCACGACGCCGGGTGGTACTAATGTGCCCAGAGTCGTGGTATATTGTGGTATATGGCAGGGTAAGGGTTAATAGCTTTTTCCTGAAGGGGTAAAACATTTTTTTTTTACCCTTTAGGGCTTTAGCCTTAGGCTATTAGGCTTTTTTAAAATTTAATGATTTTAAACATGTAGGATCTGAATGGGTACAAAAATACTAAAATATTTTCTGAAGGGGGTATATTTTATTTTGTCGTCTTTCGATATAACTTATTAAGTAGGGAAATAAGTAGCCTAACTATATTTTTAGTAATAAATAAAAAAAAGTGATCTATAGACTATGATAGAAGTATAAACTATAGGTGTTTGCGATCAAGTACCCCAGTCTAGACTAAAGCGACCCAAATGTCAAAAGATGCATAGTGTGCTGCGCAGTGACTAGTGGTGTTTTTACCCCACCCTTTTTATTTTTACCACACACTTTTTATGAAAACACGCTTTACATGTACACTGAAAAAATCCAATCCATGCTTTTTTGCGACCTACATGTATAACGAGTTTGCCGTCATCCATGGAAAGTGAATTGCAAAGCTTCCGAATTTTGATCGAAATTACGATAATTCGCCAACTTTTAAGGCCAATATAATTTTGCGGACATATAGAATGAGGTTTAGATTATGTTGCCGAATGAATTGTGAAGTTTGGCGACTTACGGCGGACGTGCCACCTTCTTTTCTGAAGGGTTTTTCGCTGATCAACAAACCACAGAGATGATCAAATCGAGCTGTGTTATACTGCCCTAGTGCCCTCTATAAAAATACGACTGTCACTAAAAGCCATGCTGTCAATGCTTATTCAACATGAATTCCCTAATTACATGCGCGAGTGATCTCAGTAAAAAATGTATATCGCACGTGCTGGATAAAGTTAGAAACACTTGCAGTCTAGTAATAACAAATTGATTATGTTGATTGACGGTGTGACGGTAACATCGATAAATGATAAAAGCTGGATTGCGATAGTTAATCTGAGCGCGTACATAAATTTACAATTTTTTTGTACGCGCTGCCTTAGGGTGCAGAGCTTTGAGGGAGTACAATGGGTGACTGAACGCGTAAATATGCACACTTTTACGGGCAAAGAAAACCCTGATACCCACGGATCTGAGGTAAGCTCTGTCGGGTAAACTTTAGAATACCCTACCATTTGTATTCCTCACTGTGTAAGTAAAGTCTCCATTGAAGACATGCAGTGGTAGGGTTTATTAAAGGAACGTCGCTCTGTCCATGCTGAGCATACTGGTCCTCGTAACTGTGTATCAGATTGATGTGTTCCAATATCAGGGTCGGTATGACTTTGCCTAGTTTTTTATGGAGCATGATGGCTTTGTGTTCTTATGTTGAAACTTGTCATTTGTGTTAGGGAATGGTTTGGGAAAGTTGCATCCCTTGTTTGTTGAGGCTGATGAGCATGTATGTAGTTATAGGCCTACATTTCGAAGTGTCTGCACCCGTCGCAAAAAACTCTGAATTCGGAGGGTCTGCGTATTATGCGCAGAAACTCCCAATTTGGAGTTTCTGTGATGGGCGCACAAATCCGAAATCGGAATTTCTGCGGAGGTTCTGTGGACTCTAAATATTTTACCTCCGATTTCGGAGGGTGTGCGGACTCTTAATATTTTACCTCCAAAAACCCATTGACCTTCGTATAGCTGATGAAATCACCCCAAACTTTTTCAGTGAAAAGTGGCCAGAATGATAGATACCCAGTTAATTTGCAAATTGATATTTTACACCCACAGTTCAGAGAATATCTCATGCCCCTTTACCTGAAACTTATTATCGTCCCTTGTATTAAAATTAATATCACCAATCTCACCAAATTGAAGTGTCATGTTTTCTTTACACAGGCAGCTCATTAAATTGTTATTTACACTGAGCTAGTAGGCAGCCCATCTGCCTACCTTTCCCCCTGTTCTCAATGGATGAACTCTCGGAGGAGTCTGCCAGCCAAAACCTACCACAAGATGAAAGTGAACCTGAAGAGCAGGAATCGGCAATGGAGGAAGATGACGACGATGATGATACCAAGGCAGTAATCTTCACTCCAGGGAATGAGATCAAGTAAGACAAAATACAAGACTCAAATAAATCAATTCCAGGTTGGAAGTCCCCTCCCCCTCCCTCCCGGTAATGCCAGTGATGTACATGTATGTATTTGACCAGGATCTGATAAACTACATTCACTACATACATGTACATATGTATGCAAAACACAATGAATCCAGCAGATTTAGGCCTGAAAAAAAGAAGAAATGATTTGAATATTAGTAATATAATGAAATTTTGTTTTAACAGACGCATAAATACATAAAGAAATAGTGAGACATTTTCACTCTGTCAATTGATAACCTTTGGTTTTTTTTTGGCACCGTCGGTTGAGATTGGAATGACTGTTGAGTTTGGTACTGTCGGTTATTGAATGCCCATTTTTATCGCGCTGGTTTGGGGGAAACCACGTCACCCCCCTCCCCTTATCTTCTAGTCAATTATTAGTCCATCTCATTCTTTTTCATACTTTTCTCCCCTTTTTGTCCATTTACAATACTGTCATAACTAGAACAAATTTAAACAAGTGAAAATAATTGTGTCTTAAAGATGTTTACCATACCTCTCATTTATTTTATTTCCCTCCAAAAGCATGGTTGAAGAAGACACCTCATTGATAGTCATGAAGAAGGAATCCTCGTCAGGCATCTGGAAGTACTTTGGATACCGTCTGACACAAGGGATACTGGCAGACCAGGATAAGCCAACTTGTGTCTTGTGCAAAACGGATGTTACGTTTCAAGATGGTAGGTTTGTTGTTCTCCCTTCTTTTGCCTCCACTCAAACGAAATCCAGTGGAGTTTAAGATTAGCTTGCATGCATTTTCATCATAAGGGAAAAAAAGTGTGTTTGTCCACGTCTGACCGACCGGGTACTATAGTCCCAACTGTGTATTTGTATATTCATTTTTATTTTTGTTTTTTTACAATTCTTTTTCAAAGTCATATACATGACCTTAATTGACACCCACGGGACCCCTCATGTAACCCCATAGCATGTAGTATTATGTGGGTTATTCTGGGTCCAAGTATGGGCCAGAACAACCACTGGAAGAAGAAAAAATCCGACCTACCGACCCTACCTTTTGAGGACCCTCTATATGGACAAACAAACAAAACAAAAAAGTTGGTATAATGTTAGAGCCATCAATAAATAGAACAGGATGTTTACAAATGTAACAAGTGCTGTTATCGAAATCTTTCTTTCATGTCGACATGTTGCTATTTTAGAATCTCGATATCGACATGATGTCGACATATTATGATCCAAATACCAAGCCGATCGTTCCCGCAAATTAAGGTCCGCGAATATAGAATATCACCGCAGATCGAGAATATCGCTTAGTCAATGTACACAACTTGGTACTTGGTTGGATATCCTCCGTAGTACTCCGCAGGGAAGTTTTAACAGGAGGTGGGTGGTCAAAGGGGGGATTAAGGTTGGGGGATGCTCTGTTTGAAGGAGGTTTTTGAGGGCAGGTTGATGGTGGATTGGGGGAGTTTGTTAAAGTTTGTCACTTTCGCTTCACAGTTGACATTTTTGGCGCTGTATGGGTACCAAGCTGTTACACCATATTCCAGATGTGGTCGTACTAAGGTGTTGTACAGTTTCACCTTGACGTTTGTTGAGGCCTGATGGAAATTTCTTTGAAGGAAGCCGAGCAATCGGGATGCCTTTGAAGTTGCGTGTTGGCTTTGTGTATTCCATTTTAGGTTATCTTGGATATGGACGCCGAGGTACTGGCAGGTCTTCGTAGTCTTTAGTGTAGTCCCTGTCATAGTGTAGTCCCTGTCATAGTGTAGTCTTGTGCGTCTTGGTTTCGTCGATTGGTGACTCTCATAATGTTGCACTTAGAAAATTATTAGGGATTACATAAAGTTTGACCTGTTGTGGCTTAAAATGTGTTGTCACTTTCGCTTCACAACTGTTGTGATGGCAACAAGAACACATAACACATTGCCTTATGCATGATGCACAGCTGCACATTGCTGTAAGTAAGAATGATTACAGTCAGGGTTGTCACTAAGCCGGTCGGTGCCGGTCGGGTGCAGCTGGCACTCACGATTGCCGACCGGCACTCTAATTTTTTTTAATTTTAATTTGAACCCTCAAAGTGCATTAAAAAAACCTAAAAATCATTAAGAAGGCCTCTGGACCCCATGCCATGATCCACTGCACTTCGTTACACTAACTCTGTTCGCCGTCAGAAAATTTAACCGACACTAAATATTGGCTAGTGACAACACTGATTACAGTATGATAACAAGCTTTTCTTTTATCCACATATTTAGTAAAGATTAGGGGACAGGCTCACAATGTTTCCAAAGAAATTTAATAATGACTTTAGTGTGATGAAACTACTGTAAAATAAGTTAATTTCGCGAATTTCGCGAGAGGCTCAAATTCGCGAAACTAAGTTACCGCAAAAGTAGTGATGATTAGCAATTCGCGAAAAAAAGTTGCCGCTAAATTAACTTGTTTTACAGTATTAAATTGAGTGAGGGGATGGGTTGGCTCACCTCGAATACATAGGCAAACAATTAAGTACGGGAGAGGGGAATGGAGGTGGCATGTTAAACTTGTATTTTACGACTCGCTTCATCTTTTCTTTTTTCTTTTTTGTTCCCATGATTACAGGCAAGTTTGATGACATGGTAGAGCATCTTAGAGTGGCACATCCGGAGCATACCATATGTGAACAACCGGAAGGAGGCATGTCAATAGTGTATGTATCGTTAGGTGTACAATCTCATAGTCACCTAAACCAATTTTGTTATTCAGGTCAAGGACATTTTAAAAGAATAAATGAGACTTTGATCATTTTTGAAGAAAAATAAATAAAATATGAATATTTTGAAACATTTTGACGAGAGTTTTGAACAATTTTGACAGATCATTTAACACATTTTGTAAATTTTGACAAATCGTTATAAAAATTAAAACAAGTAATTTGAATATATTTAAAAATGAAGTATCAACATTTTAAAGAGAAATTTACATTTTTTTCATCATGTAGTAAAGTTAAAATTGTCTGTACCTGTAAACACACTTATTTTCTTCAAAAACCCCACCCATCCTGTTTAAGGTGAATTCTTTATATTACATGGTTCATTGATTGTGTCCCAACAATGTTAATATTGACTTCTGGTGTCTAAAGTAATGTATACTTATGATCTTGTTCATTTCTAGTCCACCGGGAGAAAAATACCGTCCTGTGCCACCAACCTTGTTGAAGGACTACGAGTTCCCAGTCTGGATGTTCTTTGATCACAATGCAGATGCTACTTGTAGACTGTGCAAGAGAATATGTACTGCTAAGAAGAGAGGTAGGCAAATATTTCACGTCACCACATGTACGTCACATGGACATCACATGTATGTCACATGGACATCATGTATGTCACTACCATCATCCTTGTTGAAGAACAACCAGTTCCTAGTCTGGATGTTCTTTGATCACAATGCTTACGCTACGTGTAGACTGTGTAAGAGAATATGAACTGCTAAAAACAGAGGTAGGCAAACATTTCATGTCACCACATGTATGCCACATGTATGTCACATGGACAACACATGTCCGCCATACATGTAAGAATGATTTTGGAGTGATACAGCCATCAAATTAATTACCAATGGTGGGGTACAAACTCACCTTTAATCGTCAGCATCGTTGGCTGGTGCCTCAACGTTGATTAGGTCCAATAAAAATAAAAACTAGTTTCTCATCCAAACTTTTGGAAAAAAGGAGGATGAGGGCATTTTTAATTTTTTTAAATTTCGCATAAACAATGCGAAATCACCATTACCAGCATGGTATTTCCTGATTGGTTGCGTAATTTGAAGAGGACGAGGCCTTTTTATTTCATGGTTCTGGGGGGTTGGTTAACACAAAATCTGCTTTAAAATGCTCAATGGACTAAAGTAAATCTATTACCATGATGTCAGCTTTTAGAATGGAAGTTATGGAAGAAATAATTTAAAGAAGACAAAATAGAACATTACAGAATTGCTAAAAAAGGATGCGAGAGGGGACGAGAAACTACTTTATTTTTTTACTTGGTCTTAGTTTGGAGGGCAATGAGTGATAGTAAATGTTTAAAAAGTCTGACCAAATATTAATTTGTGTGGACCCCATTTCCCAAGTTTATCAATTCTGATCTTCAGATCTATCTCGTCGTGCGAGTGCAACAATGTCGTAAGTGACATTTTGGCGAAATTGACTTTTTTATATTGAAAGAGTAAGTAATTGCGCTCATTTAAAGCTAATTTTGAAGTTCTAAAACAAATTAATTATGTTTTAATTAATAAAAAACAATATCGTAAGTGCACTTTAATTTAATTTAATATTATTCTGAGTGCAACAACAACGTATCTACCACTTACGATGTTCTTGCACTCTGTTTTCTCATATTTTCTCAAAGTTTTCTCAGTGCAATAATAACGTATCTGCCACATACGTTGTTGTTGCACTCTGATTTTCATATTTTCTCAAATTTTCTCAGTGCAATAATATCGTATCTGCCACATACGTTGTTGTTGCACTCTGATTTCTCTTATTTTCTCAAGTTTTCCAAGTGCAATAATAACATATCGGCCACATACGTTGTTGTTGCACTCACTAGATTTGTTATTGCAGATACGTTATCTAAAAATGTCAATATCTTTTCAAATACTTATTTTTATGACACGATGTTCAATTTATATCATCAAAGAAAATAATCTTTATACTTCCATAACATAATATGTTTACTCAAAACACAATAAGTATGAAAAACATAAAAATGCTTCTCTTGCAAATACAGCAAAATGCAGATACGATATTGTTGCCCTCGCACGACGATCTGTCTTGTCTATCGAAATTAATCAGCTCACACTGCAAATTATGAACGTTTACTTTTGGACAAACTAAAAGTAAACTCAAAAGTAAACGCAATACTTTTGGACAAACTAAAAGTAAACTCAAAAGTAAACGCAATACTAAACACTTATGTGAGCCAAACAACTAAGCTGTTTTTCCACCCAGCCTCTAATCAATAATTGTCCCATTATATCACAGATGGTGGAAACATCTGTGATTATATTCACTCACTTGGAGCGTGCTTTGAGGTTAATTGAGTGCAAGATGCAAGAAACGTTTAGTTTTGCGTTTACTTTTACGTTTAGTTTTGTGTTTAGAATTGCGTTTACTTTTGAGTTTACTTTCAGTTTGTCCTAAAGTAAACGCTCATAATTTGCAGTGTCAGAACTCTTCCTTTTTTGTCTCTAGGTGACCGATCCCAACTCATATCACACCTAGCATTGCAGCACACGAAGTATTACACTTCATGTCACAAAATGCAAATGCGAGGCCTGCAACAAGGATTCCTGCTCAAGAAAAGCGCAAAGTCACCCGCCTGGATATGGTTCGGGTATCGTGCAAACCAGTACGGGCGCCCTCAAGATAAGAATGTCGCAACCTGCTTCTTGTGTGAGATTGAGATATGTTCCAAAGCAAGTAGGTCCAATGCTTTTTTCATATTTTAATTTTTTAAATTTTTATGACTATATATTTCTTTTCTTATTTTTTTTAAATTCCTTATTCATTGATGTATATAATTACACAATAACATCAATATTTACGAAGGTAATGATAATAATAATAAGTATGTACAAATGTGATGATCGTTAAAAGTTATTACAGAGAAGTTATGTCAAAGAAATCATAAATGTATCATATATAACACAAATATTTGATTATGAGTTAAGTTCCACATACACTGCCGCATAAAAGTATTTCTCCCCCTGAAAGCTTGTTAGTTATCACTGAGTTGCCAACAAAGTAGTAAGCCATCAGACCCCATCACCATTTCAATGTGTTCATTGTACATTTTATACCAATAAATTCATGTTTCCTATTATAAGATTCGTGATTCAAAAGCATTACAATTCATGATTTTATCGAGCAAGTCAGAATTCCTATGTAAAATCGCCGTAGTAAATCACCTCATGAATATCAATTAGCTCATTATCGGCAGTGTAACGCTATGGGAATTTTCTAACTGAGATCAACTGGTGTTGGGAAATCCCATGTGCAGAAATTTACAAATGATAAATGGCATGTGCAGTTTATTGGAATACCTTCAGAAGGAACCATTCCAGCATAAAAAGTTATTTTTGTGACGTCGGATTATGTTTTGGCAGATATTCATCTCTGTTAAGGCACATCTAAAATTATTTTCATTACTATCGGGCTGATATACCATGGAGAACCAGCAAAATTACAAAGTGTGCTTGCACTTAGTTCATTGTCCTATTTGCTCCAGTGACCTTAACAAACCACGTTATTCAAAGCAGTAGAGTTTCCCACTATTTCATCTTCACAAAGGACCGCTCGATAAACAGCATTGGTTGGTTCGGTCCTGTCATGACTGACAGCTCGTGACCTTACAGATACTACGCCACAAATAACGATTTTCAGCAAAGGAGTAACAATCACGGAGCGGGTGTCCAGTAATCAACTTTATTTGGTCAATCCACCGGGAACGAGGTCTGCCTCTCTTGCGCTTCCCTTCAATCATGCCTTGCATGATCATCTTCTCCAGGTTATTACCCTTGCGACGTGAGATATGGCCGAAGTAGCTCAGCATTTGGGTGTTCACCCCTATTTCTTCAATAATACTGGCATTGGTCCTTCTCATTGTCCATACGATACGAAGCATACGCCTCCAACACCACATCTCGAAAGCAGCTATTCTGTTTTTGTCAGCTTTGGTTAGGGTCCACGTCTCACACGCATACATGGCAATTGGAAATACAAGGGCTTGGACAAGCCTGGTTTTTGTTGCTCTGGTTATTCCTCTGTCAGCCCAGATCTTACTTAGGTTGATCATTGCTGATCTAGCCATTGCTAAACGGTGTCTAATCTCTTGGCTGCAACCACCCTCTTTGGTGATTAGGGATCCAAGAAAGTTGAATTTTGAGACCAATTCCACCTCATTACCATCAATTATGAGAGGCTCTCCAACACCATCTGTGCCTATGGACATGATCTTGGTCTTGCTGACATTTAGACGTAGGCCAAGCTGCTCACTCTCCACCTTGACTTTCTTCAGGAGTTCCGCCATCTCTTCCATATTTGTTGCAAACAGGGTGGTGTCATCGGCATAACGTAGATTGTGTATTTGGTATCCACCTACTGACAGCCCCCCTGGCCAATCATCCAATGCACGTCTCATTATAGACTCTGCATAAAGGTTGAAGAGTGCTGGTGAAAGTATGCACCCTTGACGTACTCCCTGACCTAGAGCAAACCAGTCACTATTTCCTTTCTCAGTGCGAACACAGGCAGCTTGACCATCATACAGATTGCGAATTAGGTGGACGAGGTGGTAAGGGATTCCCATTTCTTGCAGTGCTGTCCACAATGCCGAATACCTCACACAATCAAAGGCCTTAGCATAGTCTATGAAGCACATGAAGACCTCCCTCTGGTATTCAAAACATTTTTCCATTATGTGACGTACATTGGCTATTTGATCTCTTGTGCCGCGGCCTTTCCGGAAACCGGCTTGCTCAGCAGGAAGTTCACGTTCAAGATGAGGTCTAAGACGTTCGTTGATGATGTGCAGCAGGATTTTGCTTGCATGTGATATCAGAGCGATGGTACGATGATTTTTACATTCGCTAGCATCCCCTTTCTTTGGAAGTGCTAGGAAAACTGATCTCTTCCAATCCTCTGGCCATACTCTTGACTTCCACACAGTATTGCACAGCTTTTGCATAATAACTGCTACAGAATCATCAGCTTGCTTCAGGAGCTCACTTGGAATATCATCTAGACCAGGTGCCTTTTGACTTTTTAACTTCTTGATGGCTTCCTGGACCTCTGATAGAAGAATATCAGGCTCATCTTCACCTAGTGGAGGCGGGGGAGACTCCTGTGAGCCATTTGTCTCTTCTTGGGACGCATACAGATTTTCACAGTAGCTTTTCCAACGATCCTTGATTTCTTCACTCTCCGTTAAGACCTTTCCTTGCTCGTCCTTGATGATAGCCAATCTAGTTGTCGTTTTTGAGGTGATGTTTTTTATGCATCTAAAGAGCTCTCTGCTGTTTTTGTGGAAACTGTGATCCTCAAGTTCTTGGCATTGCTGTTGGATATGCTTGTTTTTATCTCTCCTAGAATTCAATTGAACCTCACTTGAAAGTCTTCTGTATAGGTTACTGCCTTGCAGACCAGCTTCCTTCAATTGGCGTCTTTCATCTGCTAGGTTGATGGTTTCATGTGACAGCCATGATGTGGTCTTTCTCTTATGTTTCTTAGGAACATGTTTTTTGGCTGCGCTGAGAATAGAGTTTTTGATGTCCAGCCAGAGTTCATCAGGAGTTGTTTCCACGTCTCTTACCATCAGTTCTTGAAACAGATTTCTGGTCTCCACTCTGTATTTGTCATCAAGATGCTGCAAATCAAATCTGCAGGGTTTTGGAGCACCTTTGGTCATCTTCAACTTGATTCGAAAATCAGCAATCAGAAGTTGATGGTCACTACCTATATCTGCCCCTGGCAGGGTTTTTGCTATCTTGCTAGAAGACTTCCACCTACTGCTAATGAGGATGTAGTCAATCTGGTTTCTTGTGAGGCCGTTTGGAGATATCCAAGTGTACTTCCGTCTCGGGTGTTGTTGGAAAATTGTGTTTGTGATAGTGAGTCTGTTTGCTACACAGAAATCCACGAGTGTACTACCTCTTTCGTTTCTGCTTCCCAAGCCATGCGGGCCCAAGGCCATGGTTTCGTCTTCACTTTGGATGCCTTCTCCGACTTTTGCGTTGAAATCACCTGTTATCATGATGATATCATGATGATGATAAACAGCATACCAAGACAAAATAAATCCTTTTTCTACTATGCCACCGTCTCTTCTTAATCCCAAACAATAGGGAGCTAGACTGTAGTGTGTCTTTAGGAAAAAGCGAACAGGGGTAGTTTTGGGTGTGATGGAGGAGTAGCTTAATTTTGTTTGTTTAGCGACGAAAAAAAGAAACCTGTTCTGCGGGCCCGATGGACCCATTTTTTAGAAATCGGTGAAAAAAATGTTCGCGTGTAAATGATCAACGACCCAAATATTGTTTTTAACTAATATGGCAATATTTTTACAGCTTCGTTTGATTTCTACGGTCATTTTCAAGAGGAAAAAAGTTTGTTGTTTTAAAAACATTAAAAAACTGACCGACTGACCACTCCTGAGAGTTCCGTTTGCCCGTAGAACATGGTGGTGTGTGTTTTTGTCGCCTTATATCAATTAAAATTGTGTAACCTCATCAACTGTTTTAATGTAAATTGCATACAGGTAGCACTAGCGGTCTCTTACGCCACCTTGAGTCATACCACCTAGATGAATACCGCACATGTGAAGAAATACAGGCTCCATCCTGTAGCAGTGATACTGATGACGGTCAAAGGCAAGTCCGTTGGAACATGCTGTTGTTAAGGCAAAAAAAAATTGTTATGTTGTCCTCGACCGCCCGCTCGTCATTTTAGGGCCGCTCCGATTTTTTTAATTTTTTTAATTTTTAATTTTTAATTTTTTAATTTTTTAAATCAGGTTGTTTTTTTTTCAGATTTTTTTTAAACAGTTTAAATGGCATTAATATTAAATTAAGTGTTTATAACATATATGTGCGGCTCTTAGAGTGATTTGAACTTCTTGTTGGCTGAACTTTGAGCTTGTGCTGGTAAAAGAAAATTAAAAAAAAAAAAATTAAAAAAAAAAAAATCCGCCCGCTCGCCCCTCCTCTCTGAAAGCTGTTGAGGACAACATAACATTTTTTTTTTTGCCTAATAGGAGAGTACAAGGGGTGAAGGGCTCAGAGGAGGGTATGTGTATGAGGAGATAGTCGACTGTGTATACCTTGTATAATTTCACTGTCACACAATCGAACAACACCCTCTGATACTTCCCATCCGAGAACCGACCAAATATAAGGTCTACTGGCATTGGATTTACCAAAGAACTGTGCTTTAAGCACACTAGGGATTACTAGGGACGATGCTTTTTATGCGTCATGATAGTATCACACCCCTTCATAACGCGTTAATATTGAATTTGCTGCCTGTACATCTAGAAACACTTGAAGGCAATATTTCTGTGGCTGTGTTTCTAGTTATCGTGAAAAATGATCAAATTATTTGTCTCTGTTCGGACGTATAAAGTTTTTTTATTACACGATATTGAATGATAGAAAATAGCATGGAAATAGTCACATATGCGGAAATGTAGCTATATATCTCTGAGGAAAATATTATGGGTGAGGACCAATGTCATAGATTACTCCTAAAGTGTGATTTTAGACCGAAACGGCGGCTATACAGTGTGAGAAAATCGACATTTTGAATTTATCAAAGTGAGCAAGATTCTTCTCTCTGCAAAGACGGTATATAAATATTCATATACTTCGTATTTATCGTGTCTGCCATTGGTCAATTTTGAACCCCACGCGAACAAATTGCTCATTTCGTATTCATCCAAAGTATACGGATGGTCAACGAGGTCAATCCAACGCAAGTAGACCTTTTTTCCCGGGGTGAGATCAGAGGATGGGGAGCGGTCCATGGGGAGTGAGCCACATGTTCATAGAGTGACAAAGGAAAGGAAAAAGGTATATAAAGTAGACTAGTGAGGAGAGAGCTTTAGATGAGTTATGGAAATCGGTACAATGGAAATGTCATGATGGGGAGAGGGGGAAAGACATTTCAAGGAGAGGAGATTTCACACAATTAGAGGGATCGTCAGTAATATGAGGGAAAGTTGAAACGGAGAAAGGCATAGGAAGAACAAAAATCATGAGCGAGCGTGGGGGAAGGGGTGTGAAGTGATGGTTAAAGGCATATTATGTGATCTTTTCTAGAGAGCGCCCTCTATTCATTATTATTTTTTAGAAAGTAGATTTTCTTGCAGATTTACATTTCTGATCATAAATCATACATACATTCCAAGTTACAGAGCGATACGATTCCTAATTACCTCAAAATCATGGTTTTAGAGTGAATTTAGACTAGAATAAAATAAGTTGTCGGATATCCGACAGTTTATTTTCACTCTAAAATCATGATTTTGAAGTAATTAAGAATCGTATCGCCCTGTAACTTGGAATGTATGTACGATTTATGATCAGAAATGTAAATCTGCAAGAAAATCTTCTTTCAATTTTTTTTTCGATGTTGAGGGCGTTCCCTGGAAAGATCACATAATATACCTTTAATGAGAGGTTACCAAAATAGAGGGCTAAATTAGATGGGGAGAGTGCGTGAGAGAGGACAGCATAGCAGGGACATGTTCTAAATATTATAGAATAGTGATATTATTAGGGAATGAGAGTGGAGTGCGTAGGACAGGGTTGGAAAACCATCGTGACCATTATCAACTAAATTCTACTAAGGCCTAAAAAAAAAAAGTTTGATTGGCGTAACATAGAAGAAAAAAATAGGGTAGGTAGGTAGGATTTTTTTAAATCTATAAAACGTCTATGAAATTTTATATACCAGCACACATATACCAGGGCTGTCAACTTTTGGGATTCGCTGGGAGGGAGAGTCAAAAAAAATCGCACGGTCAAAAAAAATCGCACAGTCCAAAAAAAATCGCACAGTCCAAAAGGTAGACCTACAGCCAGGGGCGGTGCCAGGTTATTTGTATAGGGGTGGGGGGAAAATCAAGGTCAAAAAACTGAAATAGTGAGTAACTATTGTGAGTAACCAAAGAGGTGCAAAGCACCGCCCTCCGCGGTAACTAACGCGGACAGGGGGAGTCTGAGGGGGGATGTGCCGCCCTCATAATTTTGAAGATAAAAATCAATTCTCGAACCCATTTGGGCAATTTGGTGTGTACTTTTGACCGGATTTCCAATCAGTATTGGCTTTTTATCTAAGTTAGACAGCTATTTCATTATGGCTATGCGAGAAAAAGGAAGTTGTGCAAAAAGATGATATTTTCTTGATTTAAGTAGTATAGATCATTGGTTCCTAACCTCTTTGGCCCACGACTCAATCAGACATATTTGGTCAGAACCCTGACCCCAAAATGAATTGCGAACAAATTATCCCAATTGATTAAAACTAAAACTGTTAAGTCATATGATGCGAGCGTAGCGAGCTGAAATTTTTGCGTATTTGAACGGTTCTTTTGGGTTTTTCTAAGCGTTTTTAGAACGAAATATGAAAATGGTTACCTAAAAAGCTATATATATTACCCCTCTCTTTAGGTTCGTTATTTATTTATTTTCCGACCATGATTTTCCATACTATTTTCGACGAATTGGGTTTTTGATTTCGCTTGACGAAAGAATTTTACTAAAACCTCTTAATTTCCTCCGAATAAGTATAATCCCAACCCCACCCGAATGAATTTAGTTCCGGGTTACCTGTTTCCGGAAAACATGAGCGCGAAGCGCGCGAATTTTTTTCCTATATACTCAGTTCTGGCCGGCTATAATTAATGTGTATTTTGGTTTGAAATGGGCTTTTAGAATGATATTTCTGGACATATGCACGCATAGCACACGAATATAAATGTTCTTGCATAGGTACTCATTCATAATATTTGTAAAGAATATGGTTTCGATTCCTTCGACTGAAGCCTTGAAATTTGATAGAATTAAATATATAAACCCATGCAATGTCTATCTGTCAATTTCTAAGGGGTGCATGCCCCTCCAAGCTGGATTATATCAGTCATCCCCCCCCCCCCCCCCCCCCCCCCCCCCCCCATTTGGACACGCCACTGATATCCCAAGTGGGTGCAACTAGGCCTTTTCAATATACCGATAGACATCTGTTTTCCTTTCCTCTCTTCTTTCCCTTTTCTTTTCTTTCCTTTTTCTTTTCTTTCCCTTTTCTTTTCTTTCCCTTTTCTTTTCTTTCCCTTTTTTATTTGACTTATTTTTTTAGGCGGGAGTTTATATATGCTATGCGGGAGTGCGGGAGAAAGAGTGTCTATGCGGGAGACTCCCGCCTAATGCGGGAGAGTTGACAGCCCTGCATATACCATACAGACATAAACAAATGGCACAAATACACATTTTCACTTCTTTTTTTTTTCTCACAAAAAAATAAATATATATATATATATATATACAGCGTGTATCAAAAAGAATGCAACACTTTTTGTCGAGAGCTGTCTGGTTACAGTAAAAGACAAATGACTCTAAAACTTATATATTCTGTTAGGTCTACTCATTGGCTATCACATAGTCAAATTACAATGATATCGATTATTTATTCGCTGAGATATTAAAGGTATAAGTAGAGAAGTGCAAAACACGTTTTACATCGTTATTGCTAAAAACTTGGATTTTCCTGTCCGATTAATGTTATGGGTTAACAGTTTAATAACAATGTAACCTTAATCATGTTAATGTCTGGAATGACAAAAATCGTTGAATCGTGTAATCTGATAACCATTCGACCATTTGAATACGTCAATCACCCTTTTTAATTCTGAACCACCGATTGCTATGATCGCCACATAATATCTATGGTACGTTCTTTCATAAATTAAAGTTCATAATCGATGCATCTTAAAACAAGGACAGCATTTTGAGTGTCGAGCAGCACCATAATGTCCCATTCCCATTCACAATAGACTAACAAAGACTGGTTCATACAAGACAATTACTACCTTCACTGGACTATTCCATTTTTTTATCTTTTGAATAATGTGCCATATTGTTTTATTTATGACATTAACGAGAGAAAAAGAGAGAGGATTTGCAAACAGACTTTGTAATCTGGATTTTCAAGCTGTGTCATTAACTATCAACTAATTTATTGCCAGATTTAATTAATATTGATATGATACTGTAATAGCCAGAGATTTGATACCTTTAACATGACATTTTCTTCTCAGAATGATGAGTTTGATTCCAATTATTTAAGTACAATGAGTTATTAAAGTGTCTTGCTTATTATTCACCTGACAAGAAAATCAGGCATACGTACAGGATAAACGATGTAAAACGTGTTTTGCACTTGTCTAGGTGTATCGTTGATATATCAGCGAATCAACAATCGATATCGCTGTAATTTGACTATGTGATAGCCAATAAGTAGACCTAACAGAATATATACATTTCAAAGTGATTTGTGATTTGCCGTAATCGGAGAGCTCGCGACAAAAAGTGTTGCATTTTTTTGATACACCCTGTATACAGAAGCCCACAATTATTCATACCCTTTGAAAAATATGTGTTTTTTGCATTTTTCTCATATCTATACCAGCTGGAGTAGTGCAACTTTCGCTTTACACAAAAGATAGTTAGTTTGCAAGTACAAATCAATATATTAGGGCTCAACATTTTTTGCATAACAATAGAATTGAACAAGAATTGTGTTTTAGGCCTGTCCAAAATTATTCATACCCCATACCAAATCTCAGGATTTAGGCTACTTTTTGTGATAATACACATGTTGTTGACATTTCAAACGTTCTTGTACTGTGTGATAGACCTTTTATATTGTCATGCAATTATTCCATGATGTGTTATACAATGTAAATGCATTAAAAATGTGTCCTATTGAATGTACAGTGAAGGATGTTATAGGACAACACTCTAGCTTTTTGTCAGCATGGTGAAGAAGACCAAAGAACTCAGTGAGGACCTTTGTGTGTGCATATTGATTATTGTGAATGCTCACAAATAGGAGAATAATTTTGGACTGGCATAAAAACACAATTCTTGTTCAATTCTATTGTTATGCAAAAATTGTTGAGCCTAATTATATTGATTTGTACTTGCAAACGAATCATCTTTAGTGTAAAACGAAAGTTCCACTACTCCAGCTGATATAGATATGTAACGCGATCAAGAGGAATGAGTCGGATGTCGGGGAATCCCAAATTGAGATATGGCCAATTCAAAATGGCGGCTTACATAAGTTTTGATGGAAATTCATGTATACAATTTGACATAACTTTGGAACAAAACGTCGTATCGACATGGGGTTTTCAGTTTCTGAAAGCTCTAGGTGTCTTCTTTAAAACTGTATTAAGAACTCATTTTCGACCAGGGTCGACATCCGACTCATTCCTCTTGATCGCGTCACATATGAGAAAAACACATATTTTTCTAAGGGTATGAATAATTGTGGGCTTAACTGTATATATATTTTTTTTTTTTTAAATTAAAAAAATGTTTAGGGTCGGCGGTAAAAAAGGGTCGGTCGGGTTACGCCAATCAAACTTTTTTTTTTTAGGCCTAAGGCCAAATAAAATAAAAACTTGTTTCTCTCGCCCTAACTTTGGAAAAAGGAGGATGAGGGCACTTTTTATATAAACAATGCAAACTTACCATTACCAGATTGAGGAGGACACAGCCTTGTCAAATCTTTTTAATTTCATGGTTCTTGGTGGTTTGTTTACACAAAACCTGCTTTAAAATGCTCATTGGACTCAAGTAAATCTATTACCAAGATGTCAGCTTTTAAATATTTTAACAAAAACGTCATGAAGAAAACATTACAGAATTCCTTAAAAAAAGGATGCAGGAGGGGACTAGAAACTTCTTCTTTTTTTACTTGGTCTTAAGACTGTGTATTTTTAAAACCCAGTCGCATCTCGGGGATGAAGGTTGGAGAAATCATTTCATACTTGGTCCACACATCAGTTATGATGAACCATCTCATATTATGGTGATAAATCTTTCATCGCGAGTCCCAGTGTTTCTAGATCAAAACACCCTAAATTTGCCAATTTCGACCATTTTAGCCTATATTCAGAAACGGGTAGTTTTAGTTTAAACCCTCCAACCGCATAACGGTTTTGCACAAGACACTTACACTGCAGTATCATCTTAAGATACCTATAGAGTATATAACATGTGCATTACATTTTGTTTAGCTTCTGTAACTTTTGTTTTATAACGGGATCAAACTTGTGTTTTTCATGAAAAATAGCTCAAATTATGTGTCAAATTAAAAACGGGAATTATTTTACGTCAAGTAACCAATTTTAAAAATTCATATATTAATGCAATCTATACATATTAGTCTTCAACATATAAAAAATCACCGTTGGCTTTTTATTCCTACAAGTCGCTGTGTGACGTCAAAGTTACGCGTGTATATCACTCTACATGAAATGTTGGAAAATGAATGACGCAGTGTATCAACCATCTCCGTCATATGAGGGATGAAATGTCGTGTTTAAGACGTGCATCTAAATAAATAATATATCCCATCTTGATAACAATCTTCAAATCCAAGATGCCTCCAAAATGGCCGCCATAATCATCAAAATACATAAAGAACGCGTGTGTTAAATTCCATACACTAAATTATGCAGTTTCAATGCCTATGCTCGAAATGCCTGAAAGGAGACACACATTTGAGACATTCTTGAGGATTCTTTAGCTTCCATAATGGCCGCCGATATGTCAAATTGGACATTAAATGGCTGAAACAAAGCTTCTTTATTTGTCATACCTATCTTCTGTAAGTCGAGGTTTTTAAAAAAAAGATCATATAATATCGTTATTACAGTATAATATTTAGGCACCATATAACTAATCATGGGTATCTTGAAATAACTATGTTGACCACCAAATGCTGAATGTGGCCATGAAATGCTTGAAATGTCTTCGGTGACATGTTAATGACATACCGGTATAGTATCCATTGCTTTAGTGTAAGCTGTCCATTGTCCATTGGAAAACAAAATTTTGGTTTATGATATGAATTGGGAGAGATTAGGGACGCACCATTTGATTTTCAGGGGGGCATGGAAGTTGGGGTCGGGCGGATTTATTTTTTTTCGCTACCGAAGTAGGCGGAATTTTTCGTTTTTTGCCGCCGAAGGCGGCAAGTATTTTTTTTTTTTTAGCAAAGCCGGCAAAGTTTTTTTTATTTAGGTATTAATGGTTTTCTTTACATTGAGTTGGGCCTTTTGGGTGAGTCATCTTTCTTTTTTTTTACTCAGCAGTGGGTCATTTTTTTTTTCCTGGTTGGTGGGCAAAGTTTTTTTTCCTTCCTGGATAGTGGGCAAAGTTTTTTTTTTAAAACTTCCATGCCCCCCCCCCCCCCCCCCGAGTATCTAATGGTGCGTCCCTTAATGACCACAGAATAGTCAAACGTTTTTGCTTGCCATTAAAACGGGCATTAAAATCAGGACCCAAGCGTGTGTCCGCGCGGACCCACCGTGTATAAACAAACTAACAAACAAAACAAAATGGCCAATACATTGCTAGCAGTTACATATTGTGTGTGTGGTAAGGATCATTGAAGGCACAGATTCACCGTTTAAAATGTGACCAGCAACTGGTTGAATGTCTAAATAGTGAACGGAATAGTCCAACGAATTTCTGCATAGGCCTACATTGCTATATAAAGATACATAGGAAAATTAAATATGTCTAGCAAAAAAATTGAGAAATGAAAATTAAGTATATCAATCGGTGATTCCAATTCAGCCACATGTGTCTGTATACCATGATTTTTTAGGACTTACATACAACGACATGTAGGAATAAAAAGCTAATAATGATTATGTTTATTTTAAAGGTTAATATGTATAGACAGTACAGCATTGATTTGTAGATTATTAGAATTGGTTAATTGACGTAAACTAATTCCTGTTCTTAATTTGATACTTAACAACGATATCGTATACGTTTTGTTAAACCCTAGTCTTAAAGAAGATAGTTATAACAAATAAAGAATCATTGTTCCATCCATTTAATGTCCATTTTGACATGATCAGCGGCCATCATGGAAGGTAAAGAATCCTCAAGAACGTCTTAAATTAGTGTCTCCTTTCAGGCATTTCGATCATAGGCATTGAAACTGCATAATTTAGTGTATGGAATTCAATATGAGCATTCTATATGTATTTTGGCAATTATGGCGGCCATTTTGGAGGCCATCTTAGATTTGAAGATTGTTATCAAGATGGGATATATCAAATATTTAGATGCACGTCGTAAACACAACATTTCATCCGTCATATGACCGAGATGGTTGATATACTATGCGTCATTCATTTTCCAACAATTTATATAGAGTGATATACACACGTAACTTTGACGTCACACAGCGACTTGTAGGAATAAAAAGCCAACGGTGATTTTTTATATGTTGAAGATTAATATGTATAGATTGCATTAATATGTGAATTTTTAAAATTGGTTGCTTGACGTATAATAATTCCCGTTTTTAATTTGACACATAATTTGAGCTATTTTTCATGAAAAACACAAGTTTGATCCCATTATAAAACAAAAGTTACAGAAGCTAAACTAAATGTAATGCGCATGTTATATACTCTATAGGTATCTTAAAATGTAACTGCAGTGTAAGTGTCTTGTGCAAAATCGTTTTGCAGTTGGAGGGTTTAAACTAAAACTACCCGTTTCTGAATATAGGTTAAAATGGTCGAAATTGGCAAATTTAGGGTGTTTTGATCTAGAAACACTGGGACTCGCGATGAAAGATTTATCACCATAATATGAGATGGTTCATCATAACTGATGTGTGGACCAAGTATGAAATGATTTCTCCAACCTTCATCCCCGAGATGCGACTGGGTTTTAAAAATACACAGTCTTTTAAGACTGTGTATTTTTAAAACCTAGTACTTAAAAGTACTCCCATTTTGAATTGTGTATTTGTTCCATTTGTTCTTGCAGTTTGCCAGAAGAACTCATTATTGATAATGCGACACTACTCCCAAAGAAGAATGGGTCCTCGCTGGTGTGGAAGTATTACGGATATCATCCGAACCCTGACGAGGGTATGGAATTGATCCCACTCCATAAAGATATGCCCACTTGCCGCTTGTGCATGAAAGATATCAAGGGTGCTCGACGTGAGTATAGTGTACACTCAGGTTTTTGTTTAATCGTATAACCTCAGTGTGGCTTCGGGGATAAATCTCTGTGGGTGATCGAACAAATAGGAAGTGGGAAATAGTTACACCAGCTTCAGAATTCAACTATGGACCTCCAGCGTTAGTTGGCGTCTTAAGACCATATCTGCGAAGCTATGTAGTCTTCACTTATCTGAGATTCTGTCCGGATTATATGGTCCAGGACCATTAGAGCAGGGTTGTTACTAAGGCGGTCAGTGGCGGTCGGGAGGAGCCGGCACTCGCGATTGCCGACCGGCACTCTTAACAAAAAGTGTAAAAAAACGGCACTAATTTTTTTAATATTTTTTTTTACAATTTGTGGATAAAATCATTTAACTGCCTCATTAAACAAGAAATTATGTGGCAAGAACCCTCAAAGTGCATTAATAACCCCTCAAAAACCATTAAGAAGGCCTATAGACCCCATGCCATGATCCACTGCACTTCGTTTGCAACACTTATTCCGTTCGCCGTCAGTAAAATTAACCGCCACTAAATTTTGGCTAGTGACAACACTGCATTAGAGTTAAGAATTTTAAGAATTGTGACACGTACGTCATTCAGCAACGCAACATCTAAAAGAGACGCATCAGGGGCGCATATATGAGACCTGTCACCACGAAATGAGAGTTAATTAAGTCGGAAAATTTAATTTTGCAGTTTGTCCAGATTCAGAATACTCAAGAAACAAGCTTTAAAATGATATGCAACATGTCATAATTGCTCAATGTTTTCCCGGTTAAAAATTGAATTAAAGTTGCAAAATGCCTTTGTTTTCTATTGATTTTTGGCATGTTCATTGGACCATATCTCCTAATGCATACTGGCGACTTAACGCTCATTTTGTGGTGACAGGTCTCATATGTGCGTTAAAAGGTTGAGTGAAAAGGTAAAACGAGATGCACTTCGCTGTCCGCCTTGCCGCCGAAATCGAACAAGGAAATGCAAAATACCCTCAGATCACACAGTGACCATGGTCAAAGTCCGTTAGTGCTCGACCTGTGGATGTACATTCTTCGCCTCACTTTTGTTACACAATATCAATGTTTACCCCAATAATGGCAGAATGACGCCAATTATGAACAAGGTCTATACAATGTATACACCCAACCAAATATGTAAGTCCCCCCTAGCATATACTATACTAGGTTTTAAAATCAATTAGCAGATCGTAATCTTGTGCACCAAGCCATGGTAGCATAATGACACATTATACACAAAGAAAGATCAATTTTATGGACAAAACCAGCCATAGCCAGTGAGATTTAGTGCCACTTTTTTCTGTATAAAAATTGATAAATGGCACAATTTCTTATCGTAGAATTGTCTCAAGGCCAACAAATTTGGTATAAAAATGTGCCTAACAATTGGGTGCATCTTTCTAGCTGAAAATTATTTAAATCCATCAAATATTTTTGGAAATATTCTAGTATATGCTAGGGGGGAACTTACATATTTGGTTGGGTGTATTATGAGTGTTTGTATAAACCTTGTAAAATTAACATTGTTTATTTTCTTCTTGTGTGCCAGGTTCCACCTCTAATTTGTTTCAACATCTGAAAAGACACCATCCACAGCAGTACAAGATATGTGTCGGACGTAAGTAAGGCCAAATAAATAAATTTTCGCAAGTTTTTTATTTTTACGAATTTCGTGAATCGATCCTCATCCGCGAAAATATAAACTCGCAAAAATTATTGACTTCCATTTACTTTTGTTCACAAATGTTGAAAATCGCGAAAATAAAAAATCGCGAAATGCCTGTTATGACCATTTTCGTGAAAATGTCTTCTCGCGAAAATATTGACTTTTACAGTAAATTGTTTGAATTGGCCATAGATCACTTTTAAAAGTTGGGTAGGTCGGTCGGGAAAATTTATGTTTTGTTTTTTGTTTTTTTACACTTTCAAAAAAAGAAAAAAGCTTTTGGGTCGGAAGGATTAAGAGGGTGGGGCAGATGAGGACAATCAAACAAAAAAAGAATATTGGCCTAACCAATCCTATGAAAAACTACCAACATAACTGTTTTATTTCATCTGTGTCTAAATTAAATCACCCAACCAAACTTGTTTTTTGTTTTCTGAACATCAGATTACATGAAATTGATTAGCTCTGTGGTACCGAGCTGCGAGCTCAGCGAGATGCGACCAAAGAGAGCATCTCTGGAGTTTCCACCACCAATGTGATTACCCCCCATGGGCCTTCAAATTATCATGCCGTTTCCCCCACACAGGTCTGGTATTCAACAAACTATCAATTTCAATTCTGGATGATAGCGACAATAAATTCCAAAAAAATGGGGCGGTCAGCCCGTACAACAGGGTGTTTTTTTCATGGCCTTACCACCTGATACTTTATTCAACTATTACTATGGGCCTTCAAATTAACATGCCGTTTCCCCCACACAGGTCTGGTATTCAACAAAATTTCAATTTTGGATGATAGCGACAATAAATTCAAAAAAAAAAGCCCGTTCAACAGGGTGTTTTTTTCATGGCCTTACCACCTGATACTTTATTCAACTATTACTTCCTGATATATTTATAGGCGCCGAATCGAAATCAGGTGCTACCATTCCAAAACCTAACAACAGGTCTCCTGTGTGGATGTTTTTTGATCAGCGGGCCAGCAGTGGTAAGGGCAGGAAGCAGACCATCTGCAATGTGTGCGACAAAGATTTTCCCCCCAGAAAAAGTGAGTATGACCATGCTGAATACAGTAAACATGAATTTTCGCGCTACATTAATTTTGCGCTCCAAGCAGCTACCGCGAAAATAAAAACATTCAAATATATCTATTTTGTTTATAAGTCTAGGTAAGGAACAGGGCTCAAATTAGCCGCGATGCCCTCGCATCTGGCCGCGATGCCCTCGGATCAGTAAAAAAAACAGTGGCCGTGTGCCCTTTTGGCTCGCGGTTGGGGGTTCCGATAAACTTAACTTTGATCAAATTATTCCAAGTTCAATCCGATTTTGAAAGGTGCAATGTGTTTTAAAATTTAACAAAAATGAATATGTGACAGTCCATTCGAGGTGTAAAGTTTTCATCTATCTAATGGGTTTTTTTAAACATGTATCCACCTTGTCTCTAGCTACGCAATTGCTCACTGCTCTGCTTTCCAACAGCAACGTACATATATAACATCACAAATTCACAACATGACAATGATACAGTATTAAAATATGTTGATTGACAAAATAAACAGACTGTCTCGTTTCATGCTGTTAAGTATTTAATAAAAGTCCTAGTGAAGTTTATATGTAAAATTATGGTATAAATAATGTAATATAAAATGGCCTTGGTGCCCTTTCATTCCAATATTGGTTTGGCCTTGGTGCCCCAGAACATGGCCTCGATGCCCTTCGAAATGTGTTATTTTTAAGGCCAAAGTGGCCGTGTCCCTAAATTGATGAAATTTGAGGCCTGGTAAGGAACTTTCAAATAGCAAATTTAAAAACAAGTGAAAACAAAGCGCAAACATTTAATCGCACGAAAATTACCACTTTTACACTAACATGGTTTATTGACTGTAATCTCAAAATCTTGAGTATCGTAGAATGGGGATATTTTTTAACCCCCTTTTCTTCATTAATATGTTTGATAGCCGTATGGAAGACACTTTTTGTTGGTATCCGAGACTATTGAATTGATCTCTCACATGGATTTTTGTGTTTCCATGCAGCACGAACCATCTCATAAACCACCCAGAAGAACACCTTATATATCAACAAGTAAAAGATCAGGCGTGTAAGAAATATGTGATTATTTTATTTTCTTTCAGGCTGCCCAAACCATCTCATAAACCACCTGAAGAATGTACACCCAGAAAAACACCTGATATATCAACAAGTGAAAGATCAGACCTGTAACAGAGATGTGACTGTGACTATTTCTTTCTTTTTCAGGCAGCTCGAACCATCTCATAAACCACCCAGAAGAACACCTTATATATCAACAAGTGAAAGATCAGACCTGTAACAGAGATGTGACTATTTCTTTCTTTTTCAGGCAGCTCGAACCATCTCATAAACCACCCAGAAGAACACCTTATATATCAACAAGTGAAAGATCAGACCTGTAACAGAGATGTGACTATTTCTTTCTTTTTCAGGCAGCTCGAACCATCTCATAAACCACCCAGAAGAACACCTTATATATCAACAAGTGAAAGATCAGACCTGTAACAGAGATGTGACTATTTCTTTCTTTTTCAGGCAGCCTGAACCATCTCATAAACCACCCAGAAAAACACCTTATATATCAACAAATGAAAGATCAGGCTTGTAACAAAGATGTGACTGTTTTCTTTTCTTTCAGGCAGCCCAAACCATCTCATAAACCACCTGAAAAATATCCACCCAGAAGAACATCTTATATATCAACAAGTGAAAGATCAGGCCAGTGGCAAGCAAAAACCTCCACCAACAGTTACAATGTAAGTGTAGTTGTGTATAGTCTGCTTTATAGAGGCTAAGGTGACTATGTTTCACTGCTTAACCACTTTTATACTGACAATTTAGCTATGTGCCGGTCATAAATTCTCCAATTCCCAGATTAGACAGGCTAGTGGACATGCCCGAAGCACTGTTTTGATGTAAATCTCATATCGTCAGCTTAATAAACTAATTGCCTAAGTCATTTTGTTTAAAAATTGAGATTTTTTGCCTAAATCAGCTCTTTACCATGGGAGGCACCTATGGTTGAAGTGCCTAGATAAATATTCAACTCTAAATCGTGCTACCAAATCAAAAGGATTATTGCCTATTGCATTGCCTTAAAATTGACTATTTATACAGTGAAAGTGTTTTATATGTTTGAAAAGGTGATTTTAGTGTCAGAGTCTGGATGTAAAAAAGGTAGAGTACTATAGTGAATTTCTAAGAACTTTTATCATTTTAGAATGAGCATAGTCAAATTGCCCAATTGGGCAATTACTTTATTAAGCGGACGATATATCGCCTTGCTAATGGTCAACAATGATAGCATGCTAACAGCCTGAAAAACAGCCACTTTGTGACCTGATGGTCTTTGGTCTGTAATACAAAAGTGTTGAAGGGAATCTCTGCCGTGGCACGTTAGCACTCAGACATGTTTTACCAAATGAAGAGCTTTGTTGCAAAAGGGCCACCAGACCACCATCTCATAAACCACCTGAAAAATATCTCATTTTCTCATATCTCATATCTCAATGTTACTCATTTTGCATTAGTGGATTTGTATTGACAAGTCCATGGAATTAATCAAATTATTGTATGGCTGTGTTCATTACTGTTTCTATGACTTGGATTAGTGCATCCATGCACGCCAATTGAGGCACTAACAATTCAAGCCACATTCCACATAATGAATAGCCATATACAAAACAAATTTTTCAGAGACCTTTTCCAACTTTCAAAGTCTTATCTCAAGAATTACTGAACCAATACTATGCATTTCTAGTGGTGATTTCAAATATGGTAATGAATTCAATAGTCTTGATATTTTTGAAACATTTTGTGACATTTTGGAACTGTCGTCTGCAGTCGCCTGCGGCTTGGAAAGTATTAAGTTTGAAGGAGAAAACTTTCAAATAGCCCCCAAAGTACAGGGTGTCCCAAAAATTTCGAAATCTTTTCAAAACTTTATATCCCCGGTTAAATAATTTGCAGTATAAGAATAAAAACATATTTGAATAGAGAAGACTAGTGGAATTATGTTGGTACCAAACTTCCAATAACAGCTCTCTGGGGTCATGTTTGGTATCCAAATGATTCTACAAGTTTTCTCTTTCAAAATATATTTTCGATTTGGTACTGCGACTTATTTTAAAAGAGATACAAATCTGTAAAGGTTTTAAAACGTTTGGGACACCCTGTACAGCAATAAATAATTTAAATAGCTTATTAACTATTTCGGCTTTAGGAAGCTGAATTTTTTTTTTTTTTTTTAAATTGTTTTGAAATCTTTTATCAATCACAGAGAAATTGATTCAAATGAAAAACCCATACCAAAAGAGGAAGTTGTCGCCAAACTCCTGCAGAAAAAGAAGTGTTCATCGCCTGTCTGGGATTACTTTGGCTATCGCCCAAACCCGAGGCTTGGTTGGCAACACGAACCGCTCAACAAAGGCATACCGACTTGTCGTTTATGTCTGACAGATTTAAGAGCCGGAAGTATGTATAACACTAACCCACCCCTCCCCCAATCCAAGAGAAGATGTGTATAGCTCCCCCTCTCCACCCAACCCCACCCTCCAAAAAAGTGTATAGTACCAATGTGGGATTTCTTTTGTTTTCATTAAACCCTGAGGCCTTGGTTTTATGCATGTCAGATTTAAAGGTAGGTATTCTGATTCCTGGGCCAATTTTCAACATGATGTGTTCAATTCTACATGAAGGGACATCCTTAAAATAGTCACATTCCAAAGTTTGAGTTGCATAACTCCAATGGTTCTATTTTAAGAAGCACAAGGTCACCCAATGTTGCCCATTGAGTAGTACACAAACTGGATGGTGGTTAACCACCTTTGGCAGTAATTCACCACATTTTAGCCTATAATTTCTTAATGGACTGGTCTCTTAAGATTTTACAGACATAATTAGAAAAATATGGGGATTCTTCTGATCAATATCAAAATATCTTGATGTGAAAAAAAAAATCACAGCCCAAAAAAGTGATCGGAACATACACCTTTAAGAGCTGGAAGTATGTATAACACTAAACCCATCCCTCCCCCAATCCACCCTCCAAAAAGTGTATAGCGCCAGTGTGGGATTTCTTTTATTTTCATTAAACCCTGAGGTCTTGGTTGTTATGCATGTCAGATTTAAAGGTAGGTATTCTGATTTCTGGGCCGATTTTCAACATGATGTTTTCAATTCTACATGAAGGGGCATCCTTAAAATAGTTATATTCCCAGGTTTGAGTTGCATAACTCCAATGGTTCTTATTTTAGAAGCACAAGGTGACATGAAATTTGCCCATTGAGTAGTACACACACTAGCCGAGTAGTTAACCACCTTTGGCGGTAATTCACTGCATTTTGGCCTATACCTAGGGTTCGGCAGAATCCGTGATTTTTTAAGGCAAAAACCGTGGGCAGTGTAAAATCTGTGATTTCCCTGATTAGTGTGATTTCAAGCAAAACTGAGATCAAACCGTGGGAAATGACACATGAAATCCTCAAGGTCATATTATTAGGCACTCAGTTAAAAATGTCTATAACTCAAGGGACATTAATAGTAAATAAATAAGTGTTAGATTGGAATAAAAATGCGAGTTAACAAACAAAAACAAAAACAAGGAAAGGCGATATTAAAATAATATTGCAGTGTAGTTCTTTGCAAAAGCCAAAAATTGGCTAAAACTGGCTTGTTTGACAATTACCGTGGCTGAAATAGCATTTCCGCGATTTTATGGTACAATTTCATAAATCCGTGATCAAGTAAGAAATCCGTGAATTACGCCGTGAAATCTGTGTTCACGGATTCTGCCGAACCCTACCTATACTGTCTAAATGGAACGTATCTTGCGCCTAAGATTTGACCGAAATAATGAGAAAAATATGGGTTTTGTTTTGATATCAAAATATGTTGGTATGAAGAAAAAAATATAAGGTGATCAGAACATACACCTTTAAGAGCCTAGAAGTATGAACCTATTCAACCATTCCTCTCGTCCTGTTAACAAAGATATGTGTTGAATCTGCTGATCTTATCATTAAAATAACTGGCTATATTTGTATTTTTATTTTCAGGATCCACTTCTAACTTGTATAAACATCTCCAGGGTCGTCACCCTGAGGAGTTCAAGATATGCATGGACCGCAAGCTTGCAGGTATATTCATTTTTATTTATGGGTCTTATCCTTGGTGAATGCCTGCTCACAATTAGGCCAAAAAAATAGTTGTGTTGCCCTCAGCGACTGACCCTAAAATCGTAAAAACTAGGGTCGCATTTTTTATTTTTTTTAATTTTTTATTTTTTTTTAGATTTAAATTTGATTAAAAGTGTCTAAATGTTACTATTTCTTGCTTGAAATGAATAAATAAGCCTTAATAAATGTTTTTTAGACTATTGTCACACTAGAAACATTAGTTTTTGACATATGGGCATATACCAATTTTGTCTTGACGTAAACCCTATATATTTCAGCAACAAAAAAAGAGATAATAATTGAAGAAGAAAAAAAAATGAAAAAAAATGTTGTGAAAATAAAAGAAGAAAAAAAAAATCAGACCGACCGACCAGAATTAAAAATTTTGGCACTCGAGGGCAACACAACATTTTTTTGGCCTTAGCCTGGCAGGAAATCGTATATTGAATCATTGAAATGATTTTTTTTTTTCTCTGTAAGGCCAGTGGATAAAATCCTGTTCTATGGGCATGACTAATTCTTTGAAAAAACCTTCGGGAAAATGTTTTAAGGAGATTTTGAGGAGAAGAAAAAATGTCCCACCAACTGACTCTACCTGATAGAGGTTGTTCTGCCCATGAAATGTTTGTTTTTACTTTTAAATTACCAACCTATTTAAAAAACCTTTTTCAGAGCCATCAGTTGACATGGGGCAGCTCATAATAGTATACAGCTCTTTTCAGAACTATACTTATCTCAAGTGGGAAAGGTCCACCTAATCATCAGGCATGGGGTGGGGGGGGGGGGGGGGGGGGGGGGGAGGCAGCAGCCCTAGTGATGCTTATTGATGAGTATTTTTCCTTTTTTTAATGCTATATTTAGGAGTCAAAGAGCAACGGGAATCTCCTAGTAAAGAAAACAAAGATACCAAAGACTTAGACAACAGTAAGGATACCAAAGACTTGCACGACAGTACGTCAAGTACTCTTGGAAAATCCACTGTCGACAGTGTGCCAATTAACCCTGGTAAATCAACTGTGTGGATTTTCTTCGGTTTAGAAAAGTCTATGGATAGCGACAAGGCGATGATTGATAGTGACGTAGCAAGATGTCTGATTTGCCAGACCAAATGTGTTGCACAGAGAGGTTAGTATATTTCATCCTTATTGACCTATTGACCTTGCCCCCACTATGAAATATATGGTGTAATCAAGCATATGCATTCTTACTACAATCATAGAAAAAATGTGTTCGAACACTGACCCTAATTGCCATGCTGATTGTACCATAACATGCACGATATTTGAGTCACGTGAAAATCAAAACTTGTTTCTGGTAGCCTGAAGTATCCCCTTACTCATATCCCTCCCCCTTCCCCACCGATCAATGTTGCGAGGCCCTGTGCTGATGGTAGGCTAATTGTGGGATACAACATTGACCAGGGGGAGAAGGGGGACACTTTACATTACACCTACAAATAGTGTTCGAATAATATTTTCTAACATTGCAGCCCCAACTATGTAATCTGTGGTGTGATCGAGCAAACTGAGTTGGAAGTCGCATATTTTGATTTTGATAAATACACCAAACAAAGGATAGCATTTCTTTTGTTTTCTATTGTTTTTAAAACACTTCATTTGCTCATATCTCTGAAAGTAATTGTCCTTTCTTAATAAGGGGGGTGTGCACCTTCAGGTACAGCCTCCGTAAAACTGCCGTAACTTCTTCATTATTCATTTAATCTATATTAAAGTATACATTTTTTTGCAGGAAAGGGTTCAATGAATCCAACTATGATCATGAAATTGACCATTTTGGAGAAAATTATAAAAAACACGTTTTTTGACCCATTTTAGGTTTGGAAAAGATAACTCAAAATATATTTTGTCAAATTTTGTCATACCAGTTTTATTATATTCCTCATATTATTCCCTAGGATTTTTTTTTTTTGTTGTTGAAAATCTTTATTATCTTTTGAATTATCGACCAAAAAGTGCCAACAAATGATGAATAATGAAGAAGTTACGGCAGTTTTACGGAGGCTATACGAAGGTGCACATCCCCCTTAATGTGGGTTTCTGCGCAATGTTGCATTGCCCAATGGCCAATACAATTCCTTAGAAAACTAAAAATGTACAAGTTCAGACTCACTTTGCCTGATCATATCACACATGACCCATTACATCCAGATATGAACATTGAGATTTGAAATTCATGTTAAAGAACTATTTGTTAGCTTTAAAAACGACACCTAATTTATCAAAATTGAGCGTGGAACACGGGTTTTATGCAACCCAAAAGGTTGAAAATTATTGTTATTTTCTTTGTTTCTTCTGAACTTCTCTTGTTATTCTGCAGAAGGGTCCTGCCAACAACTGGTTGGTTTCATGTGATGGGTTACATATTCTGATTGAGAATCCCCTAGACAAAACATAACACGTTGGGTTATTATGTTCAGCATGTAGTGCCGCGTGCATCTGCTTGTGTTTCTGTGTTATATTTTGGCACTTGTGCCTTCTAAAATAGCCAAGGGCCAAGGAATTATTCCAACTTTAAAATGGCAACACATCCCTACCAAAATGTTTTTTAGCACATCTCCATGGGAAACATCACTTGAGCACAGGGCATAAATCTCTTTTAGGAATTGTTGAATCCACAACTGTCTTTGTGATCATTGAAATGATCGTCAAACCTCTAATTGTTTCTAATTTCATTATATCTATCCATTCAGGCAACACGTCTAGTCTCTTAAACCACCTGGAGTCACATCACCCAGAGGAATACTGCATATGTCAAGAAGAGATTAGCAAGCAACGTAGCGGAGATACTACAAGGTAATCGAGACGATGGTTCAAATTAACCATAATCCTCTTGTATCATTCAGTACATTTAACTTGTTTATAAGATTTTCAGTTTTACTTACCTAAATTTCACTGATGATCTCAGCACTATGAATCTTTTAATATAATATGTGACCCGACAGTAGTCAAATGTATATCACATTCCTAACCAAAGTAACATTTTATTTACAAATACTTTTTATTAAAACACCAAAT
Source organism: Ophiura sarsii (assembly GCA_035610835.1). Taxonomy (NCBI): domain Eukaryota; kingdom Metazoa; phylum Echinodermata; class Ophiuroidea; order Amphilepidida; family Ophiuridae; genus Ophiura; species Ophiura sarsii. Next base: position 59,011,583 of record CM069453.1, read on the forward strand.
ACAAATTGTCAAGATATGGACATCTAAAATTTTGTTTTTGTTAACAAATCAGTGGAGTAAATAAAAATTGAATATCTCAAAATCTAGTAACTCTTTATTTTCACGAATATGAATCTGTGGTTGGATGCAAAAATGTATCAAAGATCATAAATAAGACTTTTTATGACCTTGCCCCACATTTTTGCTCTTAAATCAAATTACTACTGCCGCATTGTGCCTCGTTTACTAATTTTGGGTCACATGTAATATACACCTAGCAACAAAAGTCCCGGACCAGGTGCTTTGAGGTTGGCTAATTCAAAATAGATAATTGGTACCAAAAATCTGAGATATACATTAAATGAGCAAATTTCTTCTCCGCAGTTTGATACCTCATTCAACAAAATCGAATGGATACTTATTAAGTTATGGTGTGGGACAAAGGGTGTGACTAGCTGTGAAGAATGAAAGTCTTTGCTATCTTTACACACACATTTTCAGTGCAGTGCGTAATCACACACAAGTCATGTTGTCGAACTATAACTTATAAGGCGAGGAAAAAAGAAAACCCTGTTTTACGGGCCCGACCGACCCATTCTTTGCGTTTTTCTCGATTTTTGTTTTTTTAGAATTTAGAATTTATTTTCTCAAATCATGTAAAATCAGCCGTTTTTTGGCCGAAAATCTGTTGAAAAAAATGTTTTTCACAAAATTCCAGATTTTGGCAGATTTTATTGACATTTTAAGTTTAAAAAAGTTAAAAAGTTTAAAAAATCCAACCGACCAACCCTTCTTGACAGGTCCGTCCGACCGTAAAACAGGTTTTTTTATATTCGTCACCTAACCAAAATATATTTTTTTATTCATCACATTTTACAGAGGAAGCATCCCAGAGAGTAATGGCCTGGATATTTCCACACTTCTACACAATAAGAGGTCAACCTCAGCTGTATGGAAGCTCTTTGGATTTCGTCAAAACCTGAAACCTGGCTGTGCCAATCTTCCACTCAACGTGAACACACCAACTTGTCGTCTATGTAGGAAAGACGTGAATTATAAAGGTACACAATGTTTGTGGAGCAATTCATAACTGAATGAATGTTTGGTGGACTCATAGGTTGTCCAAAATTATCGCCATTTTCACATACGTACAGATCTAGAGCGTACATAACTTTTTACCCCCTCGAGTTACATACGCAATAAATGGCGAACATTTCATGGCTTTAAAAAAAGATGCGCTCCTCTCAAGATTGCCATTTAAGTTATGTACGCTTAGGGTATATTTTAACCTCCTCCCCTACGTATCTGAAAATTATGGACAACCCCAACACATATGCCTATAATTTCGATGTATTTTCCCTCTATAGGGAGGACGGCACTTGATTATTACACTTGTTTAGGCCCTAGCTACTATGGGTAATACTTGTGGCAGGAGACTGGGAAACGAAATCGCTTAGGTTTGAATTTCAGATGCTTTACCATGCGAGGTCTTGTGGCCCAATGGATTAGGCACTTGCCAAATAAGCAAGAGGTCCTGGGTTCGATTCCCAGGCGAGATAGTTTTCCCATAATTGTCTCTTTTCTATCCACGACGGCGAACCTGTTTAAAATATTTATAACCCCTAACACACACAATCAAATTAATTAGTTCCCCCTTAGGCAACAAAAAAAACCCTGTTCTATGGGCCCGCTGACCCTTTTGCCCGTAGAACATGGTTAGGGTTTTCACATCCCCCTAATAGAAAATATTTCAAGAAATGAGTGATGAATTCGATTCATTTAAAGTTGCGAAGTAGCTATCACTGTCATCAATTATGTTTGTTTGTTTTCAGGTGAAATAATCTAATACGGGATTAAATCATATTTCAGCGCATGTGTATCACCAATCTACAACAGTGTTTGCGTCGTCTGTGTGGTTTATTTCATGAGGGCAACGCCCGAGTGAAATAAACATGCAGACGCTCAGAACGCAAGTTGTAGATTAGTGATGCACATACGCTGAAACATGATATAAGCCCTTTCAACAATGACCAAGGATTTAAACGCCATTTCATAGACAATGCAAATGATAATATAATTTAAATGTACTTCCATTTTTAACAAACCTCTCAAACTACTTTTAAAAACCTTAACACTAAAATGATCAAATTGAAATAATACTAAAGTTCCTTTAGCTTCAAAATTTGATGTAAACAGTGTGTGCACGCTCATTCCAAACAACACACTCCTGCTGTTGCGTCCCCATCGCGTGTAAACACATCTGCGTGATGCGGTTTGATCGGGGAGCTGGTTGCCTATAGCAGTGTGGTTTATCTCAAATTTACAATGCTATATGCTACAGTAACTGTTCTGAAGGTATGGGGAAGTTTTTGAATCAATGATAATCGATTCTTCTTTATGTATCTGTGTGTTTTCAGGCATACTTGCGATGTTATTTCAGCATATTTGTATGGAGCACAAGGAGGGGGTTACCATTCGCCGCCGTGTTTCAGACGACACAAAGAATTCAAACAATCAACAGACACCAAGGTATTTAATTGAATACTTGAGAAAAGAAGAAGACAAATCGTATTTGTGTACCGAAAATAAGGTGTGATGATTAATGGGGAGGTCCATATATCATCGTAGTGGATCTTGGCTGCTATTTCTGTCTTTTCTCTTTCTTACGCATATATTGTTTGTTATCGCACTCCAAAATTACTTTTTCAATCGAAGTTTTTAGTCTAAAAGAAATCTTCTATCAATAAACACAAATCTTGCCAATTTAGGAAATATAACAAATACCGCAAGTTGTTTGCTACTTCCTGTGAATGAGTAAGGCTTTGTTGAACAGACACAAGCTGTGCAATTGCGCTTCATGATGTAATTGCTATTGAAATTGAAAGGCAGCAGAATTTTCATTGTCAAATCAAAAACCATCTTTTAATGATTTACAAATTCAACCAATCCAACAACTTAACACTTCCACACGGCAGGCGTCTGCAGACGACAGTTCCAACATTTCACAAAATGATTAAAAAATGTCAAAATCATTGAATTTCATCACCATATTCGGAATCACCATGAGAAGTACATTAAAAATAAGTACAAACATTTGGGAAAGGTTCCTGAAAAATCTGTTTTGTATATGGCAAAACTAATAGCCGTGTGGAAAATGTTAAGAATTTGTAAGGTGGCAGCAAAATTAGTAAAACCCCTCTTTGCTTTCTTGAAGTATCACTGTACCCTCCTAAAATTGTGTGATAACCTATTGTTATGCAATTTGAAAATCAATCTAGATTCTCACAAAGGCTCATCTGATGTCATCAGGAACCAATCTGGAGACGCTGGCTCTGGATCTATCTCAATCCACAGAGAAAGACGTCATAATTGCCAATGAAATTATTACTTAAAGTCATTGTAACGATTTAGGAATGAGTAAACTTTGACTATTTGTATGTGTCAATATTTTGTTTCATGCCAATTTTACCAACATATCATGAGCTAAAAGAAAGCAAAGAGAAATTCTTTATATAATTATTATTATTTTGCTAAGAGTAAAAGCAAGATATACCTTAAGTGTTAAAAACTATAAATAAGATAATGAACTAGACAAGTCCACCACTGTAATGATAGCACAATGCCAGTAATAGATAGATGTTGACTACAAGGCATCCAAGTTAACACAATTGTTTATATTTTGTCCCTGATGAAGGGTGGTATATCCACTTGAAACGTTGGTCTTTATTGTTTCCATATATCCTGATTAGTCTCAGATATATCTTTGTTGTTTTATTGCACAGCAATTTTCATTGCTTGTCCCAGTGCATTTCCGTTTGTTTTTGTTTTTTTTGTTATTTATTTGTTTTATCGCGTTATTCTCCCTTGTTATTACCTGTTTCCCCACACCCTGTTGGTATATCTTGCTTTTACTCTTAGCATTTTTATATTTTCGAGATATCCTCTTGTATCAGTTTTCTGATCCTTGGTGTGTTTTGTTCCTGGTTCCGTTGGATTCATCTTTTTACATTTTATATATATATATATTTTTTTCTTTCAATTTTATCTAACACAGTGAAGGAAACAACAATTCTCCCACTTTGGATTCCTCCGGCAACCCCAGCACATCTGAACAACCAATAAAATCCCTCCGTACACTATCATCCAGCCAGCAAGTCAAACTCTACACCTGTCATCGCTGTCAGAAAATACTGGATAACAGTACAGTTATCAATGATGAAAAAGCCGGGGTACAGACTTCCGATGGAGAGACTGATCATGACCACTGTTGGGACTGCTATGCGGCACTACCTGGGTTTAGTTTCACCAATATTGTCGAGTCTGATAAGTGTGACGACAAAAGTACAGTGATTGGACAAGTTAGAGACATTGCCATGGCAGATGTATCAGAGACAGTTCTGGAAAACAGTGATAGATCTAGTGGCCAAAGCACACCAATGGAATCCAAGCAGCTTGTCCGTGGTAAAACAGAAGAGGAGGATGATAGCGTTGAATCTGTTCATGATGAGGGCGTGGGTTCGACTCCTGATAATGTTGAAGGAACATGTATCGAGTCAGAAATTATCGAAAACGAGTGCTCAGGTTCGATCACAGAGACAACCGATGATGGTGATGAAAAATGTTGTTTATGCAGGTATGAAAAGACCGATGAGCTCAAGGTAGAGAATATTGATAGCAAAGGTCAAAGTTCAACTGTAGAAATGGATGATGATGATGGTGTTGAGACAGTTGTGTCCAAGTTAGGGAATGCTGATAGCGAAGATCAAAAATCAACAGAATTGGACAATAATGGGGCTGACATAGAAACTTATTGTGATACTGGAAAAGTTGATGTATCATTAGTGAAAAGCAAGGATTCTTCCAAATCCACTAGTTCAGCAGGGAAGAGTATTGACATAGCAGTAAAGATGGTTGTTACAGACAACCATACTCTGGAGGAGTCTTCCAAAAATACACGGAAAACGTGGAAACCTTCCGGAACGTACTACTGTAAGAAATGCGACAAGGCGTTCCTGACGGACTACTCCATGCAGAGACACAAACGCAACGTCCACAAAGGGGACAAGTTGATATGCTGCGTGTGTTCCAAAAAGTTCAGCTGGCAATCCTCGCTGAGGGAGCACGAGCGTATACATTTCGGCGACACACCATTTAAGTGCCAGACGTGCGGCAAAGGATTCGTGAGCCGCATGAAAATGGTGCGCCACGCGATCATCCACACGGGGGAGAAACCTTTTCTGTGTACGACGTGCGGGAGAGGGTTCAATCAGAAGTGCACGTTACAAGCTCATGAGAGGAAGCATAATGGGATCAAACCTTATGAGTGTAATGTCTGCGGAAAGCGATTTATACAGAACAGCAACAGACTCCAGCATCAAAGGAAGCACGACGACTTTAGGTGGAATAGCCTAAATAGGGTTCCAAGATATAGGCCTAATACTGTTATTAAAGAGGAAGTTTAATTTTCATGTGGGTTCTTTTTTGGAGATCGAATTGAAAACCCCAATTACAGAATAAACACAGGCGAAAGTGCATTTTTTTGAAGTAGAGTAAACTTGCATGGCACTCAAACATGTTCTGAAAATTCAGCAAATATTATAAAAAGAAAAGGGGATAACTAATATTATCACTGAAACATTGTGTACAAGTAACTTACTACTCACAATCTGTGTGTATTCTATAGACCAGAAATTGGTTTGTTTTTATGAATTAATTTTGGGACGATATTTTTCTGTTCAAATGCAAAAAGGAATGTGTGTGTGAACTTTGGTCGTGTTCAAATTGCTATCAACATTTATAGTAGTTATCCTTATTTGAAGGAGACAAATCTAGAAACTGGCATGCAAGGTCCAAAATCAGAAGATTGAATTGTATTGTTCAAAATTCTTGTCGTAGATATCCTAAGATGGGGGTGTCTGGTGGTATGGTGTCATTGTATTTGTGTAAGGTTTTTGTGTGTGGAGTCAACATTTTCATTAGAAAATTGAAGCGTGTCCATGCATTTTCAAAACATTCAAAATA
>CM069453.1:59022682-59451424 GCA_035610835.1 Ophiura sarsii
AGTACAAACAAGCCGCGTTTTCACCAACTTGACCATTCTGCCCCACCTCTCCCTCCTCCTTATTTATGAAAAAAATGGCTACAGATGCTAGGTTTAAGGGGCATCGAGCGATTGCAGAGAAAAATGAAATTTGGAAAAAGGTGGAATTGTTTCGATGGATAAGGTACGAACGAAGGAACCCTGAAGTGTAATGAATTATGGGAAACGGTTGAATAATCGCGCTACATTGACATTAATTTTGGTTGAAGTAAGTGATGTGAGTGATATTGATAATTTCGATGTGATGTACGAAATTATCAAATCGTGAAATTGTATAAACGATAGACGGTTTCAGATGGTAGTTAGTATGCCAAGTATTACGTAGGTGCGAAAAACTTGATTTCCAGAAAAATTGAGGGCGCACTCTCATACTCTCAGTGCCCATTTCAAAATATATATTCCATTTTCACTCAAACCTTATGAGTGTTATGTCTGCGGGAAGAGATTCATACAGAACAGCAACAGACTCCAGCATCAGAGGAAGCACAACGACTTTAGGAGGACAAGGGTTCCAAAATATAATACTGTTAAAGAGGAAGTTTAATATTCATGTGGGTTCTTTTTTGTAGATCGATTTGAAAACCCCAATTACAGAATAAACACAGGCGAAAGTGCATTTTTTGAAGTAGAGTAACATGCATGCGCAAACATGTTCTGAAAATTCAGCAAATGTTATAAAAAGAAAAAAAAGCGATAACTAATATTATCACTGACACATTGTGTACAAGTAACTTACTACTCACTATCTGTGTGTGTTCTGTAGACCAGAAATTGGTTTGTTTTTATGAATTAATTTTGGGACGATATTTTTTTGTTCAAATACAAAAGGGAATGTGTGTGTGAACTTTGGTCGTGATCAACATTTACGAGTAGTTATCCTTATTTGAACATGACAAATCTAGAAACTGGCATGCAAGGTCAGAAATGAGAAGATTGAATTGTTTTGTTCAAAATGCTTGTCGTAGATATCCCAAGATGGGGGTGTATGGTGGTATGATGTTATTGTATCTTAAGTGATCATCAAAAATCAATTAAGTGCTGGTATGTATACTGGTATGGTACTGTTTGACATCCAAAAAGCATTTGACAGTGTCCACCATTCTATCTTATGTAAGAAGCTTACAGCTATGGGTGCGAGCTCCACAAAATGGTTTGAGTCTTATCTGAGTTGTAGATCTCAGATTGTCAATGTTAATGGCGCTGACTCTCATTTCATGCCTCTGACATGTGGTGTTCCACAAGGAAGCATTTTGGGCCCCATTTTATTCCTTTGTTATGTTAACGATATGCCCAGCTGTGTTGATTGTCCGTTACTTCAGTATGCAGATGACAGTGCCTTAATTGTTTCTGACAAAGATCCTGTTAAAGTTGGGCATCAACTCAGCAAATATCTTAGTAGTTGCAACAAATGGCTCATTGACAATAAGCTCTCTCTCCACATGGGTAAAACTGAACTCATTCTTTTTGGCACAAAACGTAAGTTGAGGAACTGGCAAGAGTTTACCATCGAGTGTGAGGGGCAAACAATTCATGCTACCCCTTCTGTCAAATACTTAGGTCTCACCATCGATCAATTTTTGAATGGTGAAGAAATGGCTCTTAGTATCATCAAAAAAGTTAATTCGAGACTAAAGTTTTTATACAGACAGGCTAAGTTTCTGGATCAAAATATCAAAAAAATATTGTGTAATGCTCTTGTTCTATGTTTGTTCGATTACTCTATTTCCTCTTGGTATGGTGGTATCCCAAAGCAGATGAGCAAAAGCCTGCAAATTTCTCAAAACAAGGTTATAAGATTCATTCTAAATAAAGATTCCAGGTACCATGTATGTGTAAATGATTTTAAAACTCTTAATTTTCTGAATATCCACAACAGAGCCAAACAACTCAGGTTAAACCATGTTTTTGATATTTTTAATGAAGTTGGTCCAGATTATCTTAGGTCTCATTTTACCAGAATTTCAAGTGTGCATCAACACAGTACTCGAACCAGTGTGCACAATTTCCAAGTTCCCAAATCCACCACCATCATTTCTGGCTCTTTTTATTATAATGCTATTAAGGATTGGGCTAGCTTACCATGTGCAATCAAATCTATTCCTTCTAAGGCAATTTTTAAAAAATCTGTAAAAACGCATCATCTTAACCAAATCCATTGTTAATAGTTTTAATTATTTTAATATTTTGTATCAATTTTAAATATGTATACAGTGTCTGTTGATGTACGTGTTGTATTTTTGTTTTCCTTAGGACCCCTTCGGAAATAAGCCTCCGGGCTTAAAGGGTTATCCTGTTTGTATCTCCCCCAATTTTGTGTGGTTTTGTAATTTTAAGTGTATCTTAAGATTCTCTATATTTATTATCATTGTCATTGTTATATATATATGTGGAGATACCGAAATAAATCAAATCAAATCAAAATCAAAAATCAAATCAAAAGTAAGGTTTTTGTGTGTGGAGTCAACATTTTTGAAATTAAAACGTGACCATGCATTTTCAAAACATTCAAAATATTTTTGTAGTTTATTCAATTTATTAGACCATTGTATTTGTCTTCAATAACTAATTTTTAAATGTATATACATTTTTTTGTGTAATTCAATGAGGATTTCACTTTTGACTATTTCAATCCTACTGTATGGTGCTTTACAATGATCATTTACACAATGTAGTTATGATCAAAATAAAACTATGATAATGTACGCTGAAGTTGTGGTAATTTGTCATGTTTGCGGTTAGTTTTAATCACGGTGTGCCCTTGAAATTTCAATATTGAAACCCTGCCTCTCAAACATAAAGACTAGATAGTTCGAAATGTATTTAATCTCTCGTGACGGCAATCTGGAATAGTTTTAAAAGAGCAGAATGGAGAATCTGCAACCCTCGATTCTTTCTAAACTCCTCAAAAAAGTTCGGACACTTTTTGCAATCACCAATTTTCCGGATATTTCGTAATGTATTCACATTGTGTGTCCCCTCTATGAAAAGCTGATTGTGATCCTCTTTTAAACGATTCCCCATTGTAGAGAGAACTTGTGCGTTGTCTGGCATTCACTATAACTTCAGATGGCATTATGAGAGATGATGCATCAACCTCATCTAAGGCTTTACGAACCAGTTTTGGAAGGGGGCGGGGGGGGGGGGGGGCGTCTGGGTGGGAAATATGTTTTTGGCTAGGTAAGACAAATTATAGATATTGCAAACATCACGCATTAAAATGGTAGCTTCAAAATGCTTTTTATTTGATTGAAATCGGACATTTCGTTTTTATGTTGTGTTTAAACAAAGTTATATCAGCGAGGCATACTTGTATTAAAATGGCTGTTCCCTATTAGATTTACATGTAATATTTTTCAAGCAGTGATATTTAACTAAATTTTGGGGGAAAAATATTATCGAAGGTTTAATAAAACATCTTATATTCAAAAACGGTATTATAAATATTGAAATTACATTTACTATGAAATTTGATTCTTATTACGTAATTTTGGTGTATTTCTTATGTATTTTATTGGGGGTTTTTTTCACCCTGCAAGTTAAGCAACTTGAACCGGGTTCTTTGCTTGAACACCGCACAGTTGTTGTGCTGCTTGAATCAGCACACATTGACTGGAGGAATTCCTCATTTCAAAAGGTAAAAAATGCGGTGTTCAAGCAAGACCCTGGTTCAAGCTGCTTAACTACCCTCCTTCAATACATCTTTTAGCAACATTTGAATTCAGGTATTCCTCCATTCAATGTGTGCTCATTCAAGCATTACAACACCTGCGTAGTTGTAGCCCCGTTCTAGTGTTGATGTGCACACGACACGTACATAATGTGTGCCAAACTTGTTTCGAGGGAGTAACTCATTTTAAAAATATCAGGCAAAATCTAAAGGGGAACTTTTTTTGTTGAACTGTGAATAACATTGCAATTTTGGTTATGTAACAATTTTTGTGATGCTATTTAAAGATAACATGAATCATTAACATTATGTATACACCTAGCACAAAAAGTTCCTGACCAGGTGCTTTGATGTTGGCTAATCCAAAATAGATTATCGGTACCAAAAATCTGAGATAAACATTAAATGAGCGAATTTCTTCTCAGCAGTTTGATACCTCATTCAAAAAAATCAAATGGATACTTACATAGCCTGGCGATTTCAATAAACGCGCATCACAACAGCAAAGTTGCACTAGAAATGGTTTTCTATGGGGATATCATTGATTTGTGTGTGATTACGCACTGAAAATGGGAGTGTAAAGACTCGCAGCTAATCAGCAAAAGATGTTTAATCTTCACAGCTAGTCACACCCTTTATACCGCAAATTGCGGTTAACACTCCAGACCCTTTCATCCAGTTACCTAGGTGGCTGATTCAGATAGCACACAGTCATGACAGTAATCACACACAAGTCAATGATATCCCATAGAAAATCATTTCTAGTGCAACTTGCTGTTATGTGTGGTCATTGAAATCGCCATAACTTTAAAAGTATCCATTCGATTTTTTTTGAATGATATGAGATATCAAACTGCGGAGAGGAAATTTGCTCATTTAATGTATACGAGCGTATCTCAGATTTTTGGTACCGATTATGAGACCTTTGTAAATGCACCGCAGATACTTGCCATCCACAGAGAAGCAATGGATACAGTTGTCACTGTATTTGCGATACATATCTCATCATTTAAAGACTGACACAAACCCCACGCGTGGACCAATCCCGTACGTCTTGAGTACCATCAATAGCAACCAATGGTTTCCCAGTCATGTCAATCACGGGCACACTAGTGCCATCTCTCCATGCAGATATAACAATGTTATTCTGTTTTCACAAGAATATATAATATATAGCTTTTACCTCCGTATATCATATTTATATGATTTATCTCATAGCTTGCATTAACAATCCTTATTGCAATAAAACAATGCTACATTAGTCCTACTGTTAAAACGATCCCATATAACTTCCATTGTATTATAGCATTGTAATTTAAGCTGGTGTTAATATTATTACAGACCCATCCCACTCTGCAACCAGCAATTTCTCATCCTCCATTAACACCATTCCTTGAGGAGACTTCAGACCTTTGTATATGCACCGAAGATACTTTCCATCCACAGAAAAGCAATGGATACATTTGTCGATGTGATTTGCAATACATATCTCATCATTAAGACTAACACAAACACCACGCGGGGACCAATCCAGTGGATCTGGAATACCATCAATAGCAACCAATGGTTTCCCAGTCATGTCAATCACATGTACACTTGCTCCTGCTGATATAACAATGTTATTCTGTTTTGTTGAAGCTATGTACCGTGGCTCTACAGGAACATTGATACTAGTGACGTGGCTTCCGTTTAGATCATGTATGCTGATGTACTTTGAGGAGGTTTCTCCAACCAAGAGTTGCTTCTGAGAGTTGATAGCAAGACCACGTAGAGATGCTTCGCCAGATGATGATTTCACTCCTTTTGGAGATACCGAAGGGAATTCAGAGAGGTATTGACCCTTCGGGGAGTATACAGTGACATGCTTGTGACTGTAAGTTGTTACAAAGAATTTACCGACAGAAGATACAGCGATATTTGAAGCATCTGATGATTTCTTGTCCAAACTGAATTTAAATTTACCATCTGTATTGTAGACATGGACAGGTGTTGATAAATACCAATTTGCCACCGCTATATCACCAGAAGGAGTGGTTGCAACATCCTTGGGAATCTTCATCTTAGAATGACCTTCTTGACCAAACTTCTTCAGAACCCAGTCACAACTTGATATTTTTCTAGTACCTATGTCCTTGGGACGGCGTATTTTAGAATGACCTTCTTGACCAAACTCCTTCTTCAGAACCCAGTCACAACTTGATATTTTTCTAGTACCTAAAGTAAAAGTTCCAAGATGCTGATTAGTTATGGGAAGAATGTTATCAGCTTTGTAAGCAATTCTGTCCGATCCTGTATCCAGTGACGATGGTGTTACTGCACACACATCTTGTAGTGAAGTCTTCAGTTGTTTGTAGACAGATGCGATGTCATAGTCGGAGCCTGTCTCCAAAACCTGAGTTGCCATCTCTTGGGCTCTCTTCAACTGAGCTTGTTCGCTGACAAGCCTTTCTTCAGCAGCATCTATCTTAATGTGAACATCAGTGACATAGTCATCAAGTCTGTCCTTTTCATCCTGGCAGAGTTTGCGGATATGTAAGATAGCTTCCTCTTCTGCTTTCTCAATGTCTGACAAAGCTTGCTTGGCATTGGAATTCAGACTTCTTCGTGTAGATCTTGCCTCATGAAGTGCATCATTGACTTGATCGGTGACCGCATCACTCTCTTCTACAAGTTGTTGGATCTCTCGTTTCTGCTCTTTTATTGCACAATCTAGCTCAACATACACATGCTCAGGCTTTTGATGATTTACCACAGTACAGTCCCGGCAAATCAACACTCCACATGTTTCACAAAAGAACCATAGCGGTTGCCCTTTATGCTTATTGCACGTTGGCTGCTTACTTAATACAGTCTGCAAGTCAACTTTCCCTGACTTGAGATCTTCCAATTTAATAACCTGATGACTTTTAAGGAGCTTAATAGTTTTATGAAGATCGGCACCTTTGTTACAGAGAAAGCCGTCACAAGTCAGACAACGTGCTAGCAGTTTGGAGCCCATCTCTTCACAGCAAACACAGGCGACATTCATTGGTTTCAACACCTGGCTGAAATAAATAGATACATAAATTTGATTGATTGATTGATTGATTGATTGATTGATTGATTGATTGATTGATTGATTGATTGATTGATTGATTGATTGATTGATTGATTGATTGATTGATTGATTGATTGATTGATTGATTGATTGATTGATTGATTGATTGATTGATTGATTGATTGATTGATTGATTGATTGATTGATTGATTGATTGATTGATTGATTGATTGATTGATTGATTGATTGATTGATTGATTGATTGATTGATTGATTGATTGATTGATTGATTGATTGATTGATTGATTGATAAAAAGTGGGCTGACGGGGATGAGACGCAACCTGAAATCTAATATACAGAATTCATGAGATACTGAGAGATATTACTAACACAACAATCAGTTGTTGAAAGATATCAATGTGTCATAGACATGTAGACGGGGTCAGTTTAAATAGAAGTATTGAGTATATATGTCATGCTGGGTTTGAATAGGGACTACAAGGATGGGTGGGTGTGCGGAGGGGGTTGTTTCGCGTGTAATGTAGTTTATTCCGTATTATAGAACAAACGGTATGTACCATGTGCTTTAGCTCTCGGGTGATCTATGAAAGTTTGGTTTATTCCGTATCGAAATAATAGTTGGAAATGGTAAAGTGTTATTATCACTTCTAGAAGATGGACAAAATCAACCAATTGATATAAAAATATATAAGGTGAACATCTTACAGATTTAGATATCTGTTAATAGTAAGAATGTGAAGTAGCTGGTAGTAAATCGAATAAACTGTAATTGGACTGCTCTTCAAAATGATAACATCTTTTAAAGCAAGGAAGGGGCCGGCAATATATGCATATTTCGGGATGGGAGCGGCCAAACTCCCTCATCAGTTGCCAGGGACCATGCCGAGTTATCTTTGACAGATAAAGTTTCTCCGAAATCTAACTTGACAGCTACAATGGTTATGTTTCTCTGAAATCTGACTTACCAAGATGATATCATCTTTGATATCTATGATTGTAATGATTAATAATGTTTCTCATCCAATACCATGATGATTGTTTCCCTGAAACCTAACTTCTTAAAATCTTACCGAGATAATATTATCTTTGAAAGATAAATTTTGTCTGAAATCTAACTTGACAGCTATATGATTCTATGATTATGTTTCTCTAAAATCTGACTTACTGAGATGATATCATCTTTGAAATCTGTAAAAGATAAAGTTTCTATGAAATCTAACTTGAGATGATGCTACCTTTGGAATCTGTGATTCTATGCTATTTAGTCTGTACTTCTAAGGCAGTTATCTCAGGAGCACATGTTTCTAAAGATAATTATCTCAGATCGGATGGTCACACCATGATTCCGTATAAATCACCGCGGTTCACCAAAAACAAACAAACGGTAAATGTGAATGGCTTAATTCTTTTCACACAGTTTACTAAACAAAAATGTAATTTCAAGAAAGTTTTAAAAATTCGTAATTTATCTTAGGATTAAAAAAAGATTGGTTGTCGTCTCTACCTCCCGGCTCTACCCAAAATTTTATATGAGTGTGAGTTATTTGGAAAAGGAAACTGAGAAAATTATCCGGTGGAAATGTGTGATATTAAACACTCTTTAATATGAAAACTGTACCATATTGAAGCAAACGAAACGTTTTACAGACTTAGTTCTTACAAACTGTAGCCAACTAGCATACAAAAAGGGAATCTATTTGGTCATTTCATCCCAAACAACAACATGGTAATGATTCTTTAATGCCCTATTGACCTCAAGTATATTTACATGCAAACGTGATATGATATCACTATTACACTTTGCACCCTAAACTATCTTACTGTTGTGTCGCAGTTGGGTTGGAAGTGTCCCAATATAAATCCCGTGACCTTTGTACTATACAAATGCCGTAGCTCCAATTTTCACTCACAAAGGACATTTTCCATTTAATTTATTTCAACATCACCATTATCAACATTTTGACAGATTTAAACTATTTTTCAGATCTTATTTTATTTAATATGCGTTTGACTATGCTGTAAGGCTTCACCGCTACCCCCTCCCCTATCCTTCTTTGTGAACTCCATATACAACACAGAAATATTTAGCAGTGTTAGCCATTTAATTATAGGCAATGGATTGAGGCCAGATTTACCCGCCATGGGCAGGTGAGCGGGTTAATTAAGTTCAGTCCTTATTAAGGCGATATTATCAGAAAATTGCTGTTCAAAGTGCCCCAAAAAGAATGTTATTCTGAATATAATAGGGATAAGTTTCGGATTACTATAGTCCTAATCTTTCTTCATAAAAATCACGGATGATGCCGCCAGTAAAAAGGCAATATTTATTCAAACTGTAATTTGTGCCCTGATACCCAGAGAGACGAAATGAAATGTTTGTGATTGATATATACCAGCAAACGTTCGCGGTCTTACTTACCTTCTCTCCATAAGAGTAGACACGAAGAAATTACCAGGCAGACCATCAACCCCGTCATCCGGTAGTGGCATGGTTTTCTTACAGGCTGGACAGATCACAGATTTGCTAGATATTGTATCGTGTTCTGTCCATTCTCTCAAACATACCAGACAAAATGTATGTAAACATGGCATAGCTTTGGGGTCTTTTACGGTCTCTTTACAAATACCACACTTAGTCAAGTCTTCAGCGGGTGTAGCCATCGTGAGTTCACGAATATTGGGACGGTAATTGGTAGAAATTAAAACGAGTTAATGGTGAATTTCAGCAATGTACATGTACATTATATAGAGCCCAGCACTCCTTACACGACGCGACGAGCTTATATATGGCGACCTTTCTGCAATCATGTGATGTGACGAGGTCAAAGTTTCGTCAGTCGGGGAATTCCCCTTGAATGCATTCAGCGGGTGCTGGACTCGAGTAATAAACGGATGCTGGACTGAGTAATAAATGCATTTGCTTTGTGCAGAAAATAGGGATAATAAAAGGCCGATTCGGTAATTAACGTTATGTAAATGTTGTTAAAGGCGAAAGAAAACAATGAGCTTAATTCCGTTTGTTGTTCGTAAGGCCGATATCTATTGTTTAAAAAGAATTTCGCCTTATTCTACTATTAACATCATAATAATTACAATACCTTACACAAATAATAATCAATATAATAAAAATAACACGTGTGACAATTTTGATTTTGAAGTGGGGCTTGGCAGCACGTTTTATCCCGGCGATGATCAGATTGCTATAGCTAGGCAACTGGTATGAAATGGCTACAGAAAAGGAGCATTGAGAGATGGCAAGAGACACCCAGAAGTGTAATGAATTATGGTGAAACGGTTGAATAATCCCACTAGATTGAAATTTTGGTGAAATTTGGATGGGATGGGGAAAAGATCACATAATATGCCTTTAAGACTTGTAGTTAATTATTAATTAGTATGCCATGTATTTACTTTGGTGCAAATAACCTGATGTCCAGACAAACTGAGGGCTCAATCTCATACGTATCTGCTCTCAGTGCCCCTTTAAACTTTAAAATACAACTTGTTGATTTTCGTAGCCCTCTTCCTTCTTCCCTTTCTGGAATAATATTGTCAACTTTCAATTTTCAAATGTTTTTATAGAACTCTATGTGTCAAATTCATAAAAAGAGCCTCACTGTTTTCTGTTTTCCTTATGCTGCTGAAAGATGCTGGCACTTTTATGACTTATGTATGAAAACAGCCATTTTATGTGTCAATTTTAGTAAAATAAAAAACCCTCTCTCATTATTTTTTGAAGGCCCGCCCGTGCTACGAGGTTAAAATAACTAACTGTAAGTTACCTTATACCAGGATTTTTCGGGGGGGGGGGGGGGGGGGGGCTGTCTTTTTTCCAAATGTGGACCGTTCTACCAACATTTTTATTCAACAACAAAGCGTTAAAAAGTACAACTGTCCTACAGTTATTGCCAGGTGGGGGCATTTTCCCCATCTGCCAGAAGGCTCCCCTTTGATTCCCCCAATGCAATAACAAACGATGTATATACAAAAATAGTCTATGCGCACGACCCCCCCCCCCCCCCCCCCCCCCTTGATCACATGCCTGTCCCCCTCATGCCCCCACCCCCAATTAAAGACCATAGTTATTCTCTTCTGGTTATTGCCAAATCATTTGAGTACTATTTTACATTCTTCCTCGTTTAATAAACCTTCATAGCTCGGGCAGTCTAATATTTCTCTTAAAAAAATATAGGGTCATTTTCATCAATACAGCGGACCTTCCTGAGGTATACAATCGTTCATAGAATTTGTGGTTTCCTACATAATATCATTAGGATTTTTTAATATCTGCATTACAAACTTGATGACACGAACTTTTTTATTTGCGTAGTTTTTTGGTTTGGTTTTTTTTCAAAATTGAAGAAAAAAAGTTCTTTTCACGTTCTTCAAGCCATCTAGCTCTGGATCGTGCGATTGATTATTACACCTAAATTGTTCGTATTTTTGCTTCTTGATTCAATTCTTCAGCAATCGATTCTTTTTGTATCTTATACTCCTTTTCTATACAAGCAATTATAGGCCTACATGTATCCCCCGGGATGCATCCGTAAGTCCTGTAACATTTTGTGTTATTGAAATATTCTGACTGATTTATTCTTGTCTGTGTCTAATACGTACACAGAGATGCTGGCCCTCTTTAATGCTCCTGGACCGGACCAGATGTACACAATAAAGCGCGATATACATGTATATTTAGCTTTATTCGGTTTCGTGTTTTAAGCTAGTAGGCTATCCAATATGGGTAATAAGCCTTGTATTGCCAACCTCCCCATCTCGTCCACCAACCCTGGATTTCTTTAATTTAACAGTATTCGCGTATACATCCATCATCCGTGGTGACAAAATTCATACCGTAGATCTGGTCTAGGAGCATCAAAGAGGGCCATAATCAGTGTGCTGTCTAATAGTTGCATATGATGAACCTTAACACTGAGTGAATTATGTCTTCAAATAAATGGAGTGGATCTCGGTATGATAATCCGATATTCAGGATCTAAATATACCCTAAAACTGGGTGCATTATGTCTTCAAATTATATGGAGTGGATCGCGGTTTGATAAATCCGATATTCAGGATCCAAAATTATAAACCCTAAGTGGTGCATTATGTCTTCAAATAAGAGGGCCATCATGTGTGTACTGTCTAATAATTGCATATGATGAACCATAACACCGTCTGAGTGAATTACGCCTTCAAATAAATGGAGTGGACCTCGGTTTGATAAATCCGATATTTAGGATCCAAATTATAAACCCTAACACTGGGTGAAGTATGTCTTCAAGTAAATGGAGTGGATCTCGGTTTGATAAATCCGATATTCAGGATCCAAATTATAAACCCTAACACTGGGTGAAGTATGTCTTCAAGTAAATGGAGTGGATCTCGGTTTGATAAATCCGATACTCAGGATCCATAACTATAAACCCTAACACTACTGGGTGCATTATGTCTTCAAATGAATGGAGTGGATCTTCGGTTTGATCAATCCGATATTTATGATCTAAAATTATAAACCCTAAAACTGGGTGCATTATGTCTTCAAATAAATGGATTGGATCTTCGGTTTGATAAAATCCGGTATTCATGATTTATAATTATAAACCCTAACACTGGGGTGCATTATGTCTTCAAATATATGAGTAGATCTCGGTTTGATAAATCCGATATTCCGGATCCAAAATTATAAACCTAAACACTACTAGGTGCATTATGTTTTCAAATAAATGGAGTGGATCTTCGTTTGATAAATCCGGTATTCAGGATTTATAATTATAAACCCTAACACTGGGTGCATCAATATTTTTCAAATAAATGGAGTGGATCTTCGGTTTGATCATTCCGATATTCAGGATCTTAAACTATAATGAAAGGGTACAGTGTAAAGGTGCGTTCATACTCGCGTCGTTGCGTATCGGTCGACGTCGACGGACAAAAGTTAACATTGCTTCAACTCGCGCACCGATATCCGTCGACGTCGGCCGATGCGCAACGACGCGAGTATGAAACGCACCTTAACCTAAACACAAACACTCAAAAATGCATCTTTTCATATTTAAGGCCCTTGGGGGGGGGGGGGGGGGGGGGGGGGGGGGGGGGGGGGGGGGGGGGGGGGGGGTCAGTGAACATACAAGCTGGTACACATACCCGTCCAAGCACCTCTGAAATGGACCCTAAATGGCGTAAAGCAGAACACTATTTGATTCTCTTAAATGGCGTAACACATACAAACCCTACCCTGAACGGCGTAACCAACTCTCAATAATGCACCCCTAAATGGCGTAATAAGTAATGATTATATGTGATATACATGATGTAGAATGCATGCATAATTTCCACACTTGTGACAATGCATAAAATTGGCAAGTATATCAATTTTGCATGCATACTAACATTATATTATTTTTCACATTACTGTACGGGCTAGTCCTGGGGCTAGTCCTGGGGGCTAGTCCTGGGGGCTAGTCCTGTGGGCTAGTCCTGGGGGCTAGTCCTGGGGGCTAGTCCTGGGGGCTACTCTAGCCCATACTGTACATTATGAGGAAAGGTGCGGTATTCATATGTAGTTGTCTTGTTCTACGGTTTCACAATTGAATAAATCATCCAAAAGAAAACATATAAGGTCAACATACAATGTAATGTGCTTATACGGAGAAAGCATTTACATTGTGTTCTAAATACGGAGGGTGGTTGAGCACTCCTAAAAGGTAACCATGCAACACGCAATGACAATAAACAGTTCCAAGTTTATTCCTTGAGCCTTACTTTTATTTTGAAGCAAAAAAGTAGATATTTTTATTTTATTTTCAACTGGAAATCTATCCTCTGGCAACTCTTGAATGTCTTCTCTCAGGTATGATAACACTCTATGTGGTATGGAATATCCCATTTATGCCTTAGGGAACTTAAAATTAATTATTAAATTCTCGTAGCACAGACCTTTGAAAAGTGAAGAGAGAGGGCGGTTTTATTTTATATTTGACTAAATTGACACATAAATATGGCTGTTTTCATGCAAAATTCATATTATCAGCATCTTACAGCAGCATAAGGAACACGGTGAGGCTCTTTTTTATGTTAAGTTTTATGTGGGTTAGACACCTAGAGTTTTATGAAAACACTTAAAAGTGACTGTTAGTTAATTAATACATAATTAGGCCTATCAAACATTGACATTTCAGTATTAGAAACTCAATAATCTATGAAAATTGATATAAAAAAGTGTTGACCATATCACAGAAGGTGAGGAGGGAGGGCTACGAGAATCGATTTTTTTTGTTTTAAGTGGCCTTATTCTTGTATCTTCATCCAATTGCTGCATTTGGAAGTAATGATAATGGAAAATGTGGAGTTGTTTATGACCTGCTGCACTGTGCAGTGCCATGCCAAAGATAGTGAAGAAACAACATTGATTTTCATGATGAAAAGAATGAATGCACTTTGGTCATCGATGGATACTAATCATTTTGGGACAGCCTGTACATGCACCATAGATACTGGCCATCTCATAGCCAGTATTACGCCTTGTTGTTGCAAAACAATATTTAACTGTTGATTGAATGAACAGTTTTAAAAACAGAAATATTGTTAACACGATACACCTAGGCTTTAAAGCTTGTGTTTGACAGCTGCAATACCCCTCTGTTACTAGCAATCTCTAACATCCATATCTATAATAGTACAATATGCAATATTTTCAGGAGACAAAAGACCATTGTATATGCGCTGTAATCTCTTAACCTCGTTGCAATCAAATATTTCTATAGACTTTCAATATTTAGTTTAAACTTTTGACTGTCAACATAATCCACATACATGTACAACTGCATGTATAATTTATAAGATTGCCTTTCAACATTTAAGATCGTATTAGTATGCTCACAGTACCAGGAGGACCATACCCAGCAACCAGCAAATTTCTTCGTATAAAAGGATTGTTGTTCATGTCCGTGTGTAGACTCTTACAGTGCCCTCATATCCTGCAACCAGCAATTTCTCATCCCTATCCGTCAATGCCATTCCACCAGTAGACCTCAGACCTTTGTATATGCATCGTAGATACCTGCCATCCACAGAGAAGCAATGGGCACATTTGTCACTCCAATTTGCAATACATATCTCATCATTAAGACTGACACAAACACTGAATGGGTACCACTCCTTTACATCTGGAGTACCATCAATAGCAACCAATGGTTTACCAGTCATGTCAATCACATGCACACTAGTGCCATCTTCCCGTGAAGATATAACAATGTTATTCTGTTTTGTTGAAGCTATGTACCATGGCATTATAGGAACCTTGATACTGGTGACGTGGCTTCCATTCAGGTCATGTATGCTGATGTACTTTGACAATATTTCTCCAACCAAGAGTTGGTTCTGAGAGTTGATAGCAAGACTACGAAGAGATGCTTCCCAAGATGATGATTTCACTCCATCTGGAGATACCGCAGGGAATTTAGAGAGGTATCGACCCTTCGGGGAGTACACAGTGACATGTTTGTGACTAAAAGTTGTTACAAAGAATTTACCAACAGAAGATACAGCAATATTTGAAGCATCTGATGACTTCTTGTCCAAACGGAATTTAAATTTTCCATCTGTATTGTAGACATGGACAGGTGTTGATCTACGCCAATTTGCCACTGCTATATCACCAGAAGGAGTGGTTGCAACATCGTAGGGATCGCGCATCTTAAAAGGACCTTCTTGACCAAACTCCTTCTCCAGAACCCAGTCATAACTTGATATTTTTCTAGTACCTAAAGTCAAAGTTCCAAGATGCTGATTAGTTATGGGAAGAATGTTATCTGCTTTGTAAGCAATGTTGTCCGATCCTGTATCCAGTGAAAATGGTTTTACTCCACGTACATCTTGTAGTGAAGTCTTCAGTTGTTTGTAGACAGATGCGACGTCAGACTTCAAGTTGAACTTGCCAGACTTGCGATGTTCCAATTTGATAACCTGATGACTTTTAAGTAGCGCACGAGTTTTATGAAGATTGACACCTTTGTCACAGAGAAAGCCATCACAAGTCAGGCAACGTGCTAGTAGTTGAGAGCCCATTACTTCACAGCAAACACAGGCGACATTCATTGGCTTCAACACTTGGCTGAAAAATAAAATTGATTGATTGATTGATTGATTGATTGATTGATTGATTGATTGATTGATTGATTGATTGATTGATTGATTGATTGATTGATTGATTGATTGACTGACTGACTGACTGACTGACTGACTGACTGACTGATTGATTGATTGATTGATTGATTGATTGATTGATTGATTGATTGATTGATTGATTGATTGATTGATTGATTGATTGATTGATTGATTGATTGATTGATTGATTGATTGATTGATTGATTGATTGATTGATTGATTGATTGATTGATTGATTGATTGATTGATTGATTGATTGATTGATTGAATATGATAATGATTTTTGACCCCAATTATCTTATTGATGTGTCGCAGTTGGATTGGAACTGTCCTAATATAAATTATATAATTTACTATACAAATACTGTAGCTCCGTTTTACACCCAAGGCCATTTTCGTTTATTCATTTGAACAACACCATTTAACCATTTATCAACTTTTTGACAAATTCAATCAACCTATTTTGTTCAAATATTATTATATTTAATATACGTTTCCCTATGCAGTGGAATACTTCATAGCCAATGCCAATGGACTGAGGCCTGGGCAAGATAAGATTAACCCTGTTTGGCACCAGTGTAGTAGAGGAGACATAGTCACCTGGAGTCACAGTCTGCCCTGTACAGGTTGGTATACTGCTATAGCTATGGCAGGTATTTTGCACAATGAAAGAGATAAACCTGGTTTATCAAATTTGATATGCAAGGTTTTTAATAAACCAAGTTTATCGGCCGATAAACCAGGTAGTAAAATTTAATAACCTGTCTTTTTCAAAAACCAGATCGATAAACAAGGTTTTTCTAATCGAAAAACCAGGTTTCATAACAATCATAGACAGATACCTGTCAGTAATGGCAATATTATTAATATTTAATGACTGCAATTTGTACCCTGCCGATATACGAGACAGACGAAATGAAATGTCTGTGATATAGATCTGCTAAACGATCGCGGTCTTATTTACCTTCTCTCCATCAAAGTAGACACAAAGAATTTACCAGGCAGACCATCAACCCCATCATCCGGTAGTGGCATGGTTTTCTTACAAGCTGGACAAATCACAGATTTGCTAGATGTTGTATCGTGTTCTGTCCATTCTCTCAAACATACCAGACAAAATGTATGCAAACATGGCAGAGCTTTGGGATCTTTTACGGTCTCTTTGCAAATTTCACATTTAGTCAAGTCTTCTGCGGGTGTAGCCATCGTTAATGCACGAATATTGTGGGGTTAATTGGTAGAAATTAAGACGAATAATGGCGAATATCAGCGATGTGTCGTGGCTGCACTACACACACACGCTTACATGACGACCTTTCTGCAATCACGTGATGTGACGAGGTCAAAGTTTCGCCAGTCGGGGAATTCCCCTTGAATGCATTCAGCGGGGTGCTGGACTCGAGTAATAAATGCATATTTGCTCTGTGCACAAAACTAGGGATAACAAACGGCCGAGTCGGAAATTAACGTTTTGTAAATTACAAAAATACCTTACAAAAATAATAACCGGTATATAATAAAATTACATGTGTGACAATTTTAATTTTGAAGTTGTCATTGGGCTTGGCAGCACGTTGATCAGATAGTTAGCGCAGAGCATTAGGCAACCAAGGTGGATTCTACCACAAAGGGTACGCGCAAGCCGTTTTCACCAACTTGACCATGCTGCCCCCACCTCTCCCGCCTCCTTATTTAGGTATGAAATAGCTAAGGTTTAAAGGGGCATTGAGCGATTGCAGAGAAAATGAAATTTTTGAAAAAAGGAGGAATTGTTTCAAATAACTCTGAAGTGTAATGAATTATGGGACAGGGTGATCAACACAGATTTAAGGAAGAAAACAGAAGTGAGGGACATCATACTGGGAAAAAATGGAGATGGGCTGGCCATCTAGCCAGGAGGGAAGACACGAGATGGACTCATAAAATAACAGACTGGATCCCCAGAGCACTGTAGCCACCTTTTTGAGACACTGGGCGGCACACCCCTACCAAGAAAAGGTTGAGTGCCCCCTCCCCCAGATACAATCATTCATAGAACTATTGTCTTCCTCACCCTCTGAAATAAGAATCCCCCTGTACAATATCTCAAAAAATGTTCTGGTCGACTTTATATCCCATTTCTGCACCGTCAAACCAATAAAATGTACTTATTTCTTTGATAAATGTCTAAAGTATGATTGTTTAAGAATGAGAATAAAGGTATTGTTTTTAGACCGTACCCGTGTTATATTGTCTGACATAAATGCGTTCGATAGTATTATTTTTTGCGTAGAACAACTCCGCCTCTAATTATTGAATTTTGAGCACAAAAACTGTCAGATTATGACCACCCAATGTTCTCAAGCAAATTGCTGGGCACTGAAACAAGTGATTACTACACAAATGAGATATGGTTGGAAAGAGGAACACACCATCTTTTCATAGAGAGGAAACACAATATGACCTTTTTGAGGAGTTTATAAACTTGTTAACCGATTACTCACAGGAGTCTGAAAATATTCAGTATCAAGCCTGTTGAATGTCTTATACCAAGGATATACCCATATTATGAACATTTAACTCTGAGTCAATGGTTTTACAGGGTGAGTCAAAAAAATGTTTACCCTATTTGAAAAAATCAACAAAAAAAGAATTCTGACCACAAAATCAAGGCAAACAAAACTTAAAATGATTGCGCCATTTCTTTGCTATCATCTGGAAAAAAATCACGCTATTTGATGATACTGTTAAGTAAATATGACTATTTCTGTACAGGAGCTGTTTTTTTCACCAAAAACACGGTTTTTAATTTCAAGCTTAACGAGCTTAATAATGTTTACTAGGATTATGATGTACAGCATTCCACATCTTGTTTATTAAAAGAATTAAAAGAATTAAGTAGACAATAGACTTGTTCAAAATTGTCTCCTAATAGATTAAAAAATGAAATATGGATTAAATCGTATCACTACTGTCAGTTAATAAGGGATATTCATAAACATGATAAAACTAGATAAGGATATTGAATAAAAAAATTCACCAGTGACTATCTGATAATGTGAATAATAAACGATATAGTATTTTGATAAAATTAATAAACATAATATTGCATTTATTTGGGGTAAATATGTCCGATTAAGTAAACATTATCCTTGAACCAATCAAAAATTGTCAATATCCACAAGACTAGTAAGTAATAGTCTATCCCTCTCTTTCTCTCTCTACATGTAACATTTATTCCTGAAAACAATAATATGAATAGAAACCCACTTGATAATCCAGCATCCTGTTTGGTCTTTCTCCTGATCTTTGAGAGTGTGCTTGGGATGGTTGCACTGAGGGACAATAGACAGCTTTAAGGCCTATTGATGACACAATTACCACACTTTAATAATTTCATAACAAAGGAATTGATCCTTTCGCTGTCGGTATTGTAATTTTGTATTGGTCGTATCTTATGAAATATAATGGTCAAGGTCTGGAAGCGTGTTCGGACGTTAAATTTGTCACTTTTATTCAAAACAGCGTAAAATAAGTTTCCCTCAACCAATCTAAACCAGATAAAATTCATATTAAAGCTAATTCAATTTGTCTTTATACCGTAGTAAATTGTTTTGAAAACAAACGAATACTTTATTCTAAAAAAATCGCTGAAGTTGAGTAAACTTTTTTTTTACTCACCCTGTATGTTATGGTGCGCTTCCATTTGGAATTTTAAAGAACATGTGGAAAATCGGGCCCTAGATTAAGATCTTATTATTTGTTGAAATTTGTATGCCTCTAATGATAAGGTTGTTTTCCCGCGTTGGCGTTCTGGGCAACCATGTAAAACATTGCGATGGGGCCATTGCCATAGTCATGTAACGACATATCGTTTCTCCGTTGTATCACAGAATCGAGAACGCTTCAGATTCACACCCAATACGTTTACACGTTATAGGGGATAAAAAGCCAGTTTTCTCGCTTATGAAACAACTGGATTTTTCAACGTACCATTTTCCTTAAAAGTTCTTGATATTTTTGATCATTTAAGCATAACAAAATGATATGGTAACCATGAAAGTTCCGAGAAATAAGCTCCGAAGTTAGACAACTGATATAGCGTCCTCATTTATCAGAATAAGTTGCGATGGGGCCGTTGCGATGGGGCCATATTGATGTTTACAATCAATATTCATCCAAAACCTAAAAAATGCTTTGCAAATATCACTTTTTGCATTGTTGTATTGCGCAATAGTCCTAAAATCAGGATTAAATTACAACGTTAATCATTTCGTAAGTACCTTTCTGATTACTTTATGTTAGGTATAGACCACAGGATGCTAAATTGAAAGAAGAAACACGTGATCGTCGTCAGCAAGGACTGAAATCATTTACCGGTATGGAACGAACTAGCGTTAAAGACAGAATAGTCTAATTATTTAATCGAAGTCTGCCGAGTATTGACATTTATGTTAGTGGTTATAATTAGCTGTTGACTTTGGCTATATTCAAATTATTAAAAATGGCACTTGTGCTCGTCAAATATTACTGTAGCCATAGACTGGTGCATACAAAACTTACGTTATATTGAAGTAATATGTGCGTTTTGTTGTCCATCTTGGATTTATACCAGATATAGTGAAATTTGAACATGTATCTCATTTATCTCATCATTAAAATAAATTTCATGTGGCTCTGATGATAAGGTCGTTTTCCCGCATCCTGGGCTCCCGTGTAAAACATGACTGGTATTGCCTTGGATATTATACTTACTTGAAGACGACGGAATTGAGGGCGCTGTTGCATTAATGGTATGTTATCTGATCTGCTATAACATCTCAGTTATGAACTCGATAGACTTGGTTTAAAGTAAACTAAAACTGGTAACGTCATTTACTGCAATATTTTTTCACCTCTATATCAAACACGAAAAAACAACTTCAAAAATATGTATTCAATATTGATTGATAATTGCTATAAAATGTGAATAAAATAGCATTAGAAGAAGATTTTTCGTTTTCGTTTTAGATTTTAAAAGATGTATCACAATCGCACAATAATAAGGTCGTTGGCTATTCATACCTATATATATATACCTGCACAAACAGCTCCTGACCAGTTATCAGTAATCGATATCAAACCTCTTACGCGTAGATTACATTAAACGAACACATTTCTTCCCCGCAATTTGAGACCTCATTCATAAAAATCGAGTGGATACTTTTAAACCGCAAACAAAATTGTAGTAAAATAATTTCCTATGGTATATCATTGCTTAGTGTGTGCTCAGCAGTGACAATTTGTGTGAAATTAACCACAGCTCATTAGGTGTGGTTACTAAAAGCAGCATAACTGGGGAGGTATTTACTGATTTTCATGAATAAGGTGTCATGTTGATGAGAGGGAATTTGTTCGTCTTGGGTATATCTTAGATTTTTGAAACTGATTACTGATTTTATATTAGCTAACATAAAAGCACCTGGTCAGGAACCATTTGTGTTAGGTGTAACAACTTATAATATTGACAAAACATCAAACGAATGTCTCAATTGGGTTGAAATATTTGGCACAGTTTGGATACTTTATTTGTAACAAGTTCACTATGGAAAAACAACTAATTCATTACGGAATACACGATATTTAGTAGTGCCACAGTTATAATATGGAAACAAAAGAAACATGTAAAATATCAAGGCAGATACATCAATTTATTTAACACTTAATAATAAAATACTTGAGTAATAAAAACAGGCACCATATCACCATCGATTGAAACATTTTCTTAATCATGTTAATAATGAATGCACCATTATATTTCAGGGGGCGATGTACTTTGATTGTTGACTAGAATGATCATGATGTTAAATCATCGATCTGTCATATATCTAATTTTTGGTGAATCACAACACATTTTGTCATTGTCATTAATTCTTAATGTAAGCAATTCGTCATTTTTTTCTCCAGTGCAGACCTAATGTGGGTTAACTATAGTCGATTTATAACCTGTAACCGCAGCAGTAACATTTCAGTAACCGTCATAATCTTCATAACGAGGGGTAAGGAAATAAATGTTAACGTGATCAGTGAAGTATATGTTTTATGCCAAGCTGCATCTTAAAACACATCTTTTAAGGGTTTTTCGTTCAGGATAGTGACAAATCATTTGCGGGTCATCGTTTAAAGGGGTACTGAGAGATTACCGAGAAAATAAAATCATGACAAAATGAATTGTTTCAATAGATAAGGTATGTAGAAACCCTGAATTGTAATAATTTATGGAGAAATGTTTAGAGAATAATGACTGCGTAACAACTGTTTTCGTGAATTTGTTTTAAAATCAGAGGTTTTTGTTCTGGTCTGAGGAATTGTCCCGAGGGACAATTCCGAATGACCAGAACAAAACCCGAGGATTTCAAAACAAATTCACGAAAACAGTTGTTAAGCAGTCATTATTCTCATTCATTACTGAAAAAGATGCATATTTTATCCAAATTGTTGATTTGTACCGATATAATATTGCTAATAATTAATTAGTTTTAGGTTTATTTTGTCCACCCCTTCTTAGTTATTGAAACAGTCGTCGTGTCATCCCCTCATTAACATTTTTATCATTCAACCAATCAGAAATAAGCTTTAATCGTGTTTCCTCATAACTCATTGAATATTCAGTTTAGGGGCGTGAGGCGTTAATTTGATTGGTCGGTCAGTGAGCAAAACAATGGAACACTTTGGCGCAGTACTTTCGGGCAATTATTAGTAACCCGCGCTCGGCGTGCACGTTCTCATCTAACGATTAATTTGATTGGATCGCACTTGGTACGCAGCTATCGCGATTATTCATGAAGTAATGAATTTAGAATAATGGCGCTAGATAGATATTCGGTTGAAGCAATTTTATGTGGCGAGTGATACTGATAATTTTGATGCGATCTACATCGAAATCAACAAATCGTGAACTTTTACACAATAGGCGACGAATTAAGGTAAACGGTTTCAGATGGTATTTAGTATTTGCCCAAGTATTACGTAGGTGCAAAAAAACCAATTTCCAGGAAGAATGAGGGCATCCTCCTATACGTATTTCCCAATGCCTCTTTAAATCGGGGCTCCTTCTGAAGTTGAACTATGTGGACTAAATTTTGTGCACGGTTGATATTAAATCTAAAGAAAACAATTGATTAATTTGTGTCACTTTAATGAAACGTTTGAAAAGCGCGCAGTTGCCTCGTATACGTTCTTGCGACACATGCAAGGTTTCATGGATGAGTTGTTTAAGGGGGCTGTCAACCCTTAAAATATGAAATTTATCAAGCGCTGTAACCTTTGAACTATTAATATGATTTATATAAAAGTAAACTTTTTGGAAAGGAAATGAGTCAGAGAATCCATAGTTGGTGTCAAATGTCACTAAAATGCTTATTTTTTAAAATTTTGACCAACAAATCACTTTTTTGACTCAAGATTTGCTGAAAACGTAGCAAATTTAGTTTTTGGTAACAAATTATGACACTGCACCAAAATCATCGAAAGACTCTTCCCTGGGAAGGATTTTTTTTGTTTTGACATAAAAATGTTTAGTTAAGGTCCTGCCTCCTCATAAAATATAATGTTACGCCTTTTAACGGATTGATAACCAGGCCCGAAGAGAAGATATTAGTCATTTATATCTTCAATTCAAAGCTAATTTGCGATACTCAACAGCTAATTCCTCTTGTCTGAACCAGTTTAGTTCCAAAATACACACCAAAATGATATAATATTAATAAGCTGTGGAAAAGATCAATTAACAAAAGATACAGCTACAGAGCTGCAAAAATACCCATAATTAGATCAAGAATTACCCAACTGACGGGACAAGTTATCATTTTGAAATAATTGACCAAACGCGGGCCCGGGTAAATTACTTAAAGGTATATTATGTGATCTTTCCAGGGAACGCCCTCAACATCGAAAAAAAATTGAAAGCAGATTTTCTTGCAGATTTACATTTCTGATCATAAACCATGCATACATTCCAAGTTACAGGGCGATACGATTCTTAATTACTTCAAAATCATGGTTTTTTGAGTGAAAATAAACTGTCGGAATCCCGACAGTTTATATTTTTCACTCTAAATTCACTCTAAAACCATGATTTTGAGGTAATTAGGAATCGTATCGCTCTGTAACTTGGAATGTATGTATGATTTATGATCGGAAATGTAAATCTGCAAGAAAATCTACTTTCTAAAAAAAAAATCATGAATAGAGGGCGCTCTCTGGAAAAGATCACATAATATGCCTTTAATAGATAGAACAAATGACTAAATTCTAAGAAAAACATCTAAATATCAAGAAATGGAATTGAGGTATATATGTTTTTAATCATGCAACGAAACAAACAAACACATCTGTAGTGTACGGGCAAACGGACCTCCCAGGTGGAGTCGGTCGGTCGGGCTTTTTTCAAAGAAATTCAAAATAAAATCAAAATTGTGCAAACAAATTCCAAAATGTTCAAAAATAATTTCTAAAGGAAATTTCGACGACAAAAATGGTTCGGTTGGACTGGAAAACATGACTTTGTATTCGTCGCCTTACAACCAGATACTTCTCTCACATTACATTCTGAGTAGGCCTACATGCACTCTCAGAACAAAGGTTAAAATCTTTAACCATGTTGGTTAAAATTTTAACCAACGGGAGGTTACCAGGTGAACCACCCAATTGGTTGGTTAAAACCGTAACCAACAGCTGTTGGTTAAACTTTAACCTGTGGTTGGTTACAATTTTTAATCATTTGTTGGTTAATATGTTTTAACCAACAGTGGTTGGTTAAACTTTAACCTAGGGTTGGTTACAATGTTTAATCATTTGTTGGTTAATATGTTTTAACCAACAGCAGTTGGTTAAAGAATGTTGGTTAAACATTCATTTTTTTCGCTAAACTTTAACCCAGACATCATTACAATATTGATGTTTCATCGGCCCATTATTGGCTTTCAATATTGGCGGCAACCCCAGAACCAGGACCAACTTTGGCAAAGGGCAAGGGACAGGACAAGGCAAAGGACAAGGCACACGATCCTAGCCAAAAGGCCGGTAAGCGATAACTTGTGAAAACAGCCGCAATTTTTAGACCACGTCAGAATTCGTATATGAAATCAATCGTGTTATTTCCGCCCCTCGTCCGCGTCCGCAGCTATCAGTTGGTTGCCTGTGTGTTGGTTGTTGTTGGTAAGGTGAGGTGGAATGGGGTGTGGTTGGATGGGGGAGGGTGGGGTGGGGTGGTGTGGTGGGATGGGGTAGGGAGGGTGGTAGGATAGAGGTTGGGGAGGATAGAGTCGCCTTGAACCAAGGCCAATATCGGGCATAATGTATAAGGGCGGCCTAACACGATTGATTGCATATACAAATTCTTACGTGGTCTAAATAATGTGCGCAAAATATTTTCACGCCATTGAAATTCTTTGGCGGGAATCTTGTTATGACCTATTGTTGGTTAAAATTATGATGCCTTAACCAACGTTGAATAAACTAAAAATGAATTATAATTTTACTCTTTAACCAACGCAGTATTAAAAGTAATTTTTAACCAACGCTTAATTTTTAACCAATGTAGTATACTTTTTAACCAACATTCTTTTAACCCATGTTTTTTTAATACCTGTTCTGAGAGTGTGGCCAATAAAATGCCGATTTCATAATGATCCAAAACCGTCATATATCACTGGACTGAATCCTCCTTACCTATTACACGCTCCCCTAGACTGGGTCCCCGCGTCCCTCTATATGGCTATCATCTTTAAATGTGAACACCCTCGCAGGGGGCCGTGTGTAAAATAGGGAAGACATGAGGATCCAGTCTAACGCTCCCTTTACGAGGATGAAAAATGTGACGGGGTCCGCCATTTTATATTGTAAGTTGGCGGTCATTGAGAAGACCTACAACATCACTAAGAATTAAAACGTGGCGTTCAATTCTTCTAAATCATTTCATTCTCGTTAAGTAATGTCACAAGCACGTCGATATCACTTGTGTGTTTAAAGGGACACTGAGAGACTGCCGAGAAAAATGAAATTGGGAAAAATAAACTGTTTCAATAGTAAAACACTTTCCACGCGGCTATTGGTTTTACCATATAAAAAACAGATCTTCAGAAACCTCTCCCATCAATTTTCAAAGTCTATCTCAAGGATTACTGAACCAATACGAGGCATGTTTGTACTTATTTCAATGTATTTCGTATGATTATTCCATGTATGGTTATCAAATTTAACAATTTTGACATTTTTCAAACAGTTTGAAATATTTTGGAATGTCGTCTGCAGACGCCTGCCGCGTGGAAAGTGATAAGGTACGTAGGAACTCTGAAGTGTAAATGCCGTATGGGAAAAGGCTGGCCTAAGTATTACGTAGGTGCAAAAAACGATTTCCAGAAAAATTGTGGGCGTACTCCAATACGTATCTCTCAATGCCCCTTAAAGGAAGTGAAATACCAAAGTACACAGGGCATTCAAATATATAAAAAGATGGATAAAAAGACCACCTCTATAAGCCCCGGGGAACACTCCGTAGAATACAGATGGGGTTTTCACATTCTAAGAAAATAAAGAAGCCTGGAATTATTACGTATCCTTTAATACCGAGCTCTTTGAATATGCTTGAACTCCAGAGTGAGGTGGCGTTTATAAAAATTTAAAACCATACATTTCTAAAATATGTTGTTACTAATATTGATATTTTGATTGATTGATTTGTTGTACTGATAATAATTAATAATGTTAATAAAATCAATATTTTCCCCCATGTCTGTTTGTTAATTGTCCCCCTTCTTGCATATGCCTACATAGTTAGCCCATGTCAAACAGATTTACAACATTTCATGATCTCCATGATTTAGAAATTAACTTTCTTACATGTAAATCTGTAGTCAAAAGATACGTAACAATGCTTTACATTGCAAATATTGAAATTCCATTGAGCATTCACTGTGATATACAGGGTGTCTTTAGAAAAAGAGTGCACGTTTTCCACGTCTATTGCTCTCATGTAGTGTTCAGTAATTAGCATATTTATGTATATAAATCAAAAGATACTTTATCGGGCTTTGAAATGCCGTATATTTGATTGTATTTACTTTTCTCAGTCTAAAAATATGTTTGATCAACTACGAGCACTCAAAATAAGACTTTTGCCACATTCAGAAAAAGATGGTTTTTGAGAAATGTGTTGTTTTGATCATTAAATGTTTCGTATTTGGATTTGCTATTTACATGATGAACTTCGATATTACTAAATTAACTTTCAGACACAGTTTGCTTAGTTGAATTTGCTTTAGCCTATTCAAAGATATGCTTGTTAAACCATGAGCAATCAAAATCAAAGTGGAAGCAGAGTTTCAAAATAAATTATCCCTATATAAAATTGTAAATCTTCAGAAAAATAGCAAATATTGACTTTAGTACTTAACTTTAATAGAGTATGTTTTGGGATAGGATAAAGCAGATGCGACAAAACAAACGGCACTTGAAAGCTGATTCGGTTATCTTGAATCTCATTATGGACATCAATTAACAAATACTGAATATCAAATGAGAAAAATTACTCTTTCCACCACAAGCATCTTTTTGTCCTAAAAAGTGGCACAACCCGTTTCTAAGTACCCGTGGTTGATCAAGCATACACATCACTGGATTGGTAAGAGCAATTACAATCGAATAAACGGCATTTGAATGTCAACTTGATTATCTACAAGTAAAACAAGTGCACCTTTTTAGGGACACTCTGTACTCCCTCCTACCATCATAAGCATAAATTGCGAAGTGTTTTTTAATACATCTGCTTATTCGTTGTGAACAGATAAGCATTCTAGATATCCATTGACATTTTTGATTTGAAATTAATTAGTTTTTTAAAGTTGAGACTTGTGCGCACCGTGCTTGTGCGCATGTCTGTTAAGGTTACCATAGTTACTAACATTCTGTCAGTAGAATGTCAATGGATAAGTCCACACAAGAAGTTGCTCATAAACATTTTTCGGAATGAGAAAAATGTAGATATATTAGGGTGGTTTTGTCGGGCGTACATTTTATGATACAAAATTGCATTGGAATTAATTCATTTGTTCGAGTGTAAGAGAACTGACCAGCAGTTTTAATGACGTCATCGAAATTTACCTACCAGGATGACACTAAACGTACTTTTGGTATTTCTAGGAGAGTGAGATTGCAGATTTTTTGGTTTGCAAAGTTACAAAATCGATTGAGTTCTTTCTATATTATACAAGTTACGAGTCTCTCATGTGTATTGTCAAAATATTAAAAAATAATGCACCGTATGTTTAGGCATGGAGTTATGATTGGTAGAAAAATGGTCTAAAACAATTGGTCGAATCTGTGTCGAAACAACATATTCGTAAGGCAAAAATACTTTCCTTAGACCCGATATAGGCCAAGTTTGATTTTTAAACATTTTGTTTTGGGTTAATTGTGTTCCCCTGGTAAAAAAATGATTGAAAAGTGTATTTTGAGGTGGATTCAAATGTTAAATATACATGTATTTATAAATAGTAAGAAATCAAGTTTACGGCCAATGAGGGCCTCTTGTGACATCAATCGTACGTTTTTGTATCAATATATACGCGGCTATTAGTTTTACCAACAGATTTTTCATAAACCTCTCCCAAATTTCAAGGTCTATATCAAGAACTACTGAACCAATAGCAGGCATGTGTACTTATTTCAATGCATTTATCATGTTGATTCCAAGTATGGTAATGAAATTCAATAATTGTGACATTTTTGAAACATTTTGTGAAGTTTTGGAATGTCGTCTGCAGACGCCTGCCGCGTGAAAAGTGTTAAGGTGGATATCACCAATGGGCAATAGCTTAAGCTTGAGACACGAAAACATGTTATTTTATTTTACTATTTACGTAAAAAAAAGGTCTGTGGAGCCTTTTACGGCGAATGAGGTAAAGTGTTTGGTCAAGTGACGTCCTTTTAGCCAATCAACAAAAAAGGAAAGTATTGATAAAGCATGAAATATTTTAAATATTTTATATTCCAAAGCTATATTATGCGCAGAAACCTTGCTCAAACCCACACTTTCCACGCGGCTATATTAGTTTTACCATACAAGACAGATTTTTTAGAAACCTTTCCCAACATTCAAAGTCTTCTCTCAAGAATTACTGAACCAATACTAGGCATGTTTGTACTTATTTTAATTCAATTCTCAAGGTGATTCCACAAATGGTAATGCAATTAAATAATCTTGACATTTTTGAAACATTTTGTAACATTTTGGAACTGTCGTCTGCAGACGACTGCCGCGTGGAAAGTGTTCACAAGAAAATAATAGCCAATACTGTATAAGTGCTCAACAAAAGAAAGTCGTACACTTTGTTTAGGTCAATTAAAGTAACTTTTGATTGTTTTTTTACCAAACAGGCTGAATAGACATTTGGATGAATCTTTTAGGCACATTTTGATACCAAACAAAACACCTAGCAACAAAGATAAACCATGATTAGCGCCATTTAACGAAAATTAGTCACTTTTCAAAAGTCACATTTTCAATTACTTCACGGGAGGAAAAATATGTGTGCGCGAGGTTCACCCGTGTGACACTGTTATTAACCAGGATTGACCGGCTGGCAATCGATCACACTGAGCAGCCATGTACACTACCCAGCGCTGGGCGTACACTTTAGTGAGCGGGATATTTGATTCCGAACATAAAGGGCATTATGTGCTTGTTAACAATTGGTGTTTTCTTCCGCGTAGTGTATTGAAAAGTGACTAATTTGCTATATATGGTGCTAATTATGGTTTATCTTTGTTGTTAGGTGTTATGTTTGGTATCAAAATGTGCCTAAAAGATTCATCCAAATGTCTATCTAGCCTGTTTGGTAAACAAATAATCGAAAGTTACTTTAAATGACCTAAACAAAGTGTACGACTTTCTTTTGTGGAGCATAAAGCATTGTATAGTTGCATGATATTAATACTTTTCACGCGACAGGCGTCTACAGACGACATTCCAAAATTTCACAAAATGTTTCAAAAAGGTCAAACCTACTAAATGGCTTTAGCATATTTGGTATCACCATGTGAAATGCATTGAAATAAGTACAAACATGCCTAGTATTGATTAATCAGTAATTCTTGAGCTGGACCTTGAAATTTGGGAAAGGTTTCTGACAAATCTGTTTTGTATGGTAATACCAATAGCCGCGTGGAAAGTGTAAACGTATGTGTCATAACATTATATAAAAGGCAAAGGTAATATCATGGCGATGATTGTTTACTGGAGCTTTTATCACACCGTGATACACGTCTCTGACAAACACCTCTGGTGTTATCATCATAATTATCTAGATACAGGTCTATCCGAAAGTGCTAGCGGTGTACTGTCAGTAGCATATTATATAATCTATATATTATCATGACGCCATCAGTTCACAGACGTAATAATGTCATTATGATACACATCTTATACAAATCTATAACATGAACTGACGCAAATAATATCCTGAGGCAATATCATGAAGCAATATCAATCGGTTCACAGGCGCAATAATTTCATCATGATATAAATATATGC
Organism: Ophiura sarsii; assembly: GCA_035610835.1. Classification (NCBI taxonomy): domain Eukaryota; kingdom Metazoa; phylum Echinodermata; class Ophiuroidea; order Amphilepidida; family Ophiuridae; genus Ophiura; species Ophiura sarsii. Next base: position 59,053,164 of record CM069453.1, read on the forward strand.
CATGACATGTCAGCACCGGAACGGGAGCGCGTTCGGCTTGAGGGCGTGCTATTTAATGACGCACATAGATATCTAAGCGGACCATAAGATATCTATGATGACGCACTACCGTCAATCAAGTGAGGGAGTCCGTCTTCTGCTGGGCGACGAATAAGATATTTTAATAGAGAAGGGCTTGGGAACGGGACTTTCAATAGAGGGCGGGCTTAGGAAACGGGACTACGTCTCCAAGTAAACGGCCTCCCGTCACGGTAATTTTCAAGATTGAGAAAAAAAATCCTTTTTGGCCGATTTTCAACCATAATGTAAGACTCTTATCTCTGAGATAATATTAAAAGATTCATCCCTATTTAATACTACATGGCAAATTTATTAAAATGTTGTAAATTCGACTAGAAAATGGTAGTCTCATCTCATCACGGTATGTAGGCTCAAAAAGGTGTAATTTCTAGCATTTTAATATTGCGAAATGTTGGGGTCAAGGGCGAGATAAAATCATCAAACTATAGTTCAATCAGTTCCAAATTAGCGACAAATATTCGGGTTTTTTATCTATCCGCGAGCAAAAGTAATCCAAGCGTATCAGCGCGATTTTGGCATCCGCAAAAAACGTCACGCATACGATGACATTTTGCGCCATATTTCGCCATGCCGGCGTTTTGCGCGCGACGCTCTTCTGAATTCATTCGCTGCTGTAAACAGGTTTCGCCAATTTGGAATTGACTGAACTATTATAGCTGCCCTCAATTTGTTAAGATGTTATTTTTTATGCAAATATTTACGGTTGAAAAGAAATAATACAATGACTGGACAAATTGACTGGTACATGTTACCACGGTGACACACGTCCGTCAATTTTTAGCGCCCTCAAATGAAACTGGCGCTCGTTCCGGAGCTGACTGATGACGCAACCAGTTTACTGGCGTAAATTATATAATGATGCAATTCTACGCCTTGACGCCACCGCTTATCTTGAGCTTATCATATCATAGTCTTTGCCATAACGCCACCAGCTTACCGTAGCTTAGGACTCCTCCGTGACACCGTGTACATGACACCGTGTTAATACCATGACGAAACCGTTTCGCTAGCGCTTATCGTAGTATCATGTGGTACATGTCCATATCACCGTTTCACTGGTTTACTGGAGCTCACCGTATCATAGTACAAGTCTTCATTGTAAAAACTGCCTATTCAAAATTACTAGATATCTTGGCCGAGGGACACTCAATACAAATCTAGTCATAATTGTCAAAGGTCAAATGCTACTTCCCAAGGCCCCTACCATAGAGATGTAAAGGGCGTATGCCAGCTACACCTGTTTTCAATACATTTTTCATGCTGTGGACCTTTAAATGTGCACTTGACCGTTGGTAATTTTGACTAGATTCTTATTTACTTTCCACTCGGCAGGCGTCTGCAGGTGACATTCCAAAGGTTCACAAAATATTTCAAGAATGACACAATTATTGAATTCCATCACCATATTTGGAATCACCATGAGAAATGCATTTAAATAAGTACAAACATGCATACTATAATTTCAGCAATCCTTGAGATAAACCTTAAAGTTGGGAAAGGTTTCTGAAAAATGTTTTTTGTATCTGTGTCCCTCGGACAAGATATCTTGTCATTTTTAATAGGCAGCTATTAGAGTGTTCACCATGACGCCACTTGTTCACTGGACGTCACACTTGTTCACTGGAGCTTATCAAATCATCATGGTGCAAGTCTGTGCCAACGTGCCACTGGTTTACTGGAGCTTATCATATCATTCCAATGCGCTAGCTCCTCTCCCTGTGAATCTGGTCCCAACACTACTCGTCCGAGAATCTATAGTAATGAAAAAGAATTAGAAAATTATTGATTGGGTCGGTCACAAAGCTTTCACTCCTTGATGAATTAGTAGTGTTCACTACTTTCCACTGAACTCAAATTGATTAACTATTCCTTTTTTCAAATGTCATGTCACCAGTAAGATACATCGTAGTGTGAAAGTTACAACGTTTTTGGTAGAAATACGACTTTTATCCCAGATAATCTATCTTTTTTTAAGCCACGGTAACCTATTGAAAAATCATGTATATATTTGAACCACGCATTAAAACGCATTACGGCATAACATAGCTATCGTTGTTGGTTAAGTTCGTTTCCATGTTTACATATAGTTAACTATTTTTGTTAAGTGTATTCCTTGCAATCATCGTGAAAACAGATGTTCCATATTCTTTGGCTGCAGTAAGGCTAAGGAGGAAGGTATTGACAGCCTTATTATGTGCAACAACAACTATATATTAAAATATCTAAACAAAAACAACAAACAAACAACACAAGCCTACACAAAACATTTAAAACCTGAAACCAGCAGGAAACGGGTCCCTGCCCTAGATCTTAATATATGGACACTCCATCCAAGAAGATACGTGTCTTGCATTCCAAATCGCATAACTACAACGGAGAGCAGTTTTAGAGATATCATTATAAACATTTTTTTCTTAGCTTTTGAACCAGTAAATTTGTATATTGCACGCATCCTATAATTATTTTCACTGGTAATTAGCCAACGTGACCCAATTTCAATATAGCTCAGAACACAATTATACTCCCCTGAATTGATGTCCAAAATAAGTGAACTATATACCTTTCGGTCGTGCGATTATGGGCAGAGGCAATATTAATCTCAAATGGGATCGGATTTATCCGATTCGAGTGACAAAATTGGTGCATGTTTATACAGTGTGTTCCTATATTAATAGTGTAACACATCATTGTTTGCATTTTCTTTATTTGGTCATTATGTTCACAAAATGCTAAATCTTTATTTAATTGTCTTTCAAAAGACCAATATTGTACATAATTTCCCAATATGATTTTCGCACAACATCGAATATGCGTAGAATAGGCTATGCAATGTTTGTTTTCCATGGAAGTCCAGGGGCGGGAAATCGACCTTATCATCAAAGGTCACTTTGTTCCCTCAAGTCAGAGTATCTTTGGATAGGCAAAAACAAATGCAACAAAATAAACGGCATCTGAAAGGGTATTTCCCTAGCTCGATGCTCAGGTAAACATCAAATCCAAATATTGAAATGTTAATGATCAAATAACTTCACAGAATCATGTTTTTTTTCTTAAAAAGTGGTATCGGACCAATGTTTAGTGTTTGGGGTTGATAAGAGTAAATCAAATTAATAAATAGCATTCAAAAGTAAACTAAATTCTAATAAAATATATATTATATAATGCAAATTGCTATATGAAAATCTTGTTGGAACGGGTCACCCTGTAGATGGTTTTTCATATTATAACAATATCGCATTACTTACATATAAAGCACTTTACGGTTTGGCTCCTAGATATATTAGTGAACTTATTGAGGTGTATAAGCCAAGGCGTACCCTAAGATCGGCTTCAGTAGTTCGCCTTTGTACATGTGGACCAAAGATGTGTAAGACCATGTTTTATGGTGAAAGGTCCTTCGCCGCAGCAGCACCAAAAGTGTGGAACATGTTGCCCTCCAAGCTTCGTGCAACATCTAATATCAATACTTTTATAAAAGGACTTAAAACTCATTTGTTTAATGCATTTGGTTAAGATATTCGTTCATCATCTCAGTCATGTCAGTGTGAACTTACAATTTCTGATAGTCTTTTGTATTTTGTTCTTCTGGAGTGAATATTATGGCATGTGTATGTGCAATTTCTTAAAAACTTATATTTAAATGTGTATATTACTGGTTTGAAATATATGTCTGCCATATATAAGTTTGCCACGTTGTTTACTGGTCAAAAAATGGTGGTAGTTTTTTTTACTGATAGTATATATTTCGTTTTTCCAACCGTTTTAATATCCCTATAATTTATTTTACTGAGTTATATATTTGTATTGACTATCTGGTTTTGGGGTTTTTTTTAGTATGTATAATAGTCATATCGATTGTATATTTTTAGCATATCGTCGCTGTTCTGACATACCGGCACATCACTTTACTTATTATGTTGTGATGTGCCGGTATGTCAGAACAGCGACGAATGTCCTGTTGTGGTTTTTAAAGATTTCCTGTATATAGTTTTTAAGACCTTTTTGTGCAGCGCATTGAGGCTGTTTACATCGTTAGGCGCTTCATAAGTCCCATGTATTGTCATTATTATTGTTATTATTATTATAACGAAATACTGAGTAGAAATCAGATTGAGCATATTAAATAATTGTGTGAGACGTGCTAGATGATATCAATTAAATTCAAAACTCATTTTAAATCAAATTCGGTACAAAAGTGTCCGGTTTCTATTACAGATTTTGAATTTGCGTGGGATGTAAAACCCTATGTGCATGCCTGTCATTTGTTCTTCGTAAAAGTTAACAGAAAAAACCCAAGAAATACAGACTGGTAAAATTTAACACCTTGGAGCTACCGCACTATGTTTAATTTACAACATCCGACAGCTATTCCGGGCAGCTATTGCAATGGGGATCGTCTCTCCCGGCAGCGAATTTATTAACCGTAAACAACATTTGGCCAAACACTGTATACATGTATTATACTCTCATCATGTATACTATACGCTTTATTCCGTCAAGGTATCAATGTTGTTTACGGTAGATAATATCGCCCCTCCCGGCAGCTATCACATCGGGATCGTCATTACAAGAAGTTCCCGGATGTAATGTATGTTTCTAGTCTGATTGATGGTTTACTGCATTGTGACGTGACATGACTAGTCTAATACATAAACAATGTATACTAGAAACAGGATGTGGTGACTGTCCTGGACGCATAACATACTAACCGTGTTTTATTATTGTCCTCTGGTTATAGCTGTATTTTATTAGCACTCTGGTTTTTGAACACATAATGCCCTAAATATGTACGTACCTCATTATGTTGTGTTGATGCTGCAATCTCAGAGATTTTGTGCTTTACAATTCTTTAATCATGAGCATATTATCTAGTTGAAAACTGTAGTATTAACACACAACTAAGACGGTATTAACATGATTAAGACATTTCAGTCTTTAATATTACAGTACGAGACGGTAAGAAAGGGTTTTATGCCAGATTACTTCAAAAGCCGGGATTATATCTTATACATTTAATGTAACACGCGTCAATAATCAAATCATACATAGTTGCTCTAATTTTAATATCGACAATTCAGGATTTGAAGGAAAAAATGATGGTATTACAGGGAAGAAGGAGTCAAAATACTAAATTCTACTCCCTGTCTACTTATCATGTCTAGATTTGTCTATAATTAAACTTCAATATGTCTAAGGCGTTCAATACATTTTATATTGAGCAATGAAATATAAATTTAAACCGTCTTTGTCAGACATTGTTTGCGTCAATTTTACTACGAAAAGGCGCAAGCGCTGAAAATTGTTACAAGGCAGGACAGGACGCTGTACAATCATGGGCTCGCTATGACAAAGCTGGCCTTGGTTTGGTAACAACTTGCGTCCATCGGTGGTTTAACATCTGGCAACTTGGATTATAGTCTTTGTATAGATAGTTGATTTCCCTCTCTGTTCTCTTTGGCATAATTATTTAATATTCAACAGACCAAACACGTAAGAGAGTAGGATAACGTGCCATTAAAACTTAAGAGACTTCAAATTGAACTTGCGCTCATTTATCATTTTCGATCAGTCGGCTAATACGATAATCGGACCGACTGGGTGTATACTAACAGCCGTCTATATATAATACTGTTGTGTTAAAATGTTACTTTAAATGATTAAATGGATTATCCTATATAGATCAAACACAAACAGCTATCGATGGCAAATTGAAAGTAAAGTATGTCGTAAGCGTCAAATCGTCAACGCCTTTCGGCAAAAACAGTTTTACTGACGTCTGTATTTAATCAGTGTGTTTGATAAAGAGCAAAGCAGAACACTATAGATATAATGTTCTGTATATACGTAATCTGCCCCTCCTGTGTCAACATTCGCCCACATTAACAACTTATTACCGAGGGCACATATAACTTCTTGGAGTGTAGATTGAAGGTCGATAATTAGAGGTCCCTATGATATTCCCTCACTGCGTCTACTTCTTTAAGGCAGGGTTCACGTAATTACACGTTCAAACTCCCGTCGTTAGGCGTCCGTTGACGTCGGCGGATAAGTTGACAAAGCGTCCGCCCGGAGGGGGGGTTCTCACATTGATATGGTATACGTACATGTGCCTGCCTTTCAGGGTGCTTTTACGCAAAAATTGGTATAGCGATGGGTGTTTTTATCACAGACCCTAGCGCCCAATTTGCATAAATTGGGTGTATTTTGAGGATTCTTTTGTAAGCACCCAATTTGTGCTTGACGTCGGCGGATAAAAGTTGACATTGCTTCTTCAAGGTAAGGTTTGCCTAATGGCCCGATCATACTCCCGTCGTTTGGGCAATGACCGACGTCGGCGGATATAAATGTAGGTGCGCGAGTTGAAGCAATATCAACTTTTATCCGCCAACGTCAACCGATGCGCAACGACGGGAGAGTATGAACGTGCCGTCACTCGCATGCCGATATCCGTCGACGTCGCGAGATGTCCAACGACGGGAATATAAGCGGATCTTATTGGTGCGCTCTCTCTCTCCTTCTCTGGTCTGAAAAAACCAACTTACCTCGTTTTGTCCGATACGGTTTTCATGAATGACCTGGAATTCCAAGGACAGGTGTTTCAGGAAATCTTGTGTGACTCCGAATACCAAAGCCTCGTTGAATACTGGATGGACGGTATTGTGTTTGCTGGAAGTCTTTTTCTTCTTCAACCGCTTTGATGTGTAGAAAATAGACACTTTGACGTAGGGATCTGTAGAGTATATAGTCAAGTTTATGTTTAATACTTGTATAAATCCTCCCCGTCGTTGAATGGAGTAACAGTGCAACTATCAAATGCAATCTCTGTGAGTGCAAAGGATCCCTTCAATTTTTAATTTTATGACATATTACAATAAAACAATATTGTGTCGTCATAATTCTGTTCAACGCATGATTAGTTCGGACCGATATAACTTTTTCAGGAAACCCACAGTATTCCCCACAATGCCTTGTGCCATATTTACGCCGCTATTTAGCAGTCACACCGGAGAAACCAATTTATCAATTAAACCAAAACATAATAGAAGTATGAAACACTGGCTATCAGTAAATATGTCAAGATAATAAATAGATTATGAAATCCAAAGATTGGGCTAAGAAGGTCATTAAAATATTCAAAGCGTTTTATCTAGAAAAGTACATGATAAATTGTTTTCCTTCGAAAAATATTTAGGTACTTTATGATCTTCCATATTACCAAATTTGAGCAAGATAGAATAAACAATCGATATTCATTTAGGGAGCCAATCAAAACTCGACCGCGCGGCAACCGGCGGTTCCGCCCGGTTGGACCGCATATCATTGTTTAAAACAATAGAAACCGGCTGCAACCGGGCGGGCGGTCGAGTTTTGATGTGCTCCCTTACAGTTTGTAGTCATACTTTATGGATCCTCAATTCAATATAATACATAACACTTTCCACGCGGCAGGCAGCTGCAGACATCTTTCCAAAATTTCACAAAATGTTTCAAACATGTCAAAATTCTTGAATTTAATAACCATATTTGGAATCACCATGTGAATGCATTGAAATAAGTACAAACATTTTTTTTGAGATAGGCTTTGAAAATTGGGAAAGGTTTCTAAAAAAATAAAATTGTTTTGAATAATTATGGTAAAACTTATAGCCGCGTGGAAAGTGATAAGAATGAGCCATGAACTGCTGACAATCTGTCATTGTATAATACAAAATGTTTCCTATATTATTCAGAATTATTTATTGGTCGCCCTTTTGGTCGGACCGCACCTGGGTCCGTTCAGTTTATACTTGTCTTATCGTTATAAGTATCTCGCTCAGAGCCAATGAATGACGGAAAATGGCTCATCTGGCTTGAGTACTGCATCATCTATCTAGATTTGTGCTTATTGTAAAGTTTAATGCTGTATATCATTCGAAATCAGAATGATTGAATAGTCATGTAATCAGTTATCCATTACACAGATGACATTAAACAGCATTTGTTAGATTCATTTATCCTCCATTTGATCATGTCATGACTCATATTCAAATAGTAATGTGTGCTTTTAATCTCTTTTTTAAGCGTAACGATGCATAAGATAATATACAAACATCAAATCCTCGTGGGAGTCAGCATAGAACGATTCACAGTGTTGTAACTTCAACATTTGTAATAATAGCAAAATGGTCGTCTTAAAAAAGAATCAAGATACTTCTAAAATGAGTTTAATTAAAGTAACAGCTGTTCAGATGTCAAATCTTGATGGAAATGAATTTGGAAGGACGTGCGTGCATTGAGGAGGTATATGATAGTCCAGTTAGACCTTTAGTTAACCGAATCCATTGTCAGCGAAACGACTCAGCATTGTGATTTCTGATAATACCAACAACGGAAATTAATTTTAAGAAGCACAAAATCCCAAAATGAGGAAATTACTTTTCCGAGAAATGACTCTAAGTATCTTTGATATTATATTAAATTAGTACACTTGAACGGGAATGGTCCTAAGAAGGAGACGATGTCACTAAAAGTCCATGTATCAGGTAGGAAATTCGAAAAGTAAGAAAATATGAATATTGAATTAGGGACGGCATCCAGATTCATACGGATTGAAAAACGTTCGACGCATTGACAAAACGCACTGGCTGTCCGTACTAGGGAGTTGTTCATTGCGTTCGATGACCATCGCTAAACACATTTCCCGAAACACCGAATTGACACACGGGGAAGTAAGCAAACAAACGGTGAGAAGTGGCCTATTGTTATCCGATAATTGGTTTGCTTTACTATTGACCAATTACATGCTGACAATATACTATATCGATCGATCAATACCTATAAGTGGGCAATTAAGACGGAGCAAACATTATTTTTCGTATTGGCGGGTCATTATTTAACTGCATTCCGTTCATCTACACAAAACTGTCCGTTTATCCCATTGCGTTTACCCTCTCCGTTCGACGGTTTTCAATCCATATCAATCTGGATGCCATCCCTTATATTCTTATCTGCATGTATTGACATGGCTTTCAACACGCATCTTTATTTTGCTGCTCTCCTTAATACTATCCGCGCGGCAGTCGTCTGCAGACGGCAGTTCCAAAATTGCACAAAATGTTTCAAAAATGTCAACATATTTGGAACCACCATGAAGAATGCAATAAAATAAGTACAGGCATGCCCATAGTAGTGGTTCAGAAAGTCTTGGAATAGACTTTGAATGTTGGGAAAGGTTTCTGAAAAATCAGTTTTGTAAATGGTAAAACTAATAGCTGCGTGGAAAATTGTTAAACAAATATGATTAGATCAGGTATCGTTTATATAAAAGTATACCTGTAATGAATCCGTCTGTCTAAAAACAGACAAAGGGCAGACGAGTCCCCGAGTGATCAGTCAGAACACACTTTAACACTTTCTATGCGGCTATTGGTTTTACCATATACAAAACAGATTTTTCAAAAACTTTTCCCAATTTTCTAAGTCTATCTCAAGAATTACTGAACCAATACCAGGCATGTTTGTACTTATTTCAATGCATTTCCCATCGTGATTCCAAATATGGTAAAGTGAAACTCAATAATGTTCACATTTTTCAAACATATTGTGCAATTTTGGAATGTTGTCTGCAGACGCCTGCCGCATGGAAAGTGCTAAAGGCACTTTCAAAGCGGTAACTCTATATCTTCTTTTAAAAAGAACAATGGCGTATAGCCAGAGGAGGGGCGATCGCCCAACCAACATTTGAGTCGCCGTCGGTTGAGATTGGACAGATTATATTTTTAGCGGCACGATTAAAGCCGAATCATTGTATCTCAATCATCGGGAAATACGTGTAAAACAGCTCATTTTCAAAGCGCTACGCGCGCATTTTTAAAGTAATTGTCGGTTCACTTGGATATGGAAAATGTCAGTACATGAAAATAGAGATGTGGAAATTTCAAATCTCTTTCGATCATGAATATGTTGTGATTTTTTTTGTTTCAATTTAAAGCCCATTTTGTCTTTACGCGCCACTTTTAAAACTTTAAACCTATGGATGTCTACATCCTATGTATATTGAGCGCTTAAAAGTTCCATATATGGCACCAATTTCCTTTAAATTTAGCGCTGTCGTCTGCTAGATTTTAAAGTTATTAAAGTCTTTATTTGCGCTTATTTTCCGGCCATCAAACCTGTGTATTTTGTTAAAGGGATTATAAGTCCATGATTTGTTACCCCTCCCCACCCCTCCCCCTCCCCATTAGAGGTAGTGGATTTACCGTAACACAGATGTAGGCCGGGTTAGGCCCTACGTGATTTGTCATCTTTTCCTGTCTTCTCCAGGTTGGCGTACATTCGCGTTGGTGTATTGAAAACTACAATGCAAGAGCTTGTTCAAAGGCTATCCCATACGAAACTGTCCCCAAGTTCGATGAAGCATACCACAATAACATGGCATACCTTTGGACAAACCTTAACCGTGTTAGGCTGTACTCGATGAGGGCGGTTTAACGTTTATTCACCAGTGAGCGACGTTCCGTTTTTGTTACAGAGAAACATATAGGGTCTATGTACGATGACATAGTACGATGTCATTTTTCTTTGGCCGTATGCTCAGCTTGTCCGTGCATTTCGGAGGTTCCCGTCAATCGTTAAATGTTTCAAAGAGTGTTTGCACGTTGTATCGGAGCAAAATCCGACGAGAATTGAAGTGTCTCGGGTTTGGCTATAAGGAATAAAGCTAATCTGTAGTCACACACTAAATATTCCAAGACATTGTATTCTGTGCATATATACACAGATTTAGGAGGAGATTGGGTTGCGTTAGGGATTCAAACCACGCTTCTCCCCTTAAACATGAAAAGTTCGTCAAATATTGACAACGCAACAGTTTAAACACATTACGGGTCAATGCCTATCAGATGGCTCTTTAAGAAATCCGTGGGGCAATCACTTGCCGCTGAAATGAAGTATATTTGATCAATTATGGGGGACATTTTAGTTTAGCTTGTTTATATTATAAAGGAGTGTACGGATTTGACGAGTACGATAAAATAGTAGTAGTTTGTCATAATAATAAAGAGTTTTCTCCGTTTATTTATAAGTAAATAGTAAAACATCATATATTCTATCTTACAACGAGGGTGTGTTTAATAGTGGGGATAAGATGTTAATGGATTTAAATATAGCCTTCATTTATTTATCGAAACAGAAATAAGTTGTGTCAAGGAAATCATACGCATTCAGTGGTATTGCAAATTGTACACTACGTTCTTTTGATTTTTCGGGTTTGATCCAAACCAAAGCATACATTGTATACTATCTCCTATTTTATACAGCGATTTCAAACACTGTAGCTTATTGTTCCCGCCCTTTCATTTAAACGGCTTTTACGAGAGTTCTTTGGTAGCATTGTCGGCAAACCTTTAAAACCGAGTAACGTTATATAGAAACGTCGCCCCTTTTTTTAACTTTTGAAAAGAAAAATTGAAAGAAAAGTGCAAACATCAAGGCCTACGTCATTTGATAGATATCGCAACCTCAAATGTGTTTACAAAGAAAACTTGAAAAGGCCAAATATCGAGCGATTTTTGTTATGACACTATGCTGTTTACTAAGAAATAATACACATTGTCTTTTAGATTATTTCCAGCAGGTGCAGTACGGCAAGGATTATCGAGTATGCATTGACCTCGAAAAGATCATAAAACGTCTCTCCAAGATTTCAATTGATATGAGATCGTTTCCGACACCCTCTGAATCAATATTCCGATATCTTGATTGTTTATAATTATTCGCTTTAACCCTAACACTACCATATACCCCAAAATACCACGACTGGGCACGTTGGTACCACCCGGCGTGGAAGTTTTTTGATGAAAAAATGGACCCAATACATACAGTCTGGGCAATACACTGCCCAGAACTGTGATACAGCCGTGGTGAAGTGTGGAATCCCTCGCCTCTGGTGCGAGAGGTCCCTGGATCAAATCCCGGGGGGATCGGGGGGATATTTTGGTCGATTTTCCGCGTTGAAGAAAAAATTCTGAAAAAAGTGGGGGGAAGTGTTAGGGTTAATAGTGAGTACTGATCCAAGTTTTTTGAAGTACAGCGCGTACAGCGTTTAAACCCTTTCGACGCGGCTATTGGTTTTACATTTACTATATACAAAACAGATTTTTCAACAACCGTTCCCAGCTTTCAAGGTCTATCTCAAGGATTACTGAGCCAACAATAGGCATGTTTGTACTTATTTTAATGCATTTCTCATGGTTATTTTAAATAAAGTAATGAAATTTAATAATTTTGACATTTTTGAAACATGTCGTCTGCAGACACCTGCGCCGGGTGGAAAGTATTAATAATGCGGCATGGACAATATTACTATAATGTGACCTTTGTACATACATCTTGCCATTATTTAGGTCGCAAAAATGACGTAATGATGATCTGTTTTATATATTTAATCACAAAGACACTTATTGGTTACCGTAATAAGGACCGGAAACGACCAACAGGGATTGTTTTCAGAGAGCTTAATCGGGGAACTCCCGGGGATACCGGGGTATTTGACATATGTGGTGTGCTAGGAAGGAAATCACGAGGTTTAGCTTTAAATTGACATCAAAAGGTAGCATTAGTTTCTCAAAAAGTTGAAAATCATATCCTTTTTTTAAAAGGCGCATTCATCGTGTAATCATGGTAATGGTATAGCAAACGCATGATTAATACAATTACGATCCCCTATGTAAGAGGTACAACATATATCTTATGCCCACACCCCCCCCCCCCCCCCCCCCCCCCCCCTCAATATACTTGGGACCCTTTATCGAACAAAAACAAAAAATGACGGCTCCTTAACGCTTTCCATGCGGCAGGCAACTGCAGACGACGTTCCAAATTTTGACAAAATGTTTCAAAAATGTCAAAATTATTGAATTTCATTACCATATTTGGAATCACCATGAGAAATTCATTGAAATAAGTACAAACATGCCTAGTATTGGGTCAGTAATCGTTGAGATAGACTTTAAAAATTGTGCAAGGTTTATGACAAATCAGTTTTGTGTATGGTAAAACTAATAGCCGCGTGGAAAGTGTTTTAACCCCTGAGATCTACCGGCCGATTGGTCAGAAAGATAGATACATCATTTATTGCACCAATCAGAGACATTTTTACAAAAGTTGTATCCCTGATAAAGATTGGAGTGAAATATTTTACAAGCTGCATTTTAATTGGCTATTCAAATGAGTATATCTTGCAATACACCAATCAGAACCATTGTAAGATAGGCCGGTAGTGCCCAGGGGGTTAATACTTACCTGACGTCCTCTTGTCTCCCTCTAGTAGTTTGATTGCACGTAAACTCCTGGCTTTAAGTATGACTACCGTGAGACGCTCGGCACTGGGAAGATAGGCTAGCGAAAACATCAGATCACCCAGGTCAGGTGTTTCATCATTCTAGTATATTGAATTTGAAATAAGACATGAACGTTAAAGAGCAGACGACCGGAAGTTTTCAATATTTTCAATATAAACATTTTCATTCGCGCGCTTAGAAGCGCAAGGTCCTAAATGCAATAGCTGCCAGTTGTGATTTACAATGTCGTGTGTTTCTGAACCTCTGCTATAGTAAACTAAAAGAAACACAGAGCAGCTTTAGCCGATGTGACTATTACACTCGCATCCGATGTTACGTGATAAATACCATATCTGTAATAGCTGCCATGTGTTACAAATTGCAGGGGCTCTACGATGTGCCCTTGTGAAAATGGAAATAAAATTATTAACCATTGGTATAGCCATTTTAGATAGATCCTTTTTGCACTGACGTCTGAATATGTGCTGCATGAAATACCGTAGGCGTCCAACATAGGCTACTCTCTTGCTAAAATGATTTTAATGATTCAACATTGAAAGCGATTTCACAATGCTTTTTAATGGGGGTATATTTAAAAATCAATACAAAACTAATTATTATTTAATGTCGAAAAAAGAAAGAACAATGTGACGATAAAAAATATGCATTTCGATTATTTCTGTAACGAGTAGAATATGGATTATCGATAATAATTAGTCACAAACATCGTAGGTGTCTATGGTTTCACACCACTAAATAACGTCTGGCCCTACCCCCTTTGAGGCAAAAGTCCAAAACCGGCCCGTTTCTATGCCGAAACGGGAGACCTATTGTAAATTACAGTTTAAAATTAGGGTATTTACTACATGTTATGGAAAAATTAATATAGTGTGAATTTTGACAGACACATCAGCGTTCTTCAGGTCCAAAAAAATTGATGCAATGATGATTTTTTAATATTTTAACAGAGACATTTGTGTTCAGGTCATTTCCGGTATCTGACGCAATAACCTTAATCAACAATTGCGTGTGACGAGGAAAACTCAACTCGTACTTTTTGAAAAGGCTCTAGCTCAAAATTATGCCGGTTACCCCCATATATGAGTTGTTGAGTTAGTAGTCAAGGCTTTCATCTTCAAGTTGAAACCAAATTTCAAGTTACCAGTTTCTTATAACGTCGTGAAATATCCATTTTAAAATTGTGCATTTCACATGTAACCCTATGGGAGATGTATTTGGTGGTGTGCAACCCTATAGTCTATTTGGCCATCACGAGACAAGGACGTTACATGCGTATTCTACCATTTGCAGCACATAGCGCGCGCCTTACTGGATGCTCTGGCGTATACACACGAGCGTTGAATGATTGAAGATACATACGCGTGCGTACAAAGCTGCGCCTGTTAAGTTGCGTCACTGTCCGGAGGAAGCCAAATAGAGTATAGGGGTGCTATAAATCACATTTGGCTGACACTTGATCAGCCAATTGATCACTTTTATAATATTGCACTTCTATTTTCATAACCATGAAATGTGATTTCTGTTCTATGATGATATTCATGATAATAAAATGATACTAAGACCTCTTTTCACTCAACTGAGTATGGTGTTTTTACTTTTTGACACACCCTATTCTCAGTACATTCCGCTGACAGAGAAACATGTCGTCTTGACCTTTAACAATGTTAAAAATGTAATTATCTACTTTTGCTTTTTCATTTCGGCATATGACATTAGATGAAACATAAATTACGACGAACACATATTCAGCTGATTTTCAAAACACGTTTACAATATTAAAAATGTCTGCATAACTGAGCACTTTACTATTGGTTTCTACCATAACCAAATGCAATAACTTTTCCATTATGTTCAAACCAGTAAACTAATAATATGATGTATGTTATAAAATTCCGTCGTGCAACGTATCACTGCTCATTCCATGTAAGTCTCTAACGTTTTGGTTTATGCTTCATAGACAATTATTTTTATTTTCAAACTGTATACGGTATTCCTTATAGTCTTCTAAAGAAAACGTTCGATAAGCTTTAAGTTTAATAATACTAACTGTGTATAAACCTTAAAAACAAATGTTAGTCTCAATTTATTTGGACCAAGTTTGCGCACAGCGTTTAAAAAAGAACAATAGCAAAATCGCAAAATTATTTGATGTGTTTATTGAATATTGATTGTTACAGCACCCCCATTTTCTTCAGAAGAAAGACGAGCCAGTTGTTGCCTGCAAAGCTACTCCAAATAAGCTTATTATCAAGATATGTGTCAAATAATCGACATATGTTGGTTTTTTAAGCTGTGTGAAGAGGACGTTAAGACAACCCCTTTGTTTTGCCTATTACCGCAAACAATGACTTACCACTCATGGGTTTCTGGTAAACATATGGGTCCATTTCCCCCTCGAAAATTGGTTACTGTGTGGGTCAATTTTCATTTTGCTGGCGGCACATCCCTAACAAAAAAATATCCGAGTACCGCCCCCCCCCCCCCCCCACCCCTCCCGGGGACTTACCGCTCGTAATTGCATTTCTGGAGATTTAATTTCTTTCCAGACCTCAACGCGTTCAGTAAGATCCAACTTTGCCAGTCGCAACGAGGCTATTCCAATGCACTCGTCCCGTGAAAACTGATCATAGTCATACAGATGAATTCTGACTGTTTGCCGATGAATATCGGGCTCCGGCACTTCAAACACGAAACTCTCTTTAAATTCCGGGCACTGAGATTTTCTGTGTACTTTACTTTGAAGAGTCTTTGTAGAGTGAGGTACGACGGATATTTTGCAATAAGGATCGGCTGTGCCGCTGAAATCACGAGGCTGCAGCTCCCGGGCCTGGATCAGGCACACAGTTAAAAGGCCCATTTCAGCGTTGTATTTCAAGGAGAAGTTAACGATTCCTAGACACGGGCCATCCAATGAGCCCATTTTTCCTAAAGCCTAGAATGGAACGAAAAAAGTATTGTTACTATATACTAGTATTAATGTGTTACTGGGATTTAAGTGGTGTCAGGTAGCTCGCCATAAAATGGTAGGGGAATTGGATAATATCTTTAATGAATATAACTCCGAGGGGGTTGCATTATTAAAAGGTATGATTCATTGTCACCTTATACCTTAAACATTCTCCTTTTCATTTCCCTCCTTAATTACTTACTTCAGACTCAACTTTTCAAAAATGTTTAACATAAAACATAAATTTTCGACACAAATGTAGGGAACCTGGATCAGACTCTACCAAAAGTAACTCACTGATTCAATAAGGCTAAACAAAGAAGATAGTCTGTCTCAGAAACATTTTGCAAATAAGGTGAGTGTTGTGCGATTTTTTATTTTTTTTATTTTTTAGAAAATAGGCTATGTGGAATGCGATATTTGTTTTGATTTTTTTTGGTTTTGGTATTGCTAATCCAAGCTTCAGAGACCTTTTTAAAAAAAAAATTAAATCCCTAAAAAAAATCCAAAAAATATCCACAAAAAAATAAATAAAATAAAATGGTTTTTTTTAGGCCGCGCCGTAGTTCATTTCACATACTAATGCGGGCGGGCTTCTGAGACAGACTATCTTCTTTGTTTGACCTAATTGATTTATACTCATGCTGAATGAACACGACTGACATTTTCTATAGTTTAATCAGTTCCAAATTGGCGAGAAATACGCGGTCTATATCTCTCCGTACGTAAACAATAATCCAAGCGTACGTCCACGCGCAAGTTTTTCGTACTCGCGCGTCACCCATATGATGCACCGTCCGCCATGTTGCGTAATGCGGGCCCCATGTGCACACACGCTTTTCTGTATTAAATCGCTGCTGTAAGAAGGTTGCCTGACTGACAAGACTCCCACGTACAAACGACAATAAACTTAATCCTCGCCGCTTATATCCGAACATATTGGACACCCCTCCCCGCACATTACCTTCCCCTTCCTTGAACCCCAATCCTTTGCAGCTGTGGCATACTTGGCAATGCTAATCGGTGACAACTCCCGGTACGATATAAAAGCAGTATCCTAACGGATTTATACACTGTATCTAATCTTGATTAAAGAGCTGTCAAATTTATCCAGAGAGTTAAACCTTATAGAGAAATTGTCTTGATATACGGGATGTCTCAAAAAGTTATTTTCCTACGATGATTCTCCTGTAAAACATCCAAAGCAAACATTGGAATATATTTGGGAGACAACATTTTTCGATTATTTCTGACATCGAATTCAAATCGTCGCGAAATTCCCGATGAGTAAGGGTGGTCATCCGGGAGAATGGTACCGATTCCACATCGAATTTTTGTTTTCGATAAACAGAGGCTATATGGTAGAAAATCGTTACGCGTCTTTAAGCGATTCTGTCGATATCTTACGCGTTTAAGGGGTCAAATTGGGAAGAAATCCTCACTTTTTTGGTGCAATTTGGCTTCAGAGAAAATACGCGATTAGGGGGTATCAGGAATTATCTGGCCCCGCTACTACCCCCCCCCCCCCCTACCCTCACCACCACCCTTCCCTGTAGGAGACATGTGGCTATCGTTTATAGTAAAAATTGTGTAAAGAAACAGAACCACCAGAGTCATTTTTATATCGTAATACTAATACCATCATCAGTGATCATACCGTATCCACTTTGCCGTGCGTTTTTATTATATTAGCACAAAAGTAGCGTGTTACGGAGACCCCGGGGGAATGATTACTTCCATTCTGCTGCGGCACAATTTGCCACTTATCTGCATGTGCTATTCGTATTTATCCAGCCCTACTACAATGCAACTTAAAATCCTTTGGGAATTGGTCAAGGTTGATGTTTCAATGTTTATTCTGTGTTAGTCTGGCTGCACATGAGTAAATCCGGCATTCTTAGAACTATTAATAGAAGGGCTTATCTGACGGTTATGGAAAAAGGATTCTTATACAGACGCGACACAATCAAACAAAATGGTTAACGATTTATGCAGGCGTCAATAGGAATCTTGAACCTACACTAGTCAAAGACGACTTATCTGTGCCTAGTTTATTCTTGATGTGGTGAATTTTAAATGAATTCATATTTTGGACAGACAAGTCTGTGAAGAATCGTCAACCAAAAAACGACTTAAAGTGCTCAACAAAAGAAAGTCATACACTTTGTTTAGGTCCTTTAGAGTAACTTCCGATTATTTTTTGTCCAAACAGACTAGATAGACATTTGGATGAATCTTTCCGGCACAATTTGATACCAAAGTTGTCACCTAACAACAAAGGTAAACCATGATTAGCACCATTTGAAGAAAATTAGTCACTTTTCAAAAGTCACATTTTCAATACACTACGCGGGAAGAAAAGACCACATGTTACCTGTTCATAACCAAATAGCCCGCTCGCTCAGGCAGGACCCAACGCAGTTGCAGTGTGTGATCAATATCCATTTCATTACCGGCCATTCAAGTGCCACGCACAGCATTTTCTCGCGGCTTGCGTGCGTTGAAAATGTGACTTTTGAAAAGTCACTAATTTTCTTTAAATGGTGCTAATCATGGTTTATCTTTGTTGTTAGGTAGCAACTTTGGTATCAAATTGTGCAGGAAAGATTCATCCAAATATCTATTTAGTCTATTTGGTCAAAACATAATCGGAAAGTACTTTATAAAGGACCTAAACAAAGTGTATGACTTTCTTTTGTTGAGCACTTTATATCATATATTACTATAGAAACAACAACATATGAATCGTCAACTATTACATGACAGGAAAGGTGTGCTGGTTCCCTGTACCCTAAATCCCCGCGCCAATTCATCCGTATGGATGAGTTTTGTGGAGCCCATTGATGCAGGGAACCAGCATACAGGAAAGGATGACACTTCACTTATTTCTTTCTGATGGAAGGTAAATACGGGTGAAGGATTGAGGAGGGTAGCTTCAAAATTGAAATTGACACCTGCATTAAAGCTAAGTTTTCTACTTGTTTCCAATAATTATGTTTTTCTATGCATTTAATAGCAAAATGAGCTGCAAATTTTTAATATACTTCTTACCGCATTTCTTTCTTTGTACATAATTAAAGACGGATCTAAGGTTGACGGATCTAATTTTCCGGTCATAGAAGGTCGTTTCGGGCTGCTCAACGGCGCTAGAGATGGTTGCGGTTTTTCTAGCGTGAAATTATCACCAATACCTGTAGATGTAGCTGTGTGCAAGAATAGCAATAAAAGAATAATTAGGTAGCGGAAGAAATATGCTCTGCAGGTGGAAAGATGAAATTTTCATAATTTTCTGAAAATGTGTCCGATTTTTTGTTTGGAGAATATTTTAATGGACTGGCAACAGTCGTTTTGGGCTTCATAGAATAGGGTTTTTCACGTTGCCTTACATATGCCTTTATTTGGAAAGGCACGTACACAGACGGTGAATAAAAACTATACAAGGTATTTATACATGCCGGTTCAATGTACATGTTAACCTCAATGGGGGTAATAAAAACCTCAGTATATTCGTTTTGATAAGAAATTGACACCTAGTATAAATAGCTTTATGATATGATTTGTTTCGTTATGTTATCCGATATGAGAGACCTAACTAATGAATTTGTGTAACACTCTCCACGCGGGCATTAGTTTTACCATATATAAAACAGATTTAACAGAAACTTTTCCCAATTTTCAAAGTGTATCTCAAGAATTACTGAACCAATAGTAGCATGTTTGTACTTACTTTAACGCATTTCTCATAGTGTTTCCAAATATTATGGTAATGTAATGTTTTGAAAATGTTGTGAACTTTTGTAACTGTCGTCTAAAGACGCTTGTCGCATAGAAAGCGTTAAGGGATGGACATCCAATATCGATATATATATGATATATACGCGCGTCCATCGCCTTTATGTGAACCCCACCCCCATTTTATATTCAGTTTCCTTAAGCGAACATGATATCCACTTTAAAATACAAATGCCCTGACAGGATTTTTCTATATATTCTATCGGTACCCACTTTACTCGTGCAATTTGATGATTTTATATCTCGATGTGAAATACATTGGACCATGCGTTGCTTTACAACCCCTGTACTTTTAATCTTGGTGATTTATACGGTATGTGATTTTTATGGTAATCTGGTGTACTAATTAGATATTTAAAGCAATTTAAGAAATAAAAACATACCTAAATATATTCGTTTTAGTAAGAAATTGATACCTACCTATACATTGTGTAGGTTTATGATTCGACTTATCCCATTATGTTATGTGATATGGCTTATGTATAATTATGTGAATGGACACCCTTTTTTCAGAATGGATATCCCTTGGTAATATACGCGCGTCCATCGCCTTTCTGTGAAACCTCCCATTTTATATTCAGTTTCCTTAAGCGAATATGATATCCAATTTAAATACAAGTGCCTCGTCAGGATTTTTCTATTATATTCGGCCCATTTGGTGATTGTATATCTCGATGTGAAATACATTGACAATATGTTGTTTTACAACCCCTGTAATCTTGGTGGATGATACGGTATGTGATTTTAATAGTAATTTGTTTTACTTTAGCATTTAAGAAATAAGATCCTACCTAAGTATATTCGTTTTAGTAAGAAATTGACACCTACCTATAATACATTGTGTAGGTTTATGATACGACTTATCCCATTATGTTATGTGATATGGCTTATGTATTATTATGTGAATGGACACCCTTTTTTCAGAATGGATATCGCATGGCAATATACGCGCGTCCATCGCTTTTGTGTGAAACCTCCCATTTGATATTAAGTTTCTTTAACATGAGATCCACTTTTAAGTACAAGTGCCTCGTCAAGATTTTTCTATTCTATTTGGCCCATTTTATTCGTGCAATTTGATGATTTTATATCTCTATGTGACAAGCATCGTTGCAAAAAGCTTTGAAATATCGCCGTGCACCAATAGTAACTCGTGTAACATAGGTCCGGAATGGGAGCCGTTCGGCGAAAATGTAACAATATACTCCATATACATGTACGACGAGAGATGGAATAGAATCATGACATATCTAGGCAATCTATCATGTAGAATATTGTAACACATCTGACCATAGCAATGCATCAACGGAATCAACGCCATAACAATTGACAGCTTATTCCGTTGGCGTGTACCATTACGGGGCACGAAACATGATATTGCCAAGTCCTGAAACCAAACAGTTTTCCTTTGATTTCTTAAATTTGCGTTCAACAGACGTGCTAGGTTTTTCCAGATTACAGGAGACATCTGGTGTCTGAGACTTTTAGTAATAATTTAAGGCTGGTGTCAACCCTGTTTGGCGCCAAATTTATCAAGCACTGTAACTTTTAAATTATAAATGTGATGTACATAAAAGTATACATTTTTTGTAATGAAATGAGTCAGAGAATCCATTTTTGGTATAAAATTTTACTAAAATGAGTGATTTTTATATTTTTGCCCAAAAATCACCTTTTTGGTGCCAACAATTTTCAGACAAGCTAACAATATCAGTTTTTGATTAAAAATTCCAAAATTTCACCAAAATCATCTAAAGTCAATTATCTAGGGACCGATTTTTTTTGGGGGGCTTAAAATTTGTTTGTTTTGAAAATATTGATCAAAAAGTGCCAAAAATCACTTTTTGGTCAAAATTTTCAAAAGTAAGGCCTAAAATAAAAATTTAAAAATACTACTCCTAGAGTTTTGTCTTAACATGGTTTCTAGCAAATTTCAGCATTTTTAACTCAAAATTGACTTTTGTAGCCTGTCCAATTTTTTTTTTACCAAAAAAGTGATTTTTTGTCATTTTGTCAAACATCAACATTTTTAGTGAAATTTGATATCAAAAATGGAATCTCTGACTCATTTCCATTCCATAATTGTATACTTTTACATTCATCACAGTCATAGTTTAAAAGTTACGGCGCTCTCTATTTTTCACATTTTTTTTTACCTTGATTTTTTCAAAAATCCAGGTATTGTATCTGTCGTGTTTCTTTCTTCATCATCTTCTTCTTCTTTCCATTCCATAATTGTATACTTTTACATTCATCACAGTCATAGTTTAAAAGTTACGGCGCTCTCTATTTTTCACATTTTTTTTTACCTTGATTTTTTCAAAAATCCAGGTATTGTATCTGTCGTGTTTCTTTCTTCATCATCTTCTTCTTCTTTCCATCTTTCTTGCAGACCCATCTACAAAATGCATCTCCTCCTACATCTTACATGCTACAATCACCAGACTTGGTCAGTAGAACCTAACCTTCATATAGGGTCTTCACAGTTTGGGGTCAAAGGTCACACAGGGGTCACTAGGGGTAAAATGCATCTTGTCTCAGAGGAAATGACTCATGACCTTCATAATTGGTCAAAAGATTCCTTTAGTCCATGCTCATATAGGGTCTTCAGCGATTAAAAGTGACATGTCAAACGGGGTCACTAGGGGGCATTGAACTTTACAAGGGTAAAGGTTAAGACATGCTCCGATTTGAACCGGGTTTGTTGCATCTTGTTTGGATTGATGAGCCATGAAAATAAGATAATCATATTGACCAAGTCAAAGGTCAAGAAAGGGTCACTAGGGGTCATTGAATTTTACAGTAGTAAAAGTTAAGACATGCTCCGATTTGGACCGAGTTTGTAGCATCTTGTTTGGATTGATAAGCCAAGAAAAAAAGTTAATCATATTGACCAGGTCAAAGGTCAAGAAGGGGTCAATAGGGGTCATTGAACTTTAAAGGGGTAAAATTTAAGACATGATCCGATTTGGACCGGATTTGTTGCATCTTGTTTGGATTGATGAGCCAAGAAAATAAGTCAATCATTTTAATCAGGCCAAAGGTCAAGAAGGGGTCACTAGGGATCATTTTCTCATACAAAATCAAGGTAGCCTGGTCTTAGACCGGAGCAAGATCTAGTTAGTTATTCTTATTGACACAACTTTAAGTTAGTTGTTTTATAAAACGTAACGTATATCCTCTTACTAGGTTATAGCCTCTAGCGAAGTCTATAATATCTTGCTTGAGGATCTTAACACTTTCCACGCGGCTATTGGATTTACCATATTATACAAAACAGATTTTTCAGAAACCTCTCCCAACTTTCAATGTCTATATCAAGGATTACAGACCAGTACTAGGCATGTTTGTACATATTTCAATGCATTTCTCAAAGTGATTCCAAATAATATGGTAATGAAATTCAATAATTAGGCCTATGACTTTTTTTAAACATTTTTTGAAATTTTGTAATGTCGTCTGACACATTCCACGTGGAAAGTGTTACGGATTGACTCTCCCGTTCATGATAAGCTATGTATAAAGTGTTCAGGAAATAGGTTACAGTCCACTTTATCTTTTGTTAGTTATTCTTATTGACACAACTTTAACTTAGTCGTTTTGTTAAACGTAACGTATATCCTCTTACCAGCCTCTTGTCACGACCGCGTAGTCTATAACGTCCTGCTTGAGGATCTTAAATACGGTCATTCAATACATTTCAGTATAACTAAGGAGCCAATTTTGTTTTCTGAATTTAAAAATAAATCTGAATTCATACAAAGTGCATTATGGAACATTGAAAAATTGTGTTAATTACCCTAACTCCCATGGCTGTGTGTTTGCGTGTATCGGGGGGAGGGGGAAAGTACCATTTTTTAACCCGAAAAATCACCGAGCACCCCCCCCCCCCCCCCCCCCCGGGATTCGATCCCGGGCGAATCCCGGGATCCATCCGCACCCAGTCTGTCCCCCTATCAACTGAGCTAACTCCCCAGCGCAAACTTCGTGCCCAAATATGCCTGCGGTAGGTGATGTAATCGAGCCAATGCAGCAGCACGTGATTTTGTATGGTGTAGTGCATGGGTTAGGGTTAAGTATTATTCATGCACTCTTAGTAGTGTCGAACCAATCAGAAAGCAAGAAACTAAAGTACGCGGAGTGCATTAAAATGTGTCTAATGCACTACGCGTGTGCGCCGTTCAATGCACGCACCACGCGCTTTGTTTTGATTCATTGTTCAGGAATCGCGGGTCCGCCGATTTTCACTGCGGGTATTATAGCAAACTTGTTAACATATTTTCATATCAAAATTATGCTCCAATCGTGAATTTTGATTGGTATAGTGTCTTGTATGAATTATGTCAATTAATGCGTACGTTTTATTTCTCGAAAAAGTAGAAAAATCAATGCACTTGCGCCAATGTTGATATGCTCACAATAGAACTCCCCATGCGGGGTCGTGCCATTATTCACACATCAACATCAGCGTGCGTGCATTAATTTCTCTCGAAACCACACATACCGGTATGCATTTATTCAAGTATGAAGTAGTCAAAAAGAATATAAACGTGGAGCGAATGGTACAGATGTAACTATGATAAGAGCCAGGTTTATTTATACGAATGCTCGCCTGATCAAAATGAAATAACAGAAAGCACATTGCAAGTCCTTCCAATCGAAGACCGTACAACCACATACATGTATACCAGAGGCTATGTGACTGTTATTGATTAAACTAGGGACCGTCATTGGATTGGCCATTGATTGTCATCGTGATTAAATTCACACATATATTTATTTACATGTACATAGAGTATCATGATTGAATTTGTTTTCCATTCTACACGCGCTCTGACCAATACTAACCGACAGGTTGTTGTGTTCTTTAGATACATAAAACTTACACTTAATCACGAAATAAAATAGATATATGGGTCGAAAGTCCCAATTCACAATAATAATTGCTCATAATAAATTGCGAACATAAGTGCTGTGCCTTCTTAAAGGTATATTATGTGATCTTTCCAGGGAACGCCCTCAACATCGAAAATAAAAATTGAAATCAGATTTTCTTGCAGATTTACATTTCTGATCATAAATCGTACATACATTTCAAGTTACAGGGCGATACGATTCTTAATTACTTCAAAATCATGGTTTTAGAGTGAAAATAAACTGTCGGGATAACACGACAGTTTATATTTGCACTCTAAATTCACTCTAAAACCATGATTTTGAGGTAATTAGGAATCGGATCGCTCTGTAACTTGGAATGTATGTACGATTTATGATCAGAAATGTAAATCTGCAAGAAAATCTACTGTTAAAAAATATCATGAATAGAAGGCGCTCTCTGGAAAAGATCACATAATATGCCTTTAACGTCATCATGTTCATAATCGCGGACACATCATGTGGCTTGCAATTGGTGTGTATGATCATGATGGAACGAATGTAACAGCGAACATAAAAGTTCTGTGTAACTGACCTTTTTTTAAATCCTCGCGTGGCGCGAGATTTACGTTGAAAACGATATGATACGTAATGGCGAACAGAAAAAGACAAAAACGCTTCGTAACGTGTATTTTTAAAATCTCGCGTCTCACGAGATTTACTTTGCATACGATATGATATGCAATGTGATTTACTTTTAACCGCTTGGAATACAATTGTGACTTAAGGATTAGTACGTCTTAACAAAATAGTGTTCAACAGAAATATTTTTCTAGTGAAATAGCTACCATTATAGCTACGTATCTCTAAATACAATTACTTTTGATATCTTTGAGGATCGTAAAAATTACCTACATTAGCTCTCATCATCAATTCCTAGTGCCTCAACACGTCCATATATTATGTGATCTCAAAGTTGGTTAAAAATGTGAACTGTTACATTTGTGCCACCATTGCAACCAGTCGTACTGTGATATAATTTGAAAGCGCTGATAACGTAAAGAACGTACAAATATTTATTTCACAATCAAATATAAATTCCCTGTCATCTATTCCCTATCGTTGAGTAAGAGTGGTCATCCGGGAGAGTGGTACCGATTCCACATCGGGTTTTTGTTTTCATTGAACAGAGGCTCCATTGGTAGTATATCGTGACGCGTCTTAATCGATCCTGTCGATATCTTTCGCGTTTAGGGGGTCAAATTGGGATGAAAACACGCAAAACCCTCACTTTATTGGTGCAATTTTATTATATTAGCACAAAATTAGCGTGTTATACAAAGACCTGGGGACTATTACTTCCATTCTGCTGCACAATTTGCCACATAATTACTTTGCTATCTTTGAGGATCGTAAAAATCTTCTACAACAACTCTCATCATCATTCCATAGTGCTTCAATACGATCATATTATGTGATCTCAAAGTTGGCTAAAAATGTGAACTGTTACATATGTGCCACCATTGCAACCTGTCGTTCTGTGATATGATATGAAGGTGTTTATTACGTAAAGAGCGTACAACACTTTACTTCACAATGAATTATAGATTCCGAGTCGTCTATCATGTTCCCTGCCGGACGAGTCAATTTCCTATTGAAGTCCAACGGGTGTTGGATGCCACTTTCAAAAAAAAAATCAAAAAAATATATAAATAATAAGTCCAGTTATTGACTAAATGTGTGATGGGTGATTCTAAACGTTTTATTTGCTATCCTGCTTTAAGGGGGTTACAACGAGATTGCCGATAAAAACGAAATTTGGAGGGAAAAAATGATTTGTTTCAATATATAAAGTACATAGGAACCCTGAAGTGGATTAATTTATGAGAAAAGGGCTGAATGATGGCGCTAGATAGAAATTCGGTTGAAGCAATTTATGTGGTGAGTGGTGCTGATCATTTCGATGTGATCTACATTTGAATGTTTACATGATAATTCTGATTTCCAGGAAAATTGAGGGCGCACTCCCTAACGTATTTCTCAATGCTTCTTTAAATAATAGCCAGTTGCGCTAATAAACTAAGACGCTTAAAAAGAATTTACTCTATAAATGCTACCTTGGCAAACTAGTCCAAAATGTGTTGTCAATTTCTAACACCTTGTTCACACAGTGAGTGAAACCAATGATTAAACTAAATATCATCATTTTCAGCTCGGTTACTTCTTTGTCATTATTTTTTCCTATACACCCACTCTGTACTTTGGAGATTTCTAAACCAATCTAGCGTTTATAGACAAACTTTGTTAGAACTGATGTGATTGGCCTTTTGGATCTGTATACCTTTATAGCCGTGTTTGACATTTAAAAAACAAGCTAATATATATAGTATGGATCGCAAAAGAAATAGCACCTTGCCATAGCTTGAAAGTCGTGTTTGAAATTCTTATCATTATTATGGATGACACTCTTTTACAATGATGTTTCATACGAGTTTCAATGAGATAAAGTGGAAACCTAATCTACTTCAACATTTTCAACAAACCATGTGTCTATATATAAAACAATACTTGAAAGTAATTACTGTTGACAATGTAGTGTCAGTGGTATTTAACACTTTCCACGCGGCTATTAGTTTTACCATACGCAAACAGATTTTTCAGAAACCTTTCCCAATTTTCAAATCTATCTCGAGGATTACTGAACCAATACTAGGCATGTTTGTACTTATTGTAATGCATTTCTCATGGTGATTCCAAATATATGGAAATAAATTTCAATAATGTTGACTTTTTTAAAACATTTTGTGATATTTTGTAATGTCGTCTGCTGACACCTGCCGCGTGGAAAGTGTTACGGATTGACTCTCCCATTCATAATAAGCCATGTATAAAGAGTTCTGGAAATAGGTTACAGTCCGCTTTTTCTTTTGTTAGTTATTCTTATTGACATAACTTGAAGTTAGTTGTTTTATAAAACGTAACGTATCCTCTTACTAGCCTCTAGCGAAGTCTATAATATCTTGCTTGAGGATCTTTACACTTTCCACGCGGCTATTGGTACTTGATACTTGATAATTGACTTCCATATAAGCATTATCTGCTGTCCCGGAAACTGACAATATAAATGTGTGTGTGGTCCAAATGCAGTTTAACAAAAGGTGCAGGATAAAAACTGGAAGTGTAGCTAGCTGGCTACCATTCCTTGCCGGAGGCTGGTGGCTGCATCTGCCTGATGAAGGGCATCGCCGCCATGTTGAAAGCCTTTGATGAAGGTGCAAAAACAGATGCTGGTGGGAGCAGGTTCCACAGTGGTATTATACGTGGATAGAAAGAGTATCTGTACACATCAATATTGGTTTGTAGTTGTTGGTATCTAAGTGGGTGTTGTCCTCTTCCTTGTCTAGGATTAGCTTTAACAATTTGAGGTAATATGATGTCCACTAAACCATAGTGTATCTTGTAAAACATTGATGCTTGTGCCGTTAGCCTACGATGTTCAAGTGTGTCCCACTGTAATCTGGTGAGCATAGCAGCAACGCTGGAGGTTCTTCTGTAATCACCAAGGGTGAAGGTTTTACCATATATATACAAAACAGATTTTTCAGAAACCTCTCCCAACTTTCAATGTCTATATCAAGGATTACAGACCAGTACTAGGTATGTTTGTACATACTTCAATGCATTTCACAAGGTGATTCTAAATAAATGGTAATGAAATTCAATGATTATGACTTTTTTAAAACATTTTGTGAACTTTTGTAATGTCGTCTGCAGACATATGCCGCGTGGAAAGTGTTACGGATTGACTCTCCCGTTCATGATAAGCCATGTATAAAGTGTTCAGGAAATAGGTTACAGTCCACTTTATCTTTTGTTAGTTATTCTTATTGACACAACTTTTACGTTTTGTAAAACGTAACGTATATCCTCTTACCAGCCTCTTGTCACGACCGCGTAGTCTATAATGTCCTGCTTGAGGATCTTAAATACGGTCATTCAATACATTTCAGTATAACTAAGGAGTCAATTTTGTTTTCTGAATTCAGAAATAAATCTGAATTCGCACAAAGTGCATTATGAAACATTGACAAATTGTGTTAATTAAATCTAACTACTTTGGTTATGTTTTTGCGTCGGGGGAGGTACAATTTTTAATCCGAAAAATCAAAGAGAACCCCCCGGGATTCGATCCCGTGACCATCCGCACCCCCGTCTGTCCCCCTATCAACTGAGCTAACTCCCAGCGCATATGCGGGCACAAACTTCGTGCCCACATATGCCTGCGGTAGGTGACGTAATCAAGCCAATGCAGCAGTTTTATTTTGGATGATTTTGTATGATGTAGTGGGGTTAGTAGTGTCGAACCAATCAGAAAGCAAGAAACTAAAGTACGTGGAGTGCATTAAAATGTGTCTAATGCACTACGCGTGTGCGCCGTTCATGCGCGCACCACGTGCTTTGTTTTGATTGTTTTTCCATTTGTTCATTGTTCAGGAATCGCTGGTCCGCCGATTTTCACTGCGGGTATTATAGCAAACTTGTTAACATGTTTTCATATTAAAATTATGCTCCAATCGATTTGTATAGTGTCTTGTATGAATTATGTCAATTAATGCGTATGTTTTATTTCTCGAAAAAGTAGAAAAATCAATGCACTTGCGCCAATGTTGATATGCTCACAATAGAACTCCCCATGCGGGGTCGTGCCATTATTCACACATCAACATCAGCGTGCGTGCATTAATTTCTCTCGAAACCACACATACCGGTATGCATTTATTCAAGTATGAAGTAGTCAAAAAGAATATAAACGTGGAACGAATGGTACAGATGTAACTATGATAAGAGCCAGGTTTATTTATACGAATACTAGCCTGATCAAAATGAAAATAACAGAAAACACATTGCAAGTCCTTCCAATCGTAGACCGTACAACCACATTATACCAGAGGCTATGTGACTGTTATTGATTAAACTAGGGACCGTCATTGGATTGGCCATTGACTGTCAACGTGATTAAATGCACACATAATTATTTACATGTACAGAGTATCATGATTGAATTTGTTTTCCATTCTACACGCGCTCTGACCAATACTAACTGACAGGTTGCTGTGTTCTTTAGATACGTAAAACTTACACTTAATCACGAAATAAAATAGATATATGGGTCGAAAGTCCCAATTCACAATTAGAATTGCTCATAATAAATTGCGAACATAAGTGCTGTGCCTTCTTAAAGGTATATTATGTGATCTTTCCAGGGAACGCCCTCAACATCGAAAATAAAAATTGAAATCAGATTTTCTTGCAGATTTACATTTCTGATCATAAATCGTACATACATTTCAAGTTACAGGGCGATACGATTCTTAATTACTTCAAAATCATGGTTTTAGAGTGAAAATAAACTGTCGGGATAACACGACAGTTTATATTTTCACTCTAAATTCACTCTAAAACCATGATTTTGAGGTAATTAGGAATCGGATCGCTCTGTAACTTGGAATGTATGTACGATTTATGATCAGAAATGTAAATCTGCAAGAAAATCTACTTTCTAAAAAATATCATGAATAGAAGGCGCTCTCTGGAAAAGATCACATAATATGCCTTTAACGTCATCATGTTCATAATCGCGGACACATCATGTGGCTTGCAATTGGTGTGTATGATCATGATGGAACGAATGCAACAGCGAACATAAAAGTTCTGTGTATAATTGACCTTTTTTTTAAATCCTCCAGTGGCGCGAGATTTACGTTGAAAACGATATGATACGTAATAGCGAACATAAAAAGACAAAAACGCTTCGTAACGTGCATTTTTAAAATCTCGCGTCTCACGAGATTTACTTTGCATACGATATGATATGCAATGTGATTTACTTTTAACCGCTTGGAATACAATTGTGACTTAAGGATTAGTACGTCTTAACAAAATAGTGTTCAACAGAAATATTTTTCTAGTGAAATAGCTACCATTATAGCTACGTATCTCTAAATACAATTACTTTTGATATCTTTGAGGATCGTAAAAATTACCTACATTAGCTCTCATCATCAATTCCTAGTGCCTCAACACGTCCATATATTTTGTGATCTCAAAGTTGGTTAAAAATGTGAACTGTTACATTTGTGCCACCATTGCAACGAGTGGTACTGTGATATGATTTGAAGGCGCTGATTACGTAAAGAGCGTACAATAATTTACTTCACAATGAATTATGAATTCCGTGTCGTCTATCATGACCTACCCGACGGGTCAGTTCACTGACAGCCAAAAAGGAGTCCAAGTAACTCCTTAGTCGGAGTCAAAGTGACTCCATGACTCCATGTCAAAAACAACTCCACCTTTGGAGTCAAATGACTCCCTAAAGGAGTCAAGCAGCAGTGACTCCTTTAGGGAGTCACTGATTTATGACTCTATGTTAGGAGTCAGTGTGACTCCTCAGATGACTCAAATCGAGTCACACCTAGGCTGGACTCCCTATCGAGGGTATAATGACTCCAACTGGCTAAATATAGTCACCATGACTCCAGGTAGGAATAAGACACTGAGATCTGGGGGAGGGGCGGGCTTTAGGGTCATTGGCTCTTTGATGTTTATGGTCTTGCTCAATGTATTTGCATTTACTTTGCGAGCAATCACTTCCCTATTCCTTAAAACCAGTGAGAAATATGCATATACATGTATATCAATATACATTCAACGGTGTTAAATGGTGTTAAATTAATGCATCGACTTAATTCAAATAAATGAATAGGTTTAAATAAATAAAAGGTGCAAATTAGTTCATTAGCATAATTGAAATGGTTAACACGAGCACCGGTGCTAATTTTTGTACCATTGCAATTATATGAGCGATTTGCGCATTTTACTCGGCTAATATAAGACCATGTAAAATATGCAAATTAGCTCCAGAGAGTCAGGATGACTCCTTTGGAGAGTCAATGCATGTTTTAAGTGACTCCTAAGGTAGAGTCAAGGGGCCTTTACTCTACTTAAGGAGACCGAAGGGGTCAGAGTTACTCTTTAGGGGAGTCAATGCATGTTTTAGGTGACTCCTAAGGTAGAGTCAATGGGTCTTTACTCTACTTAAGGAGTCAGATGACTCCTTTTTGGCTGTCAGTGTTGCCTAATGAAGTCCAACGGTGTTGGACGACACTTTCAAAAAAAAATCAAAAAATATGTAACTAATAAGTCCAGTTATTGACTAAAATGTGTGATATAATTATGGATAATGCTAACAGGTTGTTTTTTTGCTAATGCTTTAAAGGGGTGCTAACGAAATTTGGAAAAAATGATTCGTTTTATAAAGGAACCCTGAAGTGTAAGGGGTTGAATGATGGGGAAATGGTTGAATGATGGCGCTAGATAGAAATTCGGTTGAAGCGATTAATGTGGTGAGTGGTGCTGATAATGTCGATGTGATCTACATCGAAATGACCAAAGTGTAAAATTTTACATGATAGACGGCGAATCAAGGTTTCAGATGGTAGTTAGAATGAGTACGTAGGTGCAAAAACCCTGATTTCCTGGAAATTGAGTACGCATCTCTCAGTGGCCCTTTATTAGCCAGTTGCGCTAATAAACTAAGACGCAAAAAAGAATTTACTCTATTAGATGCTACCATGGCAAACTAGACCAAAAGGTGTTGTCAATTTATACCACCTTGTTCCAGTGAAATCAATGATGAAAACTAAATACCATGAGCTTTTTCACTCGGTGGCTTTGTCATTATTTGTTTATACACCCACACTGTACTTTGGAGATTTCCTAACCAATCTAGAGTTTATACAGTCATCAAAAAAATAACTATACAGGCATGACATAAATTGCCCGCTTAGATGCGCTATCAATTCGGTCTGGTAAACCTGTTGTTATCAATTACTACGAGAGGATTGCCCAGTGCGCGTGGACAACCAGGCAATCATATTTAAATTCGGGGCGTGTACGAGCGGTACTACTTGCTAACTGCATGGGTGAGTTTCCATTATGTTGCAGCCGGTTGGTTGCACACGAGAATTATGTCATATAGCAACCAGCCTTGATGGAAGGCGAATATTTAAATTTGGTGCCGGTTTTTAGGGCACCAATTTACATGAATTTATGGCGCTGCTTATAAGCGGGCCTTGTAGTATCCTACCTAAAAATATTAAATTAAAAAGTTGTTGAGAAATTTATCTTATTTGATATGAAATTCCAAAATATAAGGTGAAGGTCCGATTTTCATTTTCACATTTTTCTTTCACATTATCGATTACCGGTAGTGCAATTGAAAAGTCAAATGTTCATGACATTTTATTATTTAACATTATTAGGTAGGATATATATTTTTAGAGTTAAAAGCCCATTTATAACCTGTATTTTTATTTTTTTATTTTTTTTATTTTTTTTATTTTTTTTATTTTTTTATTTTTTTATTTTTTTATTTTTTTATTTTTTTATTTTTTTATTTTTTTATTTTTTTATTTTCTATGTAGACGCACTTTCCTATTTTCTATGAACTAATGTGTTTTACACTTTGAATCTGTGCACTTTATCGATGTTTGACATTTGAAAAACAAACTAATTTAGTATGGATCGCAGACGAATTACCATTATAGCTTGAAAACCGAATTTGAAATTCTAAACAGTATCATGGATGAGACTTGAGCAATAAAGATCGATGCGATCCTCTATAACAATGATGTTTCATGCGAGTTAAATGAGATAAAGTGGAAACCTTATCTACTTCAACATTTTCAACAAACCATGTGTCTATAAAACAATACTTGAAAGTAATTCCTGTTGCACAGTGTAGTGTCAGTGGTATATTACACTTTCCACGCGCTGTATAGTTTTACCATACACAAAACAGATTTTTTTCAGAAACCTTTCCAAACTTTCAAAGTCTTATCTCAAGAATTACTGAACCAATACTAGACATGTTAGTACTTGTGTTAATGCAATTCTGATGGTGATCCCAAATATGGTGATGAAATTCAATCATTTTTAACATTTTTGAAACATTTTGTGACATTTTGGAACTGTCGTCTGCAGACGACTGCCACCTGGAAAGTGTTAAGCGCCATTTGCGCTAATAACCAATGCTACCTTGGCATATATGGCCAAAAGGTGTTGTCAATTTCTAACACATTATTCTCACAGTTAAGTGAATGCAATGGTTAACACTTACCACGCGGCTTTTAACATAGGCCTACACAAAACAGGGTGTTTTTTTCAGAAATCTTTCACAATTTTCAAAGTCTACCTCAAGGATTACTTACCCAATACTAGGCATGTTTGTACTTATATCAATGCATTTCTCACGATGATTCCATGGTAATGAAATTCCATAATTTTGACATTTTTTAAACATTTTGTAAAATTTTGGAATGTCGTCTGCAGCTGCCTGCCACGTGGAAAGGGTTTAGACTAGATATCATAAGCTGTTGTCCCCTTCAGTTCGGTTACTTTTTTGTCATTATTTATTAAAGTCACGCTGTCTACACCCACTCTGTGCTTTGGAGATTTCTAAATCAATCTAGTCCATAGCGTAAGGCAACCTCTGTAATTGCTATGAGCTGCTGTGATTTACCCTTTGAATCTGTTCACTTTACCCGTGTTTGACATTTGAACAACAAACTAATTTAGTATGGATCGCAGAAGAAATAGCACCTTGCCATAGCTTGAAAGTCGTGTTTGAAATTCTAAACATTATTGTGGATGAGACTTGAGCAATAAAGATTAATGCGATTCTCTTTTACAATGATGTTTGAGAGTTTCACTGACTAGTAAATGAAGTAGAAACATAATCCACTTCAACCTTTACAACAAACCACATTTAGGACTATATAAACAATACTTGAAAGGAATTACTATTGCTCAATGGTGTCAGTGATATTTAAGATCGACCGTGCAAGTTTCGACGTAGTAAAACGGGTATTAAATTTATCTAATACACTCTCTAAATGCAAAAAAGCTAAAACCCACTCTTTTGAGAGGAATTACTATTGCTCAATGGTGTCAGTGATATTTCAGATCGACCGTGCAAGTGTCGACGTGGTAAAACGGGTATTAAATTTATTTAGTACACTCTCTAAATGTAAAAGAGCTAAAACTCACTCTTTGAGAGATCGTGGAGGGACAGCTTACTTTAGAAGTGAATTTCGGAGTGATGTGCCACTCGTTTGGAGTCATTTCCACTCTTTTCAGAGTGATTTCTACCCTGAAAAGAGTGGGAAAAGAGTGAACTTCTCTCTAAATAAGAGCTGTCCCTCTAAACGAGCTCTCAAAGAGTGAGTTTTAGCTCTTTGAGAGAGCACATTCAGAGAGCACGTTGTTGCTTGAAACAGGTTTATTTCTTGTTAAAGACCTCATAAAATATGAAATATGAAACCATTATTCAAAAAAAATCGAGATAGAGAAATTCGTAGCAATCCATCAAATGGCTGTGACGTCACATTAAGAGATTACGCTTCAGATTCATAGAGACAAGGGTAATGCTCGGATTGGGAGCGGGTCTCGAATTTGTAAGCGTTCTTGAATTGAGAGTGCTTATTGGCTCAGATAGTCCTATCGTAGGATGATCTAATTTCAACAAAGCATAGATTTAGATCAACAAAAACATACCGGCGAAGAGGTATTGTTTATGACAGCCGAGTTGGTCCATTATCGAATTGCATTAAGGGAGCAGTCCATCAAGCACAACATCATCATCATCGGTCGTCCTTGGACGGAACAATGGAAGCAGCTTTAGTTGCCTCCAATGACATAAATTGCCCGCTTAGGAGCGCTATTATTCGGTCTGGTAAACCTATTGTTATCAATTACTACGAGAGGATTGCCTGGTTGTATATTTATATTCGAGCGGTACTTCTTGTTAACTGCATGGGTGAGTTTCCATTATGTTGCAAATTACATCCACGCTCATGCGTTTAAACTACTCAATGGGCGTTGCAATACAGCCTGCTGGTTGCACACGAGAATTATGTCATAAAGCAACCAGCTTTGATGGAAGGCGAATATTTAAATTTGGTGCCGGTTTTTAGGGTACCAATTCATAGCGCTGCTAAGCGGGCCTTGTAGCGTAATGTTCATTCTTTCTTCTGCTATTTGTTTTACTCCATTGGTGCGCCACGCCTAGTGGATGTATGTATAGGAATACATAGTATGTGTGGGTGTACAGATACAGACCCGGGATGATCCCCTACTCTTTACGAAGGAGTCTGACCTTTTTAACGTGCTCGGGGATAGTTCTTCCGATGCACGGGACCACCATTTCTACGTGACTTCCGAACCACGAGGCAATTGAGACTAGGTACCTTACCCAAGAATACACACATGTAGCGATAGCGGGGCTAGAACTCACAACCTTTGTATTGTGAGACCTGTATGCTATCCACTAGACCACACATGCTCCCTAAAGCACAACACTGTGCAATATTTGTTAGAAAAATAAGAATTGAGCCCAAATCGCGTTCATACTTATCATAAAAACGAACACGGAACTGCCATCTCTCAACATGCCAATTTTTTAGAATTCGCGGTGATTTACGTGCCGGTTTCAATGACGTCATGGTTATTGGTGCTCAAATCTTTTTTTCTATATAAATATACGATTTGGGCTAGATAATTATTTTCTTACATATAATTCACAAGGCTGGATTGTTGGGGGAAGTAGAAGTAGGAAAAAAACGTACAATATTATCATGATTATAACAATTGCTACTAGACCATCACATACCTAGAGGTATGGTAAAGTTCCCTTGAGGCGATCCCGTAGTCGTTTCCGTACTTTCCGACATGGTTACTGACGATTCGGATGCAGCACTACTGTAATAAGTAAATATCAAACAAGAATCAAATTATTAAGTTTTTTTATTATCTTTTAATTATTTATTAGGCCTACTATCAATTATATTTATACATGTTCATAAAATGTTCACATTTGATAATTTCATCATAATTACATTGCATATAAATGTTATCTTATTAATATTACGAATTTCTCAAAATTGAAGCAATTAACTATTTTCATTATTCATTAATAATAATAATAATAATACATTACATTTATAAAGCGCAAGTTCCAGAGCGCTGTACATAAAAATAATGCTACAACGCTGTTTAAAGCTTAGCACTTTCCACGCGGCAGGCGTCTGCAGACGACATTCCAAAATGTCACATAATGTTTCAAAAATGTCAATATTATTGAATGTCATTACCAAAATTTGGAATCACCATGAGAAATGCATTGAAATAAGTACAAACTTGCCTAGTATTGGTTCAGTAATCCTTGAGATAGACCTTGAAAGTTGGGAAAGGTTTCTGAAAATATCTGTTTTGTATTTTGGTAAAACTAATAGCCCCGTAGAAAGTGTTAGGAATGTTAAGCGAGCCGTCCAAACATATTCCGTCCAAAGGGCTTTAAAGCTTTAGGGAAATCCTAATAGATGATACAATGATATACTCCAAATGTGTATGAGATACGAAAAACGTAGATTTTCTCAACGTCCCAAATGGTTTGAAAATGTCACGCGTTAGATAAATATGAAATGTGATTTGATTTTGTCTTCGTTTCAGTAACATTCTAAGATACTTTAATCAATATTTCTAATATATATATAGATCATCTTTATTAAACAACAAAAGAAGATAACATACAATGCCCAGGAACAACTGAGATCCATTCCGATCTCAGGCAGGGATCAGACAAAGACAAACAACTAATAATTAAACACTAGAAAGAAAGCAGAAAACGAAGAAAATAAAGGAAGGAAAACAGACTAGATAAATTCATGAACGTTCCACTGAGGTTCATATCTGGCATTAAAAATGGAGTATGAAGAACTTATCGCAGATTTTGTGATTTGTTTCTTCATAACAGTCAGTGAATGTGGTAGGAGTTTGAAGTTCTTTGGACAAGCGAGTTATTCTGCCTTTATTGTCGGTATCGATAAGCCGTCTTGATCCTACTTCGACAGCGATTAAGGTGCAAGAGAACCCGGCGTCGACAATGTCGGTAACAAGGGATGCGTACCGTTCGTTTTTGGTACGGTGAGCTTTCTCGATGTTGGGTTCAAATGGCATCGACAATTCAAACAGAACAACCCGCTTGTCTGTAGGCCAGAATAACACAATGTCAGGTTTTTGGGAGGTGGCGATTATGTTGGGTGGAATTGTTCCACCTCCGACAGTGTTATTTTTGATGTCGGCATAGATAAGTAGATTACCACTCTTGTAAAATTCTGAGTCCTTGAACACTGAAAGCAGAATACGGATTATGTTGTTGTGTCTCCAGAGGTATCTATCCAGCATTGTTTGACAATTATTGAGAATGTGCAATAAGGAACCTTTGCTTTTACACAGAGGGCAAATGTCACTAAGACGTTTACCCCAGCGTTTTAGGTTTGTAAAAGAAGGCAGAGAATCTATACAGGCATTTATAGCAAATTTCAACACACCTTTTGGCAATGAGTAAATCATAGATTTCCATGTTAAGTCTGTTTCACATTTTTCTAAAATTTTAGGGAGGTCGCCCTGGCTCAAGAGGGGCTCAATTATGGATTTCCAGTAGTTATTGGTTTCATCCTTCAGAGATTTTTGCACTGCCGGTTTGATTTTGTTCCAAGAACTATTTTCGGAGTTTGTGGAAGCAATAGCATGTATGTTATGACATTGTTTGGTAATTGAGATCTTACGAACCCAGGCAGATTCGCGCTGAAGTTTATGGTCTAAAGCCAGGTTTGTTATCTGATTAGCTTTACATCTAGATCTGCTGTATGAGGCGCAATGAGCTTGGCGATATATATACATCAGAAATGCGGTGGATATTGAGACCTCGTGGCATGTGAACTAAGGCAGTGTTAGCGCCATGTTTTGGAATTCCAAGCCACTTCTTCAGGGTCTGCTCAGATTTGCGGTCTAAAAGTTGGAGATTGGAATTATATAGTAAGATCATGGACAGTAAGACAAAATCTAAGAGATGGGAGGCAATAACGGGTGTATATGGCCAATTTGTACTCATTGCGAATTAAAGCCGACTCAATATTATTGAGTTTACTGTTGAGCTGAGAAAATATGTGATCGTAAATGTCTTGTTCTTTTCCATGAAAAGTGACCAGCGACCCGAGAAACATTTGAGGATCTTCCTTGACAGATTTAACAAGGTTTTCACCAATGTAGAAATCGACCAAAGTTGGCTTGCCGCCAGACAGCGAGAGGCTGCGGCATTTTGTGTAGACGCCGATTCTTGATTTGATTTCAAGCGTCGACCAAGAAACGTTGAAAATAGTGAACAATGATTCAAAATCAAGTGACTATATCATATGTAATATAACCTTGGGAATAATATACCTGATAGTCTCGGAAAAGTGTGAAATCTGATTGGGAAACGTGACCGGATGAATCTAATGCATTTCACGCGGCTAATATTTTTACCAAACACAAAACAGATTTTTCAGAAACCGTTCACAATTTTCAAAGTCTATCTCAAGCATTACTGACCCAATAATAGGCATGTTTGTACTTATTACAATGCATTTCTTATGGTGATTCTAAATATGTTAATGAAATTCAATAATTTTGACATTTTTCAAACATTTTGTGAAATTTTGTAATATGTCGTCTGCAGCCGCTTAACTGAATTTGACTATTTCCGTTGAATTGGAGCCGATATAATTTGATGTTATAACAATACAGAGGAATGATGTGTTAAAAAATATCAGAAAATAAAAGGGTGTCGCACGAGTCAATAAACTTTTTTAAAATGTCATAATTCTTGTGTAAGAAATCAAAACACTAACCGAATTTAATAAATATTTAGCAAGCATTAACGTAAAAGGATGAATCCAACAGAACCAGAAACAAAACACACCAAGGATCGGTAAACTGATACAAGAGGATATCTCGATAATGTAAAATGCAAAGAGTCACAGTAACCTATACCAACTGGGTGTGGGGAAACAGGCAATGACGAGGGAGAATAACGCGATAAAACAGAGAAATAACAAATAACCATTACATACGGAAATGCGCTTGGACAAGCAATGCAAATTGCTGTGCAATAAAACAACAATGACATAACCGGGGACATAACGTAACAATAAAGACTGACGTTTCAAATACCACCCTTCATCAGGGACAAAATATAAAAAACAAAAGTGGTTAGAACTATAAAGAAAATAATGAACTAACTATATATAAGTAGTATAGCACAATGCCAGCAATATAATGTTGCCTACTAGACATCCAAGTTACCACTAAGTGGTATCTTGGATACCACCAAGTCATGATCAAAGTCATTATCCTGATTCAAAACCGTCAATTAAAATATACATTTGATGATACGGACATTACTTATCTATTTAAAAAGTTACACTTTATGGCAATTTAACCATGCTTCACCCCACAGCTGCAGCTCACAGGATCTCGCTGTGCACGTAATTGACAACTGGTTCCGACCGAGACCCACCATAGATATAAATCTCGGTTATATCGCCACCAGCTTTTGGCCAGGATAGAGTAATATCGTGGAGCGCTTAGGTATCTACAGGCCTAGAATACTCCCTCACACCACTCTGAGTACCTCTGAGGTACCCAGGTGCTAAGCGCTCCTGTATTTTAGAAAATATTGGCCAAAATATAGTTTCATTAAAAGATAACGGGGATTGGCAAAAATAGCCTAAATGGCCAACGCCCTCTATAATCACAAGGCAGGTTATTAATATTGAACAAAAATATAAGATTATAATTCATGAATATCATGTTTCATCATGACATATTTAAAAGCATTAGCACTTAATGGGTTAATGACAAGATCACTCCGATTGCTTTTTATTTGTATAGATGAATTACTTACGTCGCGAGGTCTTTATTATTACACGTTTGTGCTTGTACTACAGGTCAATATAAAAAGCAATACCTTTACCGATACACAATGTTCAAGCATTTGGATAAGGATTTCAACCATGACAAATTAAAAAATAATATAGATAAGTGAGAAGCTCTTCATCACTTTTGATTGTACATATACTTAGTAGTGTTATTATTGCTTAACACTTTTCACGCGGCTATTAGTTTTACCATTATACAAAACAGATTTTTCAGAAACCTTTCCCAATTTTCAAAGTCTATCTCAAGGATTACTGAACCAATACTAGGCATGTTTGTT
This sequence comes from Ophiura sarsii, assembly GCA_035610835.1. Taxonomy (NCBI): domain Eukaryota; kingdom Metazoa; phylum Echinodermata; class Ophiuroidea; order Amphilepidida; family Ophiuridae; genus Ophiura; species Ophiura sarsii. Next base: position 59,094,358 of record CM069453.1, read on the forward strand.
CTTAATTCAATGCAGTTCTCATGGCGATTCCAAATATGGTAATGAAATTCAATAATTTTGACATTTTTGAAACATTTTGTGAAATTTTGGAATGTCGTCTGCTTACGTCTGCCGCGTGGAAAGTGTTAAATATTGTGTAAATAGACTGAAATATTCGTGAAAGGTATAGGTCGTGCAACTTGTGACTGTTAATTACATTTACATTCAGTGGAGCCTGAAATGCAACGAGATGTCCACTTTCAAAATATAAAATCTTTATATTACTCATGTAATTTGCAATTTATTATGCACAACTATTAATTGCTATGCATGCAATCTAACAATTCTAGGTGAGGCGACGAAAAAAAACCCTGTTTTACGGGTGAACGGACCTGTCTAGTAGGGTCGGTCGGTCGGGCGATTTTTTATTTTTATTTTTATTTTTTAAAAAATCGGGAAGTTTTTGACAAATTCGTTGAAAAAAAACTGATTTTCAAAAATCTTGAAAAACACAAAGTCGGTTGGTCGCGGGCCCGTAAAACAGGGTTTTTTCCTCACCTAAAGGGCGAATGTATTACGTGGGGTCATTATATTTGACCCCCCCCCCCCCCTCCCCCCCCCACCCACCCGCTCGAATGTATTTCATAAGTCAAAACATCAAAACGATGCTTGGATACCTTTTTGTATCAAGAGCAGGACGATGTTCCGAAGTGTCATTAGTCCAAAAGGTTATTACTCTAATGGTCGTAAGCCTGTAATTAGTCTTCTCTTCTTATGTTTTTCAATAGTCGAAATGTCTTGAATTTGGAGATGGCAATATCGTGCAATTAAGCTATTAAAGGATACTATTGTATGTGCGCGTGACTACTTCCTGATCATCCAATCATGTTTAAGCATATTATCAATCAAATCTTGACACTATTCTCAATTTTAAAAAGTGAATTTATCGGACTCGAACTTATCGTACTTAAAAGGAACATCGTTGCCTCTAACGTGTTATTCAATTTAGACGTTTTTAAAACACTTTCCACGCGGCTATTAGTTTTACCATCTATATGAAACAGATCTTTCAGAAGCCTTTCCCAACTTTTAAGGTCTATCCAAAGGATTATTGAATCAATTCTTGGCATGTTTGTATTTATTTCAATTCCAAATATAGTTATAAAATTTAACAGTTTTGACATTTTTGAAACATTTTGCGACATTTTGGATTGTCGTCTGCAGACGCCTGCCACGTGAAAAGTGTTTAAAACACGTCACCTGTAATTCTTGTCAGGGGAGACATCTCGTTACGAGTAATTGTTAGGGGGGGTCACCCCCCCCCCCCCCCCCATGATTTTTCTCCCCCAACCCCTATCCCGCTTGTGCCGCCTATACTTCTTCAACATTCTCTTTTTTTCTCCGACCATTCCCTCTTCTCTCTACTTTTAACACTTTCCACTCGGCAGGCGCCTGCAAAATTTCACAAAATGTTTCAAAAATGTCGGAATTATTGAATATTATTACCATATTTGGAATCACAATGAGAAATGCATTTAAATAAGTACAAACATGCCTAGTATTGGTTCAGTAATCCTTGAGATAGACTTTGAAAATTGAGAAAGCTTTCTGAAAAATCTGTTTTGTGTGGTACAACTATAATAGCCTCGTGGAAAGTGTTAACACTTTTGCATTACGGTACAGACCAACGACCTTGAGGCCACAAAGTGTCTGTTTTTCCTGCTGTTTGTCTGCTGTTATTGTTGACTTAAATAAGCCCACGTGTGGGATTTACATCAAAACAGTGCTTCGGGGCATGTTCACTAGCCTGCCTAATCTGGGAATTGGAGAATTTATGACCGGCACATATAGCTAAACCGCCGGAATAAAAGTGATTAGGTAGTAGAACATAATGGTCTTTTCATTTCTTCTATACCTTTCCGTCCTTGAATTTCATATTATACTCGATTCAGTGTGGTAATAGATCGTGTAGGTTTATTGTAAATAAAAATTGAAGTAGTTAAACATTGTGTGGCTTGGTTTTGAACAGAGAGGGGGAGGAAGAAAATAAATAAGGTAAAACAGATTAAATTTGTTGTCTTTTCTTTTGTGAAATTTTCAAGAATTTCTTGAAATTGTTTGTAAAACTTAACAAGTTTAATTGCTTTCGAATTCGTTTGAACATTTTCGATAAATAAACATAATTTTCTTTTTAAAAAACGAAACCCCAATTCTAAAGATCAGAGGTCTCATCGAGCTTATAATTTTAACGGATACTTACGAATCGGTGTAATGGCCGACGGTTGGCATTCTCTTAAGGCTACTTTTCAGTGGTTTACGTCGGTTTGAACGTCTGAATGAATTTATCCTATGAATACTGTCTGCGGAAACATTCGCCTCGGCATAATGGCTATCTTGAAGCTTCTGTTTCGACAAACTCTTCCGAAAACACACGAATGCTATGATGCCAAGTAGTACGGTGAGCAGAACGCCGATCAACACAGCGACACCCACCATATATAACTCCATCATATGGGTGTTATTCTGTAGGATGACAAAAATGAAGAAAAAATCCAATACATTACGTATGACTTATAGCACGAGGCAGCGTAGCTGCCGAGAGCTATAAGGAATTAATAGCACTCATCGACAGTCCTGGTATTAGTGATGATTTATGTGGCAGAACTAAAATCTGCTGTACAAACCCCTGCACAGTTGGACACTGATAGAACTTAGAAGTTTTGATTCAAGCAACACTGATCAAGATAGACAATCATGTACTAAACACACACACACCAAGTTGGGATATAATTAATCAGGTTAGTTACGATGTCAAATTTATAGCACTCTGAAGCTGTGCGATAAGTGAAATTTGTGGAACTCTGGACTGGCTGTGTATGTGCTATTATAGATATTACATTACATTTCGATTGTTTTTCCTGCACGGGTTCGGTAGTAACGTCATCATGTATTTAAGCACGAGATATATAGAAACAGGTCATGCTTTTGTCTGATGACTCTATTAAACGACCGGCAACTTGTTTGTTTAACTTAGTCCTACATTTACCAAACATGATGACAGAGTTCGCGCGAAGTGGTGAAATTTTTTTATTTTTTTTTTATTATTAAATTACATGTTTTACCATGGTCAATAATTAATCTTATCTGCTCAACCTAGTTTTTTGCACGCAGAATTGACAACGAAATTATATTCTTATTATTTGCAGTAATCTTATTTTGACATTTGACATTTAAAAAAGGTAAGAATTTTTTCGAACATATAATGGCACTGTCAATAACAACTTGAATCGCGAATAAGAAGCCACTATTAGGTATAATGTCCGGGATAATTTCTAAAGTCACTTGACAATCCCATGATTTAGGCGCCCATTATTGAGCTAAATCACGTATGTCTGGCAATAAACAAGTCTTAATAGTGATCCAATTACTGTGTTAGTGTGCCTATAGGGCTAGTAGTTAAGGCAAACTACCTTGTTATGTTGCCCTTTCACGACCGATCCGATTTTTGCAAAAACTTAGGTCAGTTGGTTGTCGGCGGGTGTTATTTTTTTTGGGGGGAGGGGGGGGGGGGGGGGGGGGGGTAGGGGTCTTTTCTTTTCTTTCCTTTTTTGTTAACATTTATTAGATAATATCAGGAAAAATATTTTTTGCTGGGTAATATGTAAAAATCTCATCAAGTTTTTAATACCTTTGTGTTGTGCTGACACTAGAAACCAACCAGCAACCGCTAATATTTCACTCCTTCAATATTTAACGCAGTTCTTGTGAATAGCGTGTGGTTCGCACAAATTATCTAATCATGGTTTAACCCTCCAGGATATTTCAAACAGCACAAAAATGTGTATGTCAAAATATTAAACAGAAGTAAAACGAAAGGGAAAAAAATCTAAACCAACCGACCCTATCAGAGATTTTCATGAAAGGATAAAAACAAAACATTTGCAAAGTCTAGTGAATATTCAGGTTATAAATGGAAAAAGCTTAGCGAAGGTGACCGGATTCGAACCAGTAACCTTCGTAATGCCCAACTCTCTAATCCATTGAGCTGTAGAAGCTAATAAAATTCACCCGAACCAGTATAGCCTGGTTACCTGTCATAATGCTGGTGCAACGGTTACTGTTTTAGAACGTAACATATACATGTATAGCTCAGAAACATCTAAAGTACTTTTTGCTAGGAAATATCATTCTCTTTCAGAACAGTAACATATTTCAAGCGCTGAAGATGACCTTAGAAGAGTTACATATTTCAAGCTCTGCAGATGATTTTAGAACAGTTACATATTTCAAGCTTTGCAGATGATCTTAGAACAGTTAAATATTTCAAGCTCTGCAGATGATCTTAGAACAGTTAAATATTTCAAGCTCTGCAGATGATCTTAGAACAGTTACATATTTCAAGCTCTGCAGATGATCTTAGAACAGTTACATATTTCAAGCTCTGCAGATGATCTTAGAACAGTTACATATTTCAAGCCATGAGATGATCTTAAAACAGTTACATATTTCAAGCTCTGCAGATGATCTTAGAACAGTTACATATTTCAAGCTCTGCAGATGACTTTAGAACAGTTACATATTTCAAGCTCTGCAGATGATGTTAGAACAGTTATATATTTCAAGCTCTGTAGATGATCTTAGAACAGTTACATATTTCAAGCCATGAGATGATCTTAGAACAGTTAAATATTTCAAGCTCTACAGATGACCTTAGAACAGCTACATATTTCAAGCTCTGCAGATGATCTTAGAACAGTTACATATTTCAAGTTCTGCGGATGATCTTAGGACAGTTTCATATTTCAAGCTCTGCAGGCGACGGTTGCGATCGCCCCCCTTTTGATTTTTTTTTGGGTTTTTGGGGGTTTTTTTAAGGTTAAAATTGCGTTTTTCTTATTTTCAAATATCAATGATAGTAAAACTACTCACTACATTGCTTTTTGGACTGCGAAATTTTGTGTCCGTGCGAAAATATTTGACGTGCGACACTTGCTTATGGCCTTAAAATCATCACATACAATATTTGGAGTGTAATATTTCACTACGAGTTAAACAAATGTGTTGCTTAATCTCTTCTCATAATAAATTCATGTTTCCTCACGTTTCCTACAACATCGGCTTATTCAATTCCATAGAATTGTAAAAACCATGTGCCTTCTTCAAATCCCCATACAATTTTCCCATTAGAAATAGCTCATGAATAATTAATCAACCTCATTATAGATGTCCTAATACTTTTGGTTGCTAGTGTGTATTAGCAACAGGTGGTTTATGTGACAACTAATATCACGGAATTAAACACGAGTAAAGAGTGAATGATAATTGATATAAATCACTAAGTGATCCCAATTCGTTACGGGTTTACGCGATATAGTGTAATTGAATATCAGTATCCATCCATTAACATATAATAGTAAGAAACTAGTGCGGGTTCAAAAACAAAAGTAGGAGGTGTCACTAACGCTTTCCACACGGCTATTGGTTTTACCAAATACAAAACAGATTTTTAGAAATCTTTCCCAACTTTCAAGGTCTATCTCAAGGAGTACTTAACCAATACTAGGCATGTTTGTACTTATTTCAATGCACTTCTCATAAAGATTCCAAATATGGTAATGAATTACAATAATTTTGAAAGTTTTGAAACATTTTGTGAAATTTTGGAATGCCGTCTGCATGCAGCTGCCCGCCGCGTGGAAAGTGTTAAGGCAGCGATAAATATGATAATTAACATGATTATTCGATCAAATAATATCCCGTTAAGCCATGCTAATTCGGGATAATTACGGTCACGTTCTGTCAGCCTCGATATATACATTCATTTGTTTCTTCCCTATGTTAATTCTAACTTAAAAGGTATATAATATATAGACTCGGACAAACTGGCGAGAATTAAATTAACAAAGACCTTAAAAATACACAATATTTAAAAGGTATATGATTGTACATTTCTACGACAGTCTCTCTTGTTTATTATTATTATTATATTAACACTTTCCACGCGGCAGTCGTCTGCAGACGACGGTTTTCCAAAATGTTTTTAAAAATGTCAAAATTATTGAATCTCATCACCATATTTGGAATCACCATGAGAAATGCATTAAAATAAAATAAGTACAAACATGCCTAGTATTGGTTCAGTAATTCATGAGATAAGTTAACTTATGATAAGTTAAGGAAAGGTTTTTGATCAATCTGTTTTGTATATGGTAAAACTAATAGCCGCGTTAAAAGTGTTTTTAACACTTTTAAAATAGCATCAACAATGCTAAAACAACTCGAGATAGAACATAATCACAATCAACAGAGAATGTCGGGTGATTAAAAAGTGAATGAGTTTAAATCGACGTGGTTGCTTTCACCAACACATGAACACGGACTTAATTTCTGGATATGTTCGTACATCAATTCACTTGACCAAGAAGTACATAATGTGTTACGTGGAATTAACAGTAGGTATTCAAAATCTCGCAAAACTAGCAAACATCGAAGCTTTCGTGGAGGGGGTGAGTATGTCGCTCTCTTCAATCAGTTGAATTTAAGTATGTCAAAACATTATCCGAACCTAATTAACGTTGAAACGTTCACCCTAATACTCGATGTAAATACGACAGTGCTTATGAGACACTCTACTCAGCAGATATATTAACACTTTCAACGCGGCAGGCATCTGCAGACGACATTCCTAAAATTTCACAAAATGTTTCAAAATTTCCAATTTATTGAATTTCATCACCATATTTGGAATCACCATGAAAAATACATTAAAATAAGTACAAACATGCCTAGTATTGGTTCAATTATCCTTGAGATAGAGCTTGAAAATGTGGAGAAAGGTTTCTGATACTAATACTCGATGTAAATAATACAGTGCTTCTGTGATACTCTATTAGCCTACTTAGTAGATATACTAACATTTCCCACGCGGCAGACGTCTGCAGACGACATTCCAAAATTTCACAAAATATTTCAAAAATGTCAAAATAATCGAATGTCATCACCATATTTGGAATCACCATGAGAAATACATTAAAATAAATACAAACATGCCTAATATTGGTTCAATTATCCTTGAGATAGACCTTGAAAGTTTGTAAAGGTTTTTGACAAATCTGGTTTGTATAATGGTAAACTAATAGCCGCGTGGAAAATGTTAAATAGGAATTTCGCTAGACTTGTCGCCTTTGGGATAACCACTCATGGTAGAGCAATTGCAATGTCAGCCACGATTTACACCTATGAAAATAGCACATGTATTATTCCTTTCATGATGAGTATATGATAGGGGTTTGAGTGTAGAAGAAGACGTACCCTCAAGATATAAGTATCAAATTAATCACAACCTTCCAAAACACACAGCATGTGGGAGCAGCTCTCTTACACTCTTATTTCACAATCATGGAAAACTATGTTATTTATATGAAAACCAAAACGTGAACGTGACTCCGGTAAACCTGATTCAAACCCAGTCCCGGAGCCCCCCCCCCCCCCCCCCCCCCTGGAGTCCCCCTCCCCCTTCGTCCATCAATTATCCCATTTTATTTCATCCACAGCAGCCTCGATGACATTACGCTACAAGGCCCGCTTAGCAGCGCTATAAATTGTTGCCCTAAAAACCGGCAACAAATTTAAATATTCGCCTTCCATCAAAGCTGGTTGCTATAAATGACATAGTTCTCGTGTGCAACCAACCGGCTGTATTGCAATGCCCATTGAGTAGTTTAAACGCTTGAGCATGGATGTAATTTGCAACATAATGGAAACTCACCCATGCAGTTAGCAAGAAGTACTGCTCGAATTTAAATATACAACCAGGTAATCCTCTCGTAGTGATTGATAACAATAGGTTTACTAGACCGAATTAATAGCGCTCCTAAGCGGGCAATTTATGTCATGTCTTAGTGTTTATCCCATAATGCTACACTGCAACAGAGCATCAATGCCCAAAAGTGCATTTTACGCTCTAATTCAAAAAGTAACATATGTAAGACAAGAAGATTATATCATAGAATACAACTTGGTGATTCAATGTCATAGAAGAAGAAGAAATGGTTTGACCTTATTTGCATATCATTAGCATATTATAAAGGATACATTAAAAATTAGCTTTTTGTCATTTCCAGCAAAACTATTATACATGCTATTTACTCAAAATTCGCAATATAGGAAGTTCCCATTATTGTAAACAATTGTTTATAGTTAGCCACACAAATATGTCAAGCCATTCTTTAACATGTTTGCTGTGTAATTAATTTACGCGCGTAATTAATTAATTAATTGGGCGTTAAATGGAATAATGTTGAACCACTTTTTGTATGTTATGCTTAATAAAATGGTCAAGCCACAATTCTCGATTTAATTTGTCTTTTTCTGTAATATTAATCAAAACTTTAGATACATTAAGTTTGCAACATTTCCTTACAATAACAATGTATTTCATACAACTGTACAACTGTGCACAGACTTGGCAAAAGTCTATTAATATTTGTCCAGCCATGCACGCAAACAATAGAAGCAATCTTCAAGGACATGCTCACGCTAAGGGACCAATGTTTTGAAATCCGCGCTTCAAGAAACTTGAAATGCCATTCAGCAGTGTGCAGTCAAGGGTTTTAAGCATAATGTGTATGTTACTTTAGGTGACCGTGTGCTGACATGCAAGCCTGTACATGCAGGTACCATCATAAAGGCCTGTACTAAGTCTAAATAGTCAAGGCCATAAAAGGAAGTAGCCAGTAGCTGGTTGGGTTAGCGTGAATGGATAATCAAGTATTGGCCAATCCGAAATCAGGTTTAATAAGAAATGTAACAATGCTGATAATCATACAAGGACAACAAAGAATACTTTAAAACAAAGCTTTGTTGATTATATGATACACATACTTAATATTGAAATTTCCATTGTTGTACAACACTCAGGAGGCACTATATTTATAATTCAATACTTGTGGGCTTTATGTTCGAATTCTGTTGCACTGTACCAAATATGTAATAGATAGGCGTTTTTCTTTTGTTCAGATCCGGCGAGGTAAACTACGAACGCTGCTGGAACCTGTACGTTACAACAAAAAGCCATATAAAATGACATAGGTTGGTTGAGGAATTGAACCCGGAATTCTTGCGTGGGAGCCCTAGAGCGTGACCACAATTGGGTTAAGTTTTGAAGATTGTAATCACACGTAGTATAGGGCCATGTGTTTTGAACTCACCACCCAAAAAGGGTGGTGGCGTTGCATTTTTGGTGACGAATCATCCATCTCTCTCTATTAACTCAACAACTAAATGTGGTAGAGCTATGGTTGAGGTGTCATGTGAAAGCCTATTTATCTAGCTACATTGTGTTAATAAATCAGGTATTTCTATAAATGTTTGGCTGAGATATGATTGATTATGTTGTGAAAGTCAGGGGTGGTGGCGGTGGCGGCGGCGGCGGTGGCGGCGGCGCTCTGTGCAATCTCTATGGGAAATAGAGAAAATGTTCCCAATTCTACGTTCAATTTACTATAACTCCTCATCCCTGTACGGTACAAAAATGATTTTGATCTCATTTTATAGATTTTTTTATATTCTATAAGAATCTGTTTCAACAAATGTGACAACTATTGTTCAACAATTGTAATCATGAATCGATTGCGTTGTCCTTGGCTTTTTCCCTATTCGCTACACAGTGAACTTGCCCTAATTCATCGGTTTTACATACATGACTATAACAAAAGAAATATTTAACCGATGATAGCAAAATTATACATTTTTGGAAAGCTCTCAAATAGGGGAATTCAGAAATGACGTTTAAATCAGGATAGGGTGCATACCAAAAAAAAAATACTTGTAAACTCTAATAAATATGAAATTTAAACGTTTGTGCTCATTTACTTCCCGATATAGTATATTTCAACATGTTTACCATTAACAACTATTATGTTCTGATGGGTAATTGCATGAGGAACTTAAATATGCACAGTAAAATTATGATTGGGATAGGTACAAAATTATTATTGAGCTTAAATCAAAATATGAAAGAAATCTATATTTTTTTAACATTCTTAATCACAACATGTTATCATTAAGTCTTATCTAAATTCCAATAGCATATTTAGATTCCTTGTGAGATTACCGTTCAGAAAATATATACTTTTTATGGGGTAGAAGAAATAGTTATTGCGATATGCTAATTCGAATCTCAGATGGTGTAAAATGTAAAAATCTGAACATGCAACGGTAAGGGTGGCGAGTTCAAGACACACGGCCATAGAAAAGTCCATAGGAGCGTTACTCTAAACGCACTTTTTATATGTTTCCTATACTGTGTTACTAAGTACAGACAATGGCACTACTTCGTCGGCAATGGCGTAGCAAGGATTTGGAGTAAGACGGCCCAAAAATAAACAATTTGCAGACAACGGTTACCATAACGCACGCGCAGTGCACCAATTGTATACTATTTTTTTGTATCTCGCAAAACGGCTATATGGGACTTTCTTTTATGCTCTTTCAGGATTATCCGTGTGGAGCACGTTGGATTTTGAATACATGTATAAATATTTGATTTTGGAAGTATTTGCATATTTAACTGCGCCCCTGCACAGAAAGAAAAAAATGAGTCATCATCGAAAAACGAGTCATTTTGTCCGTGTAGTGACACACTATGGCTCAATATGAGTCATTTTGTCCGTGTAGTGACTCATTTTACGATAATGACTCACTTATTTTTTTCTGTGTGGTTTGCTGACCAATCATTACCTCCCAACCTAATCACCCCATTAAAGTACAGAAAAATAAAATAAAATCATGATCAATTATGGATCAAAAAACAAGGTCGGGTCGGTATTTTTCACTCGATTAGTGAGGCTACACTAAACAAATAACGTTAATAATTCAGCCTATAATGCTGCTTACGGATCCGTAATTTATTAACATCGTGTCTACTGTCATGAAGAATCATTTGTTGGTTCCAACATTTCACGAAATGTTTTAAAAATGTCAAAATTATTGGATTTCAATATTTGGAATCACCATGAGAAATACATTGAAATAAGTGCAAACATTCCTAGTATTAGTTCAGTAATCCTTGGGATAGACCTAGACATTTGGGAAAGGTTTCTGAAAACCAAACCAATAGCCGAGTGGAAAGTGTTAACATTTCTATCCAAACTGTATGCGCGTGATGGTTTTATTTAGATTAACAACAAAACAAATAGTATTAACCCTACTCACGCCAAGCCGGTCAGTTTATTAGCGTAGTAATATATTTCCTGGACCTTTACCTGTGTCATCAAAAACGGTTTCAGTCCCCAATATCTCTGCGGAGTATTCCTCAAAATACTTGAGTAAAATCGGATTCGGAAGGCCCTCGATACTTAATAACACGGTCCCGTAACATTCTCACCATGAAATACACGATTATAATATTGTACGGCCGCTTGGTTCAATTCAACTCAATACAATGTTTACGAAGGGATCCTTAACACTTTCCACGTGGCTTTTGGTTTTACCAAATACAAACAGATTTTTCAGAAAACTTTCAAGCTCTATCTCAAGGATTACTGACAGTACTATGCATGTTTGTACTTATTTTAATGCATTTGTCATGACGATTCCAGATATGGTAAATAAATTCAATAATTTGGACATTTTTCAAACATTTTGTGAAATTTTGGAATGTCGTCTGCAGACGCCTGCCTCGTGGAAATCGTTAAGGATTGCCTGAATAGACTAAAGGAAATGCTGGCTGACATAAATCAAATAACTCAATGCACAACCACCTTGATAAGACCTGACTGTTCATATGGTTCTCGGCAATGCTACATTTTTATTTACCACCTTTACAATTATATGACAAAGATATTTGACAATGTTTTCCGTTACCTCGAGCCAAACAGACACGGTTATAAATGACACATAATTCACCTAACACAAAAAGTTCCTGATCAGCAGCTTTTATGTGAGCTTATTCAAAATTAGTGATCGGTACCAAAAATCTTGAGATATAGTAAAGAATAAAAGCAAGATATACCAACTGGGTGTGGGAAAACTATAAATAACAAAGGAGAATAATGCGATAAAACAGGGAAAATACTAGGGTAAGCAATGAGAATGACTGTGTAATAAACAACACATATATAACGAAACAATACGACCGACGTTTCAAGTGGATAAACCACCCTTCATCAGGGACAAAATATAAAAACAAAAGTGGTACGAACTATAAAAAAATAGTGAACTACACAAATTCACCACTATAATTATAGCACAATGTCGGTAATAGATGTTGCCTACTCGTGGACATCCAAGTTTGCTTGTCCCAGGGGTATTGTTTCAGTGCACAGCAATTCTTGTTTTCCCTTTTTTATCGCGTTATTCGCTCTTGTTATTTATTGTTTCCCCACACCCAATTGATATATCTTGCTTTTATTCTTTATACATTTTTGAGATATCCTCTTGTACGTATCAGTTCTCTGATTCTTGGTGTGTTTTGTTCCTGGTTCCGTTGGATTCAGCTTTTTAACTACAGCCGTTCATATCACCCTTAACTACAGATTCTCAACTCAAACATTCAACTAAATATTTTATAATTCCCATTTGAACGCCCCTTTTTTTTAAAGGAATTTTTATTACGTTTTATACTTGAGATATAGGTTAATCGAAGACATTTCTTTCCCCTCAATTGGCACCTCATTCTTAAACCTTGAAAAAAATGTGTAGCAAATTCGTTTTCCTATGGGATGTCATTGAGCTGTATATGGATCACTATGCACTATCGAAAGCATTCCGGTATATGTATTGATGCATTGTGTATCGCACACACATTGTCACTGCGTAGCATACAGTTAAAGCAATGATATCCCACAGGAAGCTCAATTTGCTACAACCTTCTTGTGAATAATTATAACATCCACTCAATGTTTATGAATGAAAGAGTTGACAAATTACGGGGAAAACATTTGTTTTGCTGAATTCATATCTTAGACTTTCGGTACAGATATAACAATGATATTGAATAAGCTAACACAAAAGCATCACCAAATGTTTCAAAAATATCAAAATGATTGAATTTCATCACCATATTTGGGATTACCATGAGAAATGCATTAAAATAAGTATAAACATGCCTAGTATTGGTTCAGTAATTCATGAGATAAGACATTGAAATTTAAGAACGATTTTTTTCTCAATCTGTTTTGTATATGGTAAAACTAATAGTAATAGCCGCGAGAAAAGTGTTAAGACAGCATACAGACTATGGGGAGCCTAACAGTAACACCCAAGTGGGATATAATGTATATCCCTTCAGGTCAGTTAGGGACGCACCATTTGATTTTCAGGGGGGGTAGGAAGTTGGGTTCGGGTGATTTTTTTTTTGGGGGGGGGGCCGCCGCAAGGGGCGAATTTTTTTTTTTAATATATCCATTCATATTGAGTTGGGTGGGGGTAGAATTTTTTTTTTTACTCATCAGGGGGGGGAATGGTTTTTTTTGGCCTGCATAGAGGGGGAATTTTTTTTCTTCCGAAAACTTCCTACCCCCCCCCCCCCCTGAAAATCTAATGGTGCGTCCCTTAAGGGCTCACCCCATCCATCCCAAGATAGACTTTATAATAGAATGAATCCTGCCTAACATACCTAATTCCAAGTTCGCCACTACTTCATATTAAACTACACCCAGATAACAGGGCCTCATCTATCCAGAACACCAGCCCGTACCCCGATGTACCGTACGACAATATACTCAAAGGCAGTAGATTGGTGAGAAAAATTAAATTTGGAAGATTTTTGTTTGTTTCAATAGATAATGTATACGTAAAAACCCTGAAACGTATTTATGGGGAAAGGGTTAAAGTGATGGCATTGGATAAAAATTTGGGCGAAGCCATGTGTGCCGAATTCTACTGAAAATTTCGATGTGATCTACATCGAAATTATTATATTGTGAAATATTTCATGATTGACTGCGAATTAAGGTAAATAATTTCAGATGGTAGTTAGTATATACCTAAGTATTAGGGAGTGTTCGTAAATACCTTGGTGGGGGTTGGAAAAATGGAGGGGGGTCAGAAGAAAAAAATGTCCCCCAATAGGGGATCACACACAAAAATTGGTACTTAATAGGGGGATCAAAAAGAAAAGTCTAATTTTTTGGCGCTTCGCGCATACAAAAGAGGCTTCACATTGTTTCCGTTCTTTGCGTGCCCGGTCGAAACTAATAATGCTCGATAACTTAGACATACAGGGGGATCAAGAAATAAATTAACGGTGTTTGGGGGATCAAGAAAAAAATATGTCCGAGGCTCAAAAAGTTCCAGAAACCGCCCCACCACCCACCAAAGTATTTATGAACACTCCCTTACATTGGTGCAAAAAAACCAATGTCCATGTAAATTGGGGCGCACTCCCATACGTATCTGTCAATGCCCCTTTAAGTCCAAGTTATTGACATGATTGCATTGCAACAAGTTATATTGGATCCAACGAAAAAAAACCGCTGGGCTAGGTTACGAAAATAACTCGCGGGGCGCACCCCGACCCTCAGGTACACTCATACTCCTTGGTATTAGATAAAGGGTGAACACGAAGCCTTTGTCAGTTTTAATGGGCTCCAGGCTAGCCTCTCTTAACTTGAAGGCAGTCAAGTCGAAGGCGCACTAACCGTGATCGATTAGGTAAGTTTTTCCAACCAAATAAAGAGCAGATACAACAGTAGAAAGACAATGAACATTAATAGTCTCTGCCTGTAAGAATGTACCATATGATGATTCATAGTATAACGGTATGGTAATGTATTACTGGTGTTGTTTTTAAAATTGAACTGAGGACCCATGTATCACCCCCCCCCCCCCCCGAACATTCTTACAGGGCGGGACTGATAATGAAAGAAAAGAGCTGAAAAAGTGGTAAGACGTGTATCACTAGATTGCTTCCATCACACCCTCACCTAAAGATACACGAATTCGTATTACATATGCAAGATGATAGCTAGCTGGTGACTATGTAAATTCTTATCGCAGATTCACAGTTTAACCCGAACCCCCGAGGCACCTTTTCCAACAACAACAACATTTCGCGGCCAAATAGCGAGAGGAAAGTGCCCCCATGCCCACCTCTGGGTTCAAAGGCAGACGATCTATACCGCTAGGCCATGGGGGGAAACCATACATGGCGGAGTATATTCCGCCATGTATAATGCTCTGGGGCCCTGGGGCCATTATTTCATCGAAAAACTGCCGAGCCAGGTGACACAAGCACACCGCATCGTAGTAATTCGTAGTACTCAAGAGTGTTACATGTAGGGTTAAGCCGACAGAATAGTCATAAACTGTAATTGTATATTTCTGTAGAGGTCTCACTAAAACCCTGGAATAGCCACTTTCAGATATATATATCCTTCACCCAAATCCAGGGCCGCTGCTATTACTAAATGTCACCTCCCACATATTACCGCATCCAGGCACGCCATTATTCATAGGCTCATCCCCCTTTCTACTTATACATTATTGCCTCCACCAATTTCCGTTACACCACCGTGTTTTATTTACGCCACTCCATTGCCTCATCAAGGTGATAATAAAATAAAATAAAATAAAATAATCAGTAGTTTCTTGTCACTGCAAACAGCAGACACTCCCCTACGGGTTATTTCATATCTTAAACGGTTGATTATTACAAACCTGTGGCCTAATTTACTTTGCGGATTCACTGTTCGGGTCGGCGAAAGTCCTACCGCCCCCCCCCCCCCCTACCCCACCCTGCGGTTTAGCCACTAAATAGATAGTACCTATCCACAGGTGCGCCACTACTGGACGTTGCCTAAGGATGTACTAAACCCCAGGGACACCCTATTGATATTTATACACTAAAACCTCCAGGTACGCCGCTAATAGATTGCATATCTAAAATAGGTGATAATCACAAACCCGTGACTTAACACTTTCCACACGGCAACTATTTGGACCATATCGAAATATAGATTTGTCAGAAATCTGTTCCTACTTTCAAAGTCTTATCTCAAGAATTACTGAACCAAGTAGGTATGTTCATACTGTTAATGCATTTGTCATGGTGATTCCAAATATGGTGATGAAATTCAATTTCTCGTAAATTTTTTGAACTGTCGTCTGCAGACGCCTGCCACGTGGAGAGTGTTAATTTGCATCATATAGATTCACAGCACATAAATCATATTCGTAATGATACTGCCCATACCACTCTTGCCCATACGTACCTTGCTGCAGGACAAATGTCCCTAATAAGGTTCAACGTTTTGTGATGGACAACACCTGTATACAACCATATTATTAGGGCACATCTCAACAAAACATATAATGGAAAGCTGAAACTAGGGTAAGTGTTGTTGCGCGTGGGAGGTGGACAAAGACCGGTATATAGGGTGATAGTGGTCGGATTGATAAACAATAAAATAATGACCATCCTTAAAGAAGGCAGTTTTGGCAGTGCAATTGCTATCATATCTTGTCGGGAATTTAAACTATGTTTAAGATTTTCAGAAAGAAGACACACCCGTTTCATGATAATTATGTAGGCCAGTTGGTAAACAAGGTTCATGCAATGAATTAGACGTCACGCACCAATTCAATTGACTGAAGAATAGGCCGGCTATGGTCCCCTTTGTATATGGTTAACCCGTATTACTATTAAAAAATTTCGAGTAACACAAATGTTCATTAAATAAAAAAATTCCATTAAAATGAAATGGGGGCGATCCAAGAGAAAAAAACATGTTTTGTAACCAAACATCTGTTTTTCATACCAAAATGCCAGGGAAATGGTGCATGTATTTTCCATAATGCAAACCAAAAAACAACAAATCAAAACACCGCAGTCTAAAAATAGTACAGGAAACCAATAAAGTTGATTTGTGTGCATGGAAGGGGGGATACCGTCTGAAGACCAATCTAGGTATGTATGACACATCCACAACTCACCACTTAATAGACAACAAGTGGAGATTTCTCCTTAGTCAAACAAAATAAGCTAGTCAAACAAAATAAGCTAGTCAAACAAAATAAGCTATTATGTCTCTCTGTTGGGATATAATAACATCTCTCTGATTGAATCATCAACTATAATCAAATATAGCTTTTACTCCAGCACAGACTGCGGGTACTGTTAAAATAAACTGCATAGGTACATGTATTTTACAAAGACTACAAACATGGCAGCCTCCACTTATGTCTAGAAAGACCGAAATGTGTAAATGTTTGCAATCACATGCTAATAGGGTGGCTTCGCCCCCCCCCCCCCCAAAAAAAAAGAGCACAGAAACCTAAATTAGTTTCCTATGTTGTACTGCGTATTGCATAGTGAAGTTACTAGTGAACTTGTTAACTACATGACAACATGCTCCGTTCAGTGTAGAGAACCAAAATAAATGCAGTAAAGACTTATGGAGTTTATGGAAACTTATTTATTTGGTATTCAATGTCTACCACACCCAGACTAAAGCGCACTTTCGTTCTGAGAACATCTTTGATATGTCAAGAGTCAAATGATATAATGCATTTTAAGGGTAAAAGGGTATAACCGAGTGAACGTGTACACTGTAATGGATTTGAAATGAAGCCATATAATATCACTTTAGAGACAGGAACAGCTAGATTGATTGAATATCCGGCGGCATATGGTGATATTTAGAAATCTAATTTTAAATCATGTAACCTGTTGAAATAATAGCATTTTAGAGAGCTTTTAACAGTGCACCTTTCGAAGAAATAGAAAGCGTATTGCGTGGACGAAGAATAAATAAACACACATAACAATAATACGTGAAGTGCCTAAGTGAGCCAAATAGGATTTAACCGTAATGGACTTTGATGCCTCCAAAGGAGAAGTCAAAATAAAGAGTGCTAACACTTTCCACGCGGCTAATATTTTTACCAAATACAATTTTTTTTTCCTGAAACAATTTTCCAACTTTCGAAGTCTATCTCATGAAATACTGAACCAATACTAGGGATATTTGTACTTATTTCAATGTATTTTTCATGATGATTCTAAATATGGTTATGTAATTCAATAATTTTGCAATTTGTTAAACATTTTGTGAACTTTTGGAATGTCGTCTGCAGATGCCTGCCGCGTGGACAGTGTTAAGATAAATAAATTCAGGTGTGGACATATTTTACTTAGTATAGCACTTTGGCTCCAGATATCGTTCGTGAGAGCGGCAATACTCGAATTCATTCTGACCTGGTCAAGCAATCGTCTCTCGACGTTTACGCACTGAGCATGCTGGGTAAGTTATGGTGCAGTTTGAGTCCCGGTTACCACTTTCCTATGATTAGCTCGAATGAAATACATGACCCCTGTTGCAAATTATTCGTTTTCCATTTAACCGTGGACATCCAACCACAGGAATTGATTTGACCTTTGGTAACCTCAGGTGACCTCCATATAACCTTTCATATATCTGACGTCGCCCACCGTGCTTCATTCCTCTGAGCTCCGTTTTTAAACGGACTTAAAAGTCTTATAAACTTATAACGTGAATGACAATGACGTGAGTCTCGATATCGGATTGTATGGGACGCCCCGTCCCACCCTTCGGGTCGGACACCCTTAAATAGTAAGTATCTCCTGCTATCTCTAAACTACTTTAAAAAAAAAAAATTAAGACAGATTCAATTTTTGCTCGATTACGACGATCTTTGATCCTTTTAAGCTCAAAATTATATGCATGTAACTTGAAAAACGCGGTCGGGTAATCAGTCAATCACTATGAACATTAAACAAGTTGATAAAACTCTCAAATCAAAAGTAAAAATGTTCCCCGCCCTTCCCTCCATGAATGAACGACAAATTTATCTTACACTGAAAATGCTTTAAAATACAGAAATGTTTGCAGCACACTAAAAAGTAGTTTTACGACTTGTTTGGACAATATGTCATTTATTCCGTTGCTTAATATATTGCCGTTGCATATAAGCACAATTCAAAACAATGATGGTATTAAAATATGTCTTGTTTAATATATACAATTATATCGATGTTATTGTTACACCCTGTAGATATTCATTGCAAAGACAGGCAACTCGAGCCGAATGAAATCAATTATGACAGCGATAGGTGTCTCTCCTGACAACTCATGAGTCTGGAGAAATATTGCTCTTAAAATACTTGTATATATAGACAGACGCGTCGTCGTCTCTCGATGTGTAATCTCCTCTGGCGACCTTGTGCATCGCTGTTCACTCAATGAAAATTTAATTATACTTGCTTTGCCTTTCAATCTGCTCTAGGGATCCAAGAAGCTCCAGAAACGTCTTCAAATTATGAAGGATAAATGTGTCCGTTCTGTTTACAATTTTGACACTCGTGATCATACTGACCAAGGGAACTTTTAAAAAGTGGGTATGGTGTGTGCAACAACAACGTTTTTAACTAAAATAGTGTCTGCAAAATAATTGACCAAGCGTGGACTGTCTTACTGAAACGTTGACCAAATTCTGTGTTAGTTTGCAAACAAATTAGTTGAGCCATGGTTGAGCAAGGTGTAGGACATATTCGACATACCATCAGGGTTAGGAATTCACTACAAATTGACATCAACATAATTAATACTAAAGACTTGTAATTCAGAACACATGTTCAAGGATCAGAGGCAATACTGATTCAGAGGGTCTAGAGCAACCAAGAAATGGGAACATTTTAATGATTTACCGATAGATAGCCTTTAACTCCAGTGCTTATAAGGTCGATTTTCCCAGCCTGGACTCCCGTGCAAGACAAATATTAACCACTGTATAACGGATGTAAGGAACTATCATGGAGGGTCGTTCGGTCGGGTTTTTGTATATATATATATATATCGGGGGTTGTATTGGGGGTTTAACATTTTAATGATAGTTGTTCATTGGCCTACTATGGTAATAGTAATCACGCAAAAAACACAATAATGATATAAATTGTACTTTCGCTGTCTTAATGTACAGAAAAACATTGTTTTATTATCCGATAAATAATTTATTACACGAAAACACAAAGCGTTACAAATGCATTAATTACAGTGGTATCAATAATTCGTATATTTGCGTAGCACCGCAGTTTCCAACTGGTTTGGCATTTGCCCAATGTCAGGTAATAACGGGTTGAACATCAATTGTACCAATGTATTAGTCATTACAGGCGTTTCTTAACACTTTCCACGCCGCGCGGCAGGCGGCTGCAGACGACATTCCAAAGTTTGACAAAATGTTTCAAAAATGTTTAATTTCATTACCTTATTTGGAATCACCATGAGAAATGCATTGAAATAAGTACAAACATGCCTAGTATTGGTTCAGTAATCGTTGAGGTAGACCTTGAAAGTTGGGAAAGGTTTCTGAAAAATCTGTTTTGTATATGGTAAAACTAATAGCCGCGTGGAAAGTGTTAAATGGGTTATTTGGTTTTGTTAATGTCAGCTCACAGAGGTTATATACAGGGTGAGTCAGAAAAAATAAGTGGCATAGGAATTTCAAGCAAGAATAATCCAAATCAATGCTGTAAATACTAATCTATATAGCGTTAATTTAAAAAGAGACTTTTTAGTTTCGACCATTCCGTCATAAGCTTACACAACTCTTTGTAACCACGCTATGCTCTATCCGAATCTATCTATATCAGCCAGTCGTGAAAATCACTGTTATTATCATTCTGTGGCTTGGCTCTAAAATAGAGGGCTTTTCTTAAAAATAGAAGGATTTCCATCAATAAGTAGACATGGCCGAGCGATTAAAGACTGTTGGACTAGAATCATAATGATTCTCCCCGCGTCGGTCCGAATCCTGTTGACAACCTTTTTGTTACGATGTGCGGTTTAGCCTGTTTGTTGGAAAATGACACATTATTTTATTCTGCTCATTTTCATTCAGGGTGTAATCGTTTACCTTCAGAGTATCTTGCTGAATTATGTCCACGATGTTTCCCATTTTAATGTCGGGAACATTTAATATGGTTATAAAATGAATATATAAAATGAGATCAATGCAAATCCCCGTCGAAACACCCGCAACTTTAGCCTCATTTTTGCCCTGTTTTCTTTCGGCAACGCAGTGAGCGTACAAATGACGAATACATTGCAATGTTGGACATGCTGTGGAGTTAACGTTAAAATCAGCAACGGGATAGCTTTAAAAAAACCAGAATCTGCAGATTTTGCCAATTTTGATGCGTTTTAGCTCTTTTCCAGTTATCATGGTAGAATTATACACTGGAATAGTAATGTATGATGGGAAATAGTGAAAATGGTCTCTTAGGTCAATCGAGTCAACAGAAAGATAAACCGTGTTTCAAAAAGGCTCAGTAGGGCGAAGGTTAAGACAATTAAAGTAAATCATTATTGTGTTTTTGTGGTGGGTTTAAGACGCAACCTGAAATCTAAATCCAGGAATATATAAGTTGTACAGAGGAATGGGAGGATATGATCATCAACAAACATACGTTTTAAAAGTTTGGGATATAATCCCGGGGAGGGAGACTCATGCAGAAAAGGAGAGGTTTATTCCGTAAAATGCATGTATTGCGCGTGCCGATATGCGTAGGCCTATTTGGTACTCGTAACATTTTTATATGGGGAGAAATAATCAACCAGATAATATATAAGGGATGAACAGCAACTATACTAGAATTGGTACAGCTGGTAGAAGATCAAATTCACCGTATAGGACCGTCTGTAAATATAAAATCTTTTGACTAAGTGGCTCGATCGACCCACATCTTTCGAACTGAGATTTCTTCCTTAAATAATAATTGTTAACTAATTTTAGAAACTTTAGCAAATATTTGCACATATTCAAAAAGTTTTGACATTTGTGGCAATCATTCTTGAATTAATTTGTTTGGTGTGCAAACTTCATAAATATTCCGTCACCTTGTACGAAGTGGTTAATATTTGTCTTGCATGGGAGTCCATAATGGGAAAATCGACCTTATAGCGCGCTGGCGTTAAAGGATTTGTATTGGTAAAGGATTTCTAACGTTATTGCGACATTTATAGCAACAGTTTGTCCCATTGGGAAAAGGGCTATAGTGAATGCATGAGCGTATGCATTAGATATAGTATTAACGTGACAATTATTATTATCATTCATCATACGTATAAGCAAGAATTAATATTAGCACTAGGATTAGCATAACAATTTTATTACTAGCACTAATATTAACAGAAGACAAGCATCAGTATTAGTATTAGCATTGGTATAGATAATAGTATAGGAATTATTAATAGCTGCATTAGTATCAGTAGCTGTGGCAAAGGCAGAAGCAGTAGCATAAGCATTAGCAGTAACGGTAGCAAAAGAAGGTAACTAAACAGTGGTAGGTTTTTATTGTGTTTTCAATAAACGCTCTTCTGTGCTCCGATCACCCGATACGTAGTGGCTGGATAAACTGTGCAACAAATATCCCTATTCCCACGTAACACCACCCACATACGACACCCACGCAACAAATTACATGGAAACGTTTTTCTGATCTGATTCGGGCACTTTTTAGACGGTGAAAAGATATAAAACACTGCGTTAAAGGTCATTTTTGTCTACTTTGTGTGTCCGAGAAAAGTATATAACTTGACCTTTCCAAACATCAAAATGTTCGAAAGACGTTATGTACTATGCCGAGAGTGATACCGGTTGCTAAATAAAACAACTGCTGTTTTCTTATGGCCTTGCCACTCCTTTTCATGGATTATTGATTGATTTCCCCCCTCAAAACAAAAAGCAACATAAAACGCAAAACAAAACCACTATACTCTTTTCGCAATGCATCAGTAATAAAAGATCGATATTCTATAAGATAATTAAAATTTGTGAACAAAATGTAAAAAGAAAAAAGTAAACAATCCACCAAGAATATTCCCATTTTCTTGTGTTGCTCTAGAGTCCCTGATTGCTTCAGATCCTTGAACAGGTGTTCTTTATTACAAGTCTTTGGTATTACATTTGTTGACATCTATTTGCAACGCATTCCTAACCCGGATGATGTGTTGAATATGTCCTACACACTGTTCAACCATCGGTCAACCAATTTGTTTGAAAAATGACACAGAAATACCTATCCCTTTTATAAAATCAGATAAGCCAGAAAAAGAATTTGGGTAACGTTTCAGTAAGACAATCCACGTTTGGTCAATTATTCTACAGACACTATTTTAGTTACAAACCATGTTGTTGCACATAGCATACCCATTTTTTAACAGTTCTTTTGGCCAGTATGAGCACGAGTGTCAACATTGTAAACAAAGCACACACATTTATTCTCCATATATTATAAAGACGTTTCTGGAGCTTCTTGGACCCTAGAGCAAAATAAGAGTAAGAGCAAGCGTAATTAAATTGTCATTGAGGATTGAGTTAATATCGATGCACAAGGTCTGGCGAGATTACACATTGAGAGAGGACGAGTCGCCTGTCTATATATTCAAGTATTTTAAGAGCAAATATTTCTCGAGCCTTATAAGTTGTCAGGAGAGACACCTATCGTTGTCGTAATTTGCTTCATTTGGCTTAAGTTACCTGTCTTTGCAATGAATATCTACAGGGTTTAAATATAGCAGTGATAGAATTGTAAAACACTTACGGGATACGCGCGGTTCCCGATAGATGAGCAAATGAGAGGTGTATATTTGTTATTAAAGAAAGTAATCTCAGTTCGAAAGATGTGGGTCGTTCGAGCACGTAGAACAATGATTTTTTTCATTGGCCTAAGGTAGTAATAATAATCAAAAACACAATAATGATTTACTTTAATTGTCTTAACCCTCGTCATACTGAGCCTTTTTGGAGCACGGTTTAATAAAGGGGTGGTTACTTCCCCAAATGAAATCCAAACAGAGATGCAGAGGTGTTCGTGTTTGGTAGCAGCGTGTAGCTACAGAAATCATCTGTTCATAAACATCAAAAGAGGTACTCATCTTGACCAAATTTATTATTATTTATTACCTACCACTGTTTAGTTACCTTTTGCTACCGTTACTGCTATGCTTATGCTACTGCCTTTGCCACAGCTACTGATACTAATGCAGCTATTACTAATTTATATACTATTACTTATACCAATGCTAATACTTATACTGATGCTCGTTAATATTAGTGCTAGTAATAACATTGTTTTGCTAATCCTAGTGCTAATATTAATGCTTGCTTATACGTATGATGAACAATAATAATAATTGTCATGCTAATACTATTATCTAATGCATACGCTCATGCGTTCACTACAGCCCTTTTTCTCATGGGACAAAGTGTTGCTATAAAGGTCGCAATAACGTTAGAAATCCTTTACCAATACAAATCCTTTAACGCCAGCGCCATAAGGTCGATTTTCCCATCCTGGACTTCCATGCAAGACAAATATAAACCACTTCGTACAAGGTGACGGAATATTTTCTGAAGTTTGCACACCAAACAAATTGATTCAAGAATGATTGCCACAAATGTCAAAACATTTTGAATATTTGCAAATATTTGCTAACGTTTCTAAAATTCGTGTTTAGTATCATCGTGTAGCTACAGAAGTCCTCTGTTCATAAACATCACAAGAAGTAATCATCTTGACCAAATTTATTATTGTATTTCTACTGCTTTAAATAACTTGTTCTATTACTATGTGTACTATAATATACACATTCTACTTTTTATCTATATCATATTAACAACCTCCTTAGTAGGACGAAGGTTTATGTAGACACAATGCGATACATAATTCATTATTATGCGAAAACACAAAGCATAACAAATGAATTGATCAAAGTGGTATCAATTATTCGTACACCTCAGTTTCCAGTTGGTTTGGCATTTGCCCAATGTCAGGTAATAACAGGTTGAACAATATATCATTCATTAAAGACCTTTCTTAAACAGGTTATTTTGTTTTGTTACTGTCAGCTCACAGAGGTTATATGCAGGGTGAGTCAGAAAGAATGGGCACATTGTTTGGAGAAAGTGGAACAAGGATTAGAGACGAGAATATTCCCAATTAATTTAAATGCTGTATCGATATTCATTTATCTAGCGCTAATTTGAAATGACATTTTTAGATTCGACCATTCCGTCATAAGCGTACACCATGTTTTGTAGCGACCTTTATTTTAAAGCCAATTCACGATATTGCTATGCAATATCCGAATGCAGCGCGCATTCTGAAATCGGTCATTCGTGAAAACTACTGTTATTATCATTCTGAGGTTTGGCTCTAAAATTGATTGCTTTAAAAAATGGTCTTTCTAGCACGATTTTTTAATCGAGTTTGCCGTCTACAGCCTATAGCAGAAAAAAGTACTCTCGAAAAATGGGGGTTCGAATTTGTTTGAGGATTTGCCACTAGACCTCATAAGGGGCTCTTAAGCTCGCGATTTGCTTAAATAGGATTAGAACGGGTTACTATTAGTGTGAAAAATTTCCCGCAATGGCCACACCGTGTGAATGCTACAAAACTTGCGCTACTTCATTCTGTGAAATAGTCCAGATGTTATAAATTGATCGAGAATTTTTCCAAAGAAATGATTTAAGTGATTCTGTTCATTGTTGACCACTAATGTTTACAATTGTGTCTAGCTATGTAGATATATAAACGATACCAATAAGTTAAAAGGTTTATATGGTTGTTAAGTAATATAGACCTTTAAATATCAATGTTTGAAGTGGTAGCCTACGGTCATCATGCAGTGTTTCATTCTCATTCGGACTACATTTTTACCAACATTTGGCTACTCCTTCTAAATGTTGTAAAATATTTTCAAACAAGAGATAACTATCAAAACAAAATTCGATGTGGAAGTGATGATAATAATTAAATATTTCCCTCGTGGGGGTCCAAAAATGCATTCCTCGACTGGGATTTGAACCCGGGACCTCCTGAACTCCAGACAGACGCTCTACCAAATAGGCTATCGAGGCAATAGGTATCGAAGCGCTAGAAATACATCTAAAGGCTTGCGGTTCAGCTCCCCATATTTCCCAAGTGATAACTGTTATACACCCATCAAAATCTGTAAGTTCCCCCCTAGCATATACTACAATATTTCCAAAAATATTTGATGGATTTAAAAAATTGTCAGCTAGAAAGATGCACCCAATTGTTAGGCACATTTTGATACCAAATTTGTTGGCCTTGAGACAATGCAACGATAAGAAATTGTGCCATTTACCATTTTTTTATACAGAAAAAAGTGGCACTAAATCGCACCGGCTATGGCTAGATTGTCCATACATCAATAAGCAGATCATAATCAATAAGCAGATCATAATCTTGTTTGTTAATTTTATGGATAAAACCAGCCATAGCCAGTGAGATTTAGTGCCACTTTTTTTTCTGTATAAAAATTGGTAAATGGCACAATTTCTTATCGTTGCATTGTCTCAAGGCCAACAAATTTGGTATCAAAATGTGCCTAACAATTGGGTGCATCTTTCTAGCTGACAATTTTTTAAATCCATCAAATATTTTTGGAAATATTCTAGTATATGCTAGGGGGAACTTACATATTTTGATGGGTGTATAAAGCCTATATACAACCGACGTTAAATATATTTTGCCAGTATTTGAGTCTATCTTTATTGCTCTTTGATCTCAAAAATGTTATCGCGAACGTTGTATGTTTTTCCTCTCAATTTAATCTATTCAGATTATTATTTGTCGTCTGCAACTACTACAAAGCGGCAACAACACTCAGCTCTAAGCATTCATCACGTTTTAACAAAGCCTTTTGTGATAAAGCTTCATCTCTTAACACTTGCAAATATGCCCTGACACATTACAATACTGTATGTACCTAACCGGGACATGTTATTACTTGAATAAAATAACAAAGTCTCAACCACGTCTGTCTCTTATAATTCAACATTTACGACGTGAATTTCCGCATGGTAAAAAAAGGTTTATCCTTGGTGTAAGATTGCATGAAATTAGCGTATTGCAAAATTGTTTGTGAAAGGTTTCAAGGATTATACAGCTTTAATCAGTAATAAGGTTTTAAAGGGGCACTAAGAGATCGTTTATGGAGGGAGCCCTCATTTTTTCAGAAGTTGGGTTTTTCACATAATTATACGTAATGCTTATATACGTACTAACTACCGCCTAAAATTATAGAGCTTAATTTGCAGTATTTAATGTGAAATTCATGGATTTGATAGCGTTTTCGAAACCACCCAAATTCATATAAAAGGCCACAGATGGCTTCTTACTTATTTGTTTCATGTTTATTCAAAATAACCTTGAAGACTACCCATGGCTTGTTGCGTAATGCATAGTCATGACCTCCCTGATTCAATTGGTGGGGATTTTTAACCAAAATAAATATTTAAAAAAGTGAAAAGCACTAATATACCTTCGGAAATGCTGAGAAAATGTCTTTATTTTTCATTTTTACTGGGTTTTTTTGAAAAATCTTACTTCAGAGGGTTTCTACTGTATGTATATCATATATCTAAACAAGGTAAAAATATGCAATTTCATTTTTTTGAGAAATCTCTCTGTGCCCCTTTAACACTAGTGTATTTCATGAATATCTTACACCAAGGATACACCGAAGAAAAAAAAAGGTATTCTCGCAGATTTTAAACAAATAATGCGGTAATACATTAACGAGTAATTATATAATCCTGATATTAATAAGTCAAGTACCCCGGCGTAATTTAACGATATAATTACACATCCACCATATGCTAATATCAGATAATATCGTATATAGCACACTATACTTTGCTTGGGTCTCATAGTAGACTTGTCTACAAGGTACTGATAGACAATACTCTTGCTAGCGTGCCGCTAATGGCATTTAATGTCGCCATGGCAACGCGAGTAAACGGTGCCTGGATACCGGGTGTATGATTTCATAACCGGGAATATGGGTTGCCATTCGGCACGTTGTATCGTTGTTCCGGTTTCTATCTCCTTTTGAATAATGCTATCAGAAAGGGTTAAGGTTTATATTCAGTCAAAAGATGAATAAACTGTTACGAGTTGGGCCCGCTTTTTTAAACCTTTTCATGGTAAACCAGTACGTCTAATATATTTCCAGATGTTGGTATTAGATTTGTTCTATAAAATCTCTGTATAATCGTCATAAGTCGTTGTAATTTGGGGAATAATTCACACAAAAAATGTCATTTAGTAATCTTACAGGAAGATGCCCCCCCCCCCCCACACCACACACACACCCACATAGTGACCGATCCAGATAATGTGGTATACAAAAGACCCATTTCTCAGGTAAATAATTTTAAATTTTATGTGTAAGTTCCATTTTTCAAGAGGAATCATCTATTAATGAACAGAACCACTTGGGGTTCAATGTATCCAGTTCTGATCAGGGACGGGGCAACAAATTATATCTCCCCTACCTTGTCCCCTCATCCCTACCCATCCTTTCCCCTCATCCCAACCCCACCCTATCGCCTTATGCCACTAACCAATAGCACACCTATCCCCTTATGCCACTCATCGATAGCACCCGCGGCCGCAGACATTTGATAACCTCGTGCGATTGACCTCTATATGAATAAATGACATGAGGAAAATAATTAAGGTGAAACCACTTGGAAATTTGAAGCCCATCAATTATATGCCATTAAAGAAATTACACCACGTAGCAATCGATTTCAAATTACAATTTGATCGTTATAAAGAAATAAAGAAATCGGCTTTGAACCATGACAACCAGCAATTAGTAAAATATATAGGGATTGACGCGTATTGATTAAACTATTAGAAGAACACAAATGACTTGTTGATTTGATGACTCAGTAATGTTTACTATTTTATCTCGATGAATATTACGATGTCTTTCAAATATATAAAGCAGATAACGATTGAAATTTAAAAACAACATGGCGCCGCGATGATGGTAAAGGTTAAAGAACACATTATGTCCTTCCTTATTCTTCAAAATATATATTGTATTGGAATCAATTAATCAGATATCGAGAGTTCAGTTATGCTCGAAGAATGTTTTATTATCATGTTTCTATTTCATTCTCCATCCCTGTAAATATGGTTTAATTTCAGTATCACTATAATTATGTAATACAACTTATATGGTTAGGCTTAGGATTAGGCTTACGTTTAGGTTTAAGTTAAGGCAAGGGTAAGTGTAGAGTACACACCACCAAATAATATTTTGCATTTTGGCCATACACGGCAGTGTTTGAAATTAAGATTGACCCCATCATAAGTCTAAATTTAACATCCTAGAAAGGTAAAAAGTGTTGTAAATGTACCAAAATGTTTCATAATTTGGCATTTGTAGGTTATTTCCTCCACATTAGGCCCGACATCTCTAGCTTTTTCTTGAATAATATCATTTTACATGATTTCACTGTTTCCACCAATTTAGAGCTAAAACCCCTGATCTAAGAATATAGGCAGCATGTTGAACCTAAGATAGATATCATTGGCCCGTAGCGGGGGGAAATGCTGGTTACCCCCTACAAAAGTGATTAATTTTAAGCAGAAAACGTCTAGATCTTCAATAAAAACAATGATTTAAATGAACCAGTTTGCTCTAAAGGTGAAAAAAATTAACACCAACTTGACCTCTTTACCACACAAAGCAATAGGGAACTGATTTGGTGGTGTGGGACCAGTAAGGACTCCAAAACCTATGTACAACAAATAGTACACGTAGAATTGACCAAATATTAATTTGTACGGTTATGCACACTGCAACTGTCTCACACGATCGTCTAAAGAAGGGAATTGCTAACGTTTATTTTTAACTGTTTGCACTTTTCTATGAATTAGTTATTTTCGGCAACACCTGCTTAAAAAAAAGCTAAAACACTTCACGAAAAAGATGATTGTATCAATCCCAAAAGGAGTGGGTTTTTTCTCAAGCCCAGCATGCATTGCAAAAACACTGCTGCTCCTATTATTGGCCACTTGGGGTATCTTCAATACATATACTGCGATAAAGTAATTTAGAAACAAGTTATGGTTCAAAATTACCTGGGTATCGCAGATTAATAGATCGGGAATTGAAGTAGTACCGGTATTCTTTCAATACAGTAAAAGCTTTACTTTTAATTTTGAAAATGTTCTATAGTATTTCGTCGCCTTAAAGGGATACGCTAAGCTCTGTATTAAAGGCCATATCAATTTCACCTTATGCAGCTGGATTTTAAAGCCCCTGGATTAACAATGTTATAAATCTTTCACTTCAATTTACATCAATAGAATGGAGCCCAATAATAAACAACGGTGAAAAAACAAAATCTGATTGATTATGTGACGGAAAATGGAGCATGTTGGTGATCAAGAATTAATCGATGATCAAGAATTAATCTTTTAGTAAGATCTGTATCATAATCATTCACGAGTGTCGTATAGACAATAGCATCGACACTTGACTTCTTCTGTACAGCTGTGAGTAACTCATAAACATGACAAACCAAGCTATCAAAACCTATAGCTTAGACGAAAATAAAATGGACGTGTTTTACCATGTGACCAAGACCAAGTACGAGTAAGATGAGAACAGCTATGTAAAAAAGATTTCAACCAGAAAAATAAAGAATGAATAAAAAAAGACTGTTATCAAT
The DNA here is from genome assembly GCA_035610835.1 of Ophiura sarsii. Taxonomy (NCBI): domain Eukaryota; kingdom Metazoa; phylum Echinodermata; class Ophiuroidea; order Amphilepidida; family Ophiuridae; genus Ophiura; species Ophiura sarsii. Next base: position 59,124,862 of record CM069453.1, read on the forward strand.
GCTACAATGAGCACATGTTGTTATTGCTTTGCTAGAATTATTGACTACATGTGAATCAAAGATCTGTTGAATTTATCGTTTTATTTTTGAATGGTATGACATAAATTCAAAGGATGCCGGTCATATTTGAAACGTTCAACGGATTCATTTGACACGTACACGTGAAAATCGTAATATTTATAGACAAAATAAACGGGAAGATAATAACCAAAATTGAAGTCGATTGATTCCAAAGTGTGTCTCTTGCTTTCTTTCAGTGTTATTCTAAAGGGCAGGTCTTAGGGTTCAGTAATTGTGGAGATTTTTTTGTTGACAAAATTATTGGCTTCAATACAAGTTTCCACTATAGTTTAATCAGTTCCAAATTGGCGAGAAATATTTGTTTTTATCTCTCCGCGCGCAAAAGTAATCCATGCGTACGCGCGTGATTATGGCCACAAGCACGCGGTTTTGACCGCACGCACGCGTCACGCATATGATGATGCACAGTGTGTTTGTTGCCTTCGCGCGCGCTCGCGTCCTTATTTATTTATTTGCTGCTGCAAGGAGGCTTCGCCAATTTGAAACTAATCAAACTACAGCATGAATAGGAAAACTACAAATTGCATTATGTTTCGAAAAATATAAAAGACATGTATTTATGTGCCTGTTGTGATTGATTTATTTGTTGATTTATTTCTCTTTCTGTTCTGCTTTTTTGCCCTTGAACTTCTTCCTCTCCTTTTCTTTCCCCCGCCTCTAGCATACCCTAGTAGTTAAGTCCTGTTATTATTAATATTATCATTAACTCTGGCACTCTGCTAGTTAAGAAGTAATATAAGTGTTGTGATTTGATGAACAAGACGACGCTTAGAGGAGATGTTACGATATTAGGGAGTATTCATAAAATACTCAAAGAGAGATCAGAAGATGCAATTTTTTGAACCACCCTAAGGACGACCGGTTTGTTTGACCCCCTCCCCTTACGTTTGTTATACCTTTAGAATGTTGAGACCCTGGTTGATCATCACTAACAACATTATTATAGTCTTATTATCAAAATTGATAGATTTCATATCTAATGTTTTTTGCGTGATCGAGAATAGATTAAAAGTGTATGACACAATTTCATCCTACACCACAACCACTTGTTCCAATCAAAAAGTCAGATTATGGTATCAGAAGAAAGCTATTGTTTTTCATTACCACTTATGTTTTCTTTTGACCATTAAGAGCACTGGTTTGTGATTAATCACCTGTCACATTAAGAGAACTTTGAAATGCTTTTAGTCCGAAAGAGTACTCCTGGTTAACCCTAGCCGTACTCTTACTACTACTTCTAATAGTCTTTACATGCTTAATATGAAAAAGTTGACGAAGCGCTGAAATATTTTGGATACCACACAGGTTTTTATCCAAATTATTATGGCAATAAGCTGATGTGAAATATGATTTGACTTCAGTTCCGCTGTCTATTCATCGGTCGAGGGCACTCGCATATGGTTGGGGTATGCGTTATGTAATGCTAACAAAACCCAATAGATCTCATACTTTTTGAAATTACACCTGATGACCCCTGTTATTGAAACATATAAGTATGAGCGGATCACTTAAAGACAATCACTTCTTCAAATCGTCGCTGTTCTGACATACCGGCACATGTGCCATTTTGGGCAAAATTAGTTAAGTTACATTTTATGATCTACAAGTGAAACTCTTTATTCTCCAAAAAAATTTAGACAAAAAGGTAATTAATTAATGAGATACCGCACTAATTAGTGTCATATGCCAGGGTTTTAACATAATACCGGCATGAAAACCTCATTTTGTATTCTGACATACCGGCACATCACGATATTCTGCCATAGACCACCGTGTAACTACATACCGGCATATCACTGGCATATCGCTGTAGGACTGTCTGACATACCGGCACATGACTTTATGACATAATTACTCCTAATTAATAATTGCAATTTGTTGTTGTAACATGCTCATAACAAACATAAGCATATATCTATTAGTGTTCTTTGACAATGATAGTGACATTTGATGTAAATGCTCTTTAACAAGTCTTTAAAAATTGGAAAATTTTCAAACACGATTTTCTCAAAACGCTGTTTTTCGTGATGTGCCGGTATGTCAGAACAGCGACGAAATGTTTGACAGCTTTCTCAACCAAGACCTCTTTTTGGAGATAATGTCAACCAAAGTTTCCTTTTTTAGCTTTTAGGGTCAATTTGACATTCTCTCATTTAAAGACCCCTTTTTGTGAGGTTTGGACTAAATCTCCAGGATTCGATTGGAAAAATGTCTGATCCGCACCATCTTATACATAATTGCCACCCGACGGTCTAGGTATGTCGATACAATTTTACGCACGAAACCGTAAATGACGTAGACTCACAGACTGGTCATTTTACATTATCAGATTATACATGTAAGTGCTATGAGATGCTTTTTGCATTGCGTCTCATTCTCAGATCCAATTGTCTCCTTCGGATATAGAATAAACATACAATACGGGAAGAAACGTGTGTATTATAAGGCCGACAGGAAAATCTGTTCTACGGATCGACCGACCCATATTTATTTTTTTAAATGAATTGAAATATTTTGAAAGACATTTTGACAAATTTTGAAAGAAACTTTGACAAATTTGAAAAGAAATGGTGACAAATGGTGAAAGAAATGTTAACAAAATGTTGAAAGAAATATTGACAAATTTGGAGAAAAAATTTAGATTTTTTTTTTTTTTTCAATTGAAAAAAATGTGAAAATTTGTGAAAATGTCACAGAAAATGTTCGAACATTTCCGAGAATTTACACAAATCCTCATCAGAATGTTAAGAAAACGCCCAACTCTGTCCGGGAGGTCCGGAAATCCATAGATCGTTTTTTGCGTCGCCTAAGTGTAGTCCTGACATTCAGAATGCACGAGAGAACCATTTTCTTATCCTATTATAGCCTAAGGATTTTCCGAAACCCTCCTAGATTATCACTCTCGGCAGGCGTCTGCAGACGACATTCCAAAATTTCACAAAATGCTTCAAAAATGTCAATTTTTTTAAATTTTATTACAACTTTTAAAATCAACATGTGAAATGCATTGAAATAAGTACAAACATGCCCAGTATTGGTTCAACAAAACTTGAGATAGATCTTGAAAGTTGGGAAAGGTTTCTGAAAAATCTTGTTTACTATTACCAATAGTCGCATGAAAAGTGTTAAGGTCGAAAAAAATCAACATGTGAAATGCATTGAAATAAGTACAAACATGCCTAGTATTGGTTCAGCAATACTTGAGCTAGATCTTGAAAGTTGGGAAAGGTTTCTGAAAAATCTTGTTTACTATTACCAATAGCCGCATGGAAAGTGTTAAGGTCAAAATCTTTGTATCCCCCTTTTTCCTCTCCAGATAATTTATAACACTCCCTTATCCAATATTTACCATTTCCGATTAAGTGATGAAATTATGCATTGTTATTGAGCGATCTTAATCAAAATGTGCTTTGATGGGGAGGACGCTAGAGATGTTTTTCTTCACAAATTAAACACGGCCTTGAAAATGTATTCAAACTAATTACCGTAGAGTTGGTGATTATTGAAGGTTCTTTTAATACCTGCAAAGTGCAATATTGTCGAACTCTCAAATTTAAAAAAGTCTAACATTATCTTTATAATTAACACATTATTTTTCCTTTTTGATTTTGGCGGCCATTTTAAATTTGAGCGAGAATTCGGAATAGTCCTCAAGCTTATTTGAAATAGTTACGTTGGCGAGGGATGAATTCATTTACAAAACCTTAACAGGAAAATATGACGGTTTTTTGCTGGCTTGAGCCTGGTTTGTATACGGTGTTACTTCCGTCTGAATGTTATGAAATGATTGACGACATTTTACACCAGATTAAAACATATATTTTTGAGCATATTGCAAACATGTTTTGAAATACTGCTGCGCCACAACGGATCTTAGCAGTACATACAATGCAAAACTAAAGAAAATACAACATGAGTAAATTTGAGCATTGATCTTTCTTTAAATATTATTACTAACATGTGTTTTTGAAAAAGGGAAGATTAGATTCGGGGTTAAATGGTGATTGAAGGAACCAATGTTACTACAGAACACCATTTTGTTTTGCTACAAACGACTAGTGTCTATCAATTGTAATAGTACAGTACTACCTTGATGGATCAGGTTGTTATTATCTGTGTAACTAGAAGGATTGAATGCTCATTTTGCAAAACTTATGTATATCTTATGGATTGATTGACGACATTTTACACCAGATTAACAAAATATTTTTGAGCATATTTCCAACATGCTCAACCATCGGATCTTGGCAGTACATACAATGCAAAACAAAAGAAAATACAACATGGTTAAATTTGAGCATTGATCTTTCTTTAAATATTATTACTAACATGTGCTTTTGAAAAAGGGATGATTAGATTCGGGATTAAATGGTGGTTGAGGGAACCGACATGGGACTATAGTTATGTCAGTTACACTGTCAACAGTACATGTAGTGTTGTTTTCTCCCTAAGCACTGTCGATAGACGAGTCGTTGTTATTTAATATAACAAAATGAGACATGATGCAAGTGTATGTTACTACAGAACACCGTTTTGTTTTGCTACGACTAGTGTCTATCAATTTTAATAGTACAGTACTACTTTGATGGATATCAGGTTGTTATTGTCTGTGTGACTAGAATGATGCCAATTTGTCAAACCTTACCATTATTAAAGAGAACAGGGTTTTTTAATAGTTTGCATCAATAGCATATCAGTTTCTGTTTAGATATGATCACAACTTACAGAAAACTTGAACTTTTATAGCTTGTACTATACACCCTTAGAAAAAATGGTTCTAAAGTTGTCCTGCCAGGAGAACCCTTAAAGGTTCTTTAAAGAACCAAAAATAGTTCTCCAAACATCATACAGAACCATTTTTGGTTGATACAGAACCATTTTTGGTTCTATGAAGAACCTTTTGGGGTTCTTCAATTTTCAAGAACCTTATTTGAAGGTTCTGTAAAGAACCTCTCTCTTGAAGCTTCAAAAAAGGTTCTTGAAAATTGAAGAACCCAAAAAGGTTCTTCATAGAACCAAAAATGGTTCTGTATCAACCAAAAATGGTTCTGTATCAACCAAAAATGGTTCTGTATCACGTTTGGGGAACTGTTTTTGGTTCTTTAAAGAACCTTTAAGGGTTCTCCTGGCAGGACAAAGAAAGGGTTCTTTAATTTCTTAGAGTGTATGTAATCAATTCAACTCTGTATGGTTATGTCTCAATGTACCTCTTTACATAGAGCTTCATATGTTTCGTGTTTAGTATGAAATCCTATGTTGCAAGTTTTAGCTTTAACTAAGTGTAAGTGTTTCTTTAAAGGGATATTGAGAGATCCTCCTCAATATTTTTTAGAAGTTGTGTTTTTCACAGTATAAGTAATGCTTGCACAACATGTACTAACTACCCCTTGAAATCATAGCGGTAAATGCATGAATTTGATATTTTGTTTATTTTCGAAGTCAAAATTAACAAATATTATTCGTCTAGTTTCCTGTTTACCATGAATAAACAAGGAAATACTTTTTTATTTATAGAAATCTGTCGGATCTCTCAATGTCCCTTTAATGACTGCTTTAAACTATACTCCCGGTAAGAAATTCCCCTGCCATCATAGCATTAGCATTATATCCACTGTAGAACGAAACAAAGTTGATGGCTGTTTCTGCTGATAATTGTTGTTAATTCCTTTGTCTAGATATGTCCCATTGACATTCGTAATCACCCATTGCAATGAATGAGTCAATATTTTAAGTGACAGCTCTTTACAGATACAGTGAGTCCAATTGGGGTATAACCTTGGTGTAAGACATTCATAAGTTGGACTAGTGTCAAGACCCCGTTACGGAATAAAGCTGTATAATCCTTTAATCCGTCAATGAAGGATTATGTGCTAGGTTAATTCCGTGCTGTCCTACACCAAGGATAAACCCAAGATGGCGTTCAGAGATCGAATTATTTCTTTAATTTGAGAGAATCTACGCACCTTTCGTGTACACATACTGCTGCGAAGATTACCTGCCGTTATGTCATTGTGTTAGATAATTGGTAATGCCAATTATGGATACGTCCACACAAACTGTTGCTGATATACCATTTACAAAATGAAATTAATGTAGCTATATTTTAAGTAATACTAAGCTATGATGTAGGGAATATTTTAACAGAGAGAATATTCTACAGATCTAAACGTGCACTTCCTCGATATTAACACATTCCACGAGGCAGGCTTCTGCAGATGACATTCCAAAATTTCACAAAAGTTTCAAAAATTTCACCATTATTGAATTTCAGTACCATATTTGGAATCACCATGAGAAATGCATTAAAATAAGAACAAACATGCCTACTATTGGTTCAGTAATTTTTGAGATAGACCTCGAAATTTGGGAAAGGTTTTCTGAACAATCTTGTTTTGAATATGACAAAACCAATAGCCGCGTGAAAAGTGTTAAAGCGCCTGTGCGTATTTATTTTCCCCATCAAAGTGATGCTTTGCCAAATTTAATCAATACTTGTATTATTCTCTCTTTGAATACGGCAAAGCACTTTACAGACCTTCAATGGAAGTTGGAAGACGCATAAGAAATAATTTATATCATACGCTATAAATATAATGCATCCTTTCAATAAAATCTTCGATACCAGCTTCATTGTGTTCTGTCGGTTATTTTACTTGGGAGCTGATTGTCATTCCTATAAGCACTGTCATTTATCAACCCATTAGTATTGTTCTTTAGTATAAAGAAAATATAAGTTATATATAACTTCCCTCTCTCTCAGTCGCTTCGTCGAAATACTATTAGAACCCGGTGTCGCTACCGTATAAATCGGGTTCAGATTTTTCACTTTTGTTAACGAAAATACAGTCAACAAGAGTAGCAATTTAGAGCGTGTTAATTTGTTTCAATTTTCTACTTTAGTATTCGCTAACCAATCTGCCATGGCGCATAAGCAAACAATGATCTTAAAAAACGCCGATATGATAGATAATTATACTAATCGATATCACATACAATTGTCTTTACTAAAACTGATCTGCTCTTTAAAATAGAATTCATACTTTCAATACAATTTCGAAGACAGTTTTATTGTTTTCTGAAAGTTGTTTGACTAAGGGCGTGTTCACACTATAGCTTTTTCCTCAACCCGGGTCGGACCCGGGTCGAACCCGGATTGATCGATAATTCATTTTCTGTTCACACTAGCGCTATGTATGTCAAAATCTGTTTGTTGCAAGTGTTGGCCGTGGGGTTTTTTGTTGTTTTTTTAACTGGATATCTGGTGCAGAACATAACATGCAATCTATATTCTAAAACACTGGCAAATCCAAAGAAAGATTTGGGTTCCACCCCAGACTTATTGTTGTTATGTGTTTCAGTATCTGTGAATTTTTTCTTGAGTGCTTTGATTTTATTTTGACATTGCTCAATGTTACGGTGAAAAGTCATTGCCTCCATCTGGCGTGATATATAGGCGTAAATATCCTTATTGTGGATCATTGAGTTCAAACTAATTTGCACGGTCTCATCCGCCCAGAGTTCCATCATGGCTTCCGTTTCAATTTGACTCCATTTATTTGTCATTTTGATAAAGATTTTAGAAGAGACAGAAGAGAACGTGCGAAGCAAAGCTAGAAACTGACGTAAACAACTACCATGCCAAACCACGGTCAGAGGTTAGGTCAGCAGTCAGGTTATCTTTCCGGCAACCCGGGTCTAAACAGCGATTTCTGTTCACACTACAGTCGACCCGGGTTGAACCCGGGTAGAACCCGGGTTCTACCCTTCACTACTTTCGCAGGGTTGTAATTTTCGACCGGGTCGGATTTTGAGCATATTTTTCTGTTCACACTAGGCTTCAACCCGGGTCCGACCCGGGTCCGACCCGGGTCGTGGAGAAAACTAGCTATAGTGTGAACACGCCCTTAGTACCTGCAAAGGTAATCAATGTATAACGTGAGATTATTGGTATGTTTTCCGTACACTGACGTACCAGTTACTAGTAGTTTATGACATACATATTCCTTAAAAAAATTCACGCGGCTGTTAGTTTTACCATTATACAAAACAGATTTTTCAAAAACCTTTACCGACTTCTAAAGTTTATCTCAAGAATTACTGAACCAATGCTAGGCATGTTTGTACTTATGTTATTGCAATTTTCATGTTGATTCCAAATATGGTAATGAAATTCAATAATTTTGACATTTTTGAAACATTTCGTAAAAATGTTGGAGTGTCGTCTGCTGACGCCTGCCACATGGAAAGTTGCATCATCGTATAGATGAGGTGACCGTTGTTTACATCAGTAGTGTTTACAAATTGATTAGCGCCTGGTCTAAAGACATGTTAGAGGTACTAGTCCATGACTACTGCATACATACTATTCGAAAGCAAAACACACATCACTGAGCGCCAATTTTAAAAGCACATGCCCTTATGGTGCGTACGCATACTGCCAGGCAACCAGATTTAGTACCTGGTCTCTCATTGTGCTTAGGGATGCAGACCATGACTACTGCGCTATTACACCGTAAGCATGGTAAGTAATGATCAATCAAGTGTGAATTAAAGCACATTCCCTGTAGGTGCGCACGCATACTGCCGGTACTACGTCACCGGTCACACCATCTATAGCTCTGAGCGATTTGCATGATCTAAATATCGGGTCAGTTTCATTTCAACTCTGAAATCGGAAAGGGGGTTAGCATATGTCACTATTTAGGGAATTATCATTCTTTGAAGTTTTCTTCCTACACCAAGCACTCGTTACTCAATATACTTGTATAAATATATTCGCCGCATAAGCAACAAGAAATTTTGATTTATATTTCATCAACGAAATTGCTTTCACTTCAATTTATTATTTACACAAATCTTCTCGTCTTCAGGGTTTTTCATATAGCTCCAGTGGTCACCTTACCAATTTATTGTCAGTAATTCAGTTTGCACTAGCCGCACTTTGGCATTATTCTCTCCGCTCATAACTTCATACCATTAATTTTGTCATTCAATTTAGCTAAAGAGGATCAAACCTTTAGAGAGAGTCGCGAACTTTGGCTTGACAATTTAAATTCCCTCTTGAGGAATATTACAATTCCACTCCTGTTCATATACTATACACATGGAAAAAAGTATCGCACCACTTTTTTTGTTGTTGAAAAGTGCAAATGTGGCCTCGAGTTTTGCCACCATGGTGTGATATTAAGGATCATTTGTTTGCGTAAGCTGTCCAACAAAATGCTATGCAATAAAAGGGCCACATTTTAGTTTGTGACGTAATCGATGTGATGTTTTTCAAGGCCAAGGGGAAAATGCATGCTTTTGTCCAAAAACATGCATGAAACAAGTTTGGGTATAACTCGATATTGAATAGACTTTAAAAACTTAAAATAGTCATTATATTAGTTCTGTATTTGGCGCAAGAAATGTTTCATTTAGACGTTATAGGCTACAATGCAGTGAATTAGTCCAAACATGCCATATTTTTGTTGCTCATAAATTCAGCATATACGATGAGGTCACCGTTGATTTTTAAAATATTATTTGACCTATGTCAACACTTCCGCAATATTGTTTTTGTCATTTGAACTTATTTAAAATTTGACCTCTTTTGACCTTTGACCCCATAACCGTTGGGCGTACGAAAAAGGGAGTTTTTTCATGTTTGAGGACAATCGGGCAACTTTTGAAATTTGACCCCAGATGACCTTTGACCTTGGAAGACTTGAATGTATTACCAAGGATTACAACTATAGAGATTAATCATTGGGCCTCTCAATATCGCGTTTTACCCAAACTTGTTTTATGCATTTTCCCTTTGGCCTTGAAAAACATTACATCGATTACATCACAAACTAAAATGTGGCCCTTTTATTGCATAACATTTTGTTGGACAGCTTACGCAAACAAATGATCCTTAATATCACACCATGGTGGCAAAATTCGAGGCCACATTGGCACTTTTCAACAAGTGGTGCGATACTTTTTTCCATGTGTATATATTAAGTTCAAATGAGATTAACAAGTACTTTCATAACACATTAGAGTGAATATTTCAAACCCGAGGGACTGATGCGCTGAACGGGTCAGAGATTCCCAAGATATTGTGCTTAACAGGTATTGATGGTATGTGTTGATTTATATTTGTTTATAATCAAAGACGTAACAGGTTTGGTGTACAAATAATTTCAGTAATCCTATCCCTCGCTGTCTCCCATGTATAGTTTAGGTCAATTAAAATTCATTCTGAGTTTTACTGTTTCGCGCCCGCGTCCAAAATATTGATAATTGTCATGTATTAAATTATTGACTTTTTTTCAGGCTTTTCTACTTTAAAATAACTTTCAAAAACTTTAATTTACTACTTTCTGACTTTGATGATATGTGATATGATGGTGTATAAAGCAAAGAACATGATTGTATTATAACTTGGGCATAAAATTAATCATAATCTTAAAATAATTAAACGCAAAAGTCCTCGACACAATTAGTTAATATTGGTTGTGAACACGGTTAACCCAGAATCAATGTATTGAAGAAGGTATTATTAGTAATAGTATTAATGGGGGCAGTGGGGGTACTTTTCAAGGGCAACATCTTAACTTTGAGATTGTCCTATTATAGGATTAAAAAAGCCAATTCGAACCAGGGTTTTTACATTTTCGTTTTGTCATCCCGCCTTCCCTGAGAAAAATCATCAGGAGTAATTTTCTCCTGCTCCTAAAATGTGCTTCACCGATTGAACGTACTAATAACTGGATTATAATTAGCCCTCTTGTATCTTGCCATTGCTTTCATCTCTGGCAGCTCATTACACTCTTCTTATATTAAATATCAAGTGTAAACGACCTGTTACGTTTAAGAACTAAACATTCTGTCTTAGCCTTGATTCAAGGCTTTGAGCTCGCACATATCAGTTTCTACGCTCTAATCTACTAAACCATACACAAGATCGTTCCTATCGCGTGAGGCCGTGTAAGCGACTGTTGTTAACATCAGCAAACGGCATGTGACGTCACTCCGGGCCCACTTATAATTGGACGAATGCATGTACACATACCCCCACACAACACTAGCGGGCTACCGCGCATTCTTAGTTAATAATTATCCCTAACCCTCATGGGGGATTGTAGCAATAAGGTTAACCGGGGGAACACGGGACAAATAAGGACAGACAAAATGGTGCGTGCCTCCCCGGGAATCGAACCCGGGCCGCCGCGGCCAGAGTCCAGGTGATCGTGCATCACGCTACGGGGGTCGCGCTCCCAAAATTAAATTTTCGGAGCATAATAACCTTTTGCATGAATGAGAATGACTGGTGAAAGGGGTCCACCGGCGCGGTGCTTCTGTTGGATTTAGCAGGGTTAGGGTTATAATACTTTACCTGTCCATCGTATCAACCAACCTCAATACACTAATTTTAATCAAGGATAGAAGAGGATTTGGAAGCACTATCGTTACGAGGCAAGGTAAACGGGTGACATTTCAAGTTAATAAGCGTAAGAATAAACAGGTATAGCGAATGTATTTCCATTTCATAATCCATGAATTGTAAGCTTTTTTGTTGTTTTGATTAACCAAAATTAGTTGAAGTTAATTGGTTTCTGTTTGTTCTTTTTCCCAGTATAAACCGACTAAAGGGAATAAAAGTACGGTTGTTTTTCGAATTCATTTATTCAACTCACGTTCGAGGGCATTAATTCATACATCCCAGAAACTAATTGGATTTTGCTCAATTTCATTTATTTTTAGGTTTCATTTTTTTAAATTAGTTTTGAGGTTTATTTTTACATATTTGTTTTGAGGTTTATTTTTCTCATTTGTAGGCATATTAGTAAATTACTACCATCGCAAAATGTAGGAGAGACTGGGGCTAATTGTCACAACTTGATTTACTTGAAAACTATTTATCTTATAGCAATAGGACACATGCACAGACACACCCCCACACCAATAATAATAATAATAGTAATGGTAATTCATAAAGCGCCGGAATGGCTATGGAATAGCCTGCCTGAATATGTGAAACTGTCAAACTCTGTACATATTTTTAAGAAAAACCTGAAGACATATTTGCACTCTGAAGCATTTGCTTGATGTGACTCTCCTCATCTTTGTTCTTATGCGTGTTTATGTTATTTTGGTTGTTATGCAGAGAAGCGCCATGAGCGTCGCTTGCGGCGGATACCGGCGCTTTATAAATTACCATTATTATTATTTTTATTATTATTATATAGGGAATGAGAACTTCAAGCTCTATAAAGTAAAGGCTAATCTTCATATACCGAACATCTGTAGGGGCACATCCACCCATGTGAGGACATAAATGTATACACGTATAAAAAGTGTAGAAAGTACAGTCAATGTGAGGACTTTATTATGTATATCACCATACATGTGAGGACTTTGCACGTTATGGGTATTGACGTCTAAGGGAGTACCCTTACATACTACCTTGAGAACTCTTCTTGTATGTGTTTTTATGCAAGAAAAATGTGAGGACTCGAAAATAGTCTTCACATTTGTTTGCCGACCTCACTTTCTGTGTAGAGTAGGGGTGGGGGTGTATATGTATGTTATAAGGTTTTTAAGATTAACGGTATTTGTATCACCGAGAATGTGAGTACACTCACCCCCCCCCCCCCCACCCCCACATACACACCCATGTGTGATGCGCTAATTCCCCGGAGGCTCTAAGCGCTTACAAAGATACAAAATAACTAAGTTAGCATAATAATTTAACGAAAAAGATAAGATGGGGAACAATGTCTTGAGTGCCTTCTTAAAGGCAAGGCAAAATTTCGACGTAAAAGATCTGAATCCAGGTTTTATACCACATTTATCCACTTTTTCTTATTAGTTGGGTGCCTGAAGCTCCTTTACCAAGCACGCAAGCACGTAGATGGGTGTATGTGCTATAACGTTAAAATAATTTCTCACGTTTTCAAATATACCCTAGATCTCTTAACACTTTCAACGCGGCCGTCGTCTGCAGACGACAGCTCCAAAATGTCTTAAAATGATTCAAAAATGTCATCATTATTGAATTTCATCACCATATTTGGAAATCGTCGTGAGAATTGCATTACGATAAGTACAAACATGCTTAGTATTGGTTCCAAAATTCTTGAGATAAGAATTTGAAAGTTGGGAAAGGGCTCTGAAAAATCTGTTTTGTTTATGGTAAAACTAATAGCCGCGTGGAATGTGTTAATATAGCACACTTGCTACCTTGGGCAAGTTGTCAACGGTTCAACAACTTACACCCGACATGGCACTTTTTACATCCATTAGTGTAACGTTGTCTACAGGCGGAATCCATTATCATGTTCCTGCGGATGGTTTATACCTCAATCTGTGCTCATACTATGTCATGATATATCTAAACAATAAGTTTTATCCATCGACCTGCTAAAATTATAGAGCAATAAATTGATCATTGTTCCATGAAAATACAGGTTTTCCTTTTCCAAATACTTTTCTAACGATCTAGCTGACATACACCATAGAGTCAGAAATGGCGTGATGAAAGTATAGGTGACTATGATAGTGTTAAAAGCACTCAACCGCCTTTTTATCTTAGGAGAAACGAGTATTGTAACATTAGTAAATAGATTCATCACGTCTGTATATAATCATGAAAGGATTGAGTTTTTTGGAAATACCAATATCAGGGTTTTTTCGTGCTGACAATTTCCCTTCAAAACATCAACAGCCCATCAGCAGCTTTGAGAAAGCTAGTCGTCGACCAGCGAAGTTGTATAGGCACGGAACAAAACGTAAGTTTTTGCATCTACTTGATATTGGTCTTGCCAAAAAACACCAAATCCTTTCATGAGTATTATAACACCCTACCCATATAATAATTTGCCCCAGTCTTCCCTACTCAATCATCAATTAGTATAAGTTTACTACACTAACTACATAGAAAAATCATGGGTTCTTAGAATACACAAACGTAATTGCTATATATTTCTGATTAGCCTGATAAATACATTTCCCCTCTAGCTGCGAGCAGTAATTGGCAATTGAATGGATACATCAATGGAAATCATCGAATTGGAAGTTATTTTTAACTCCAAACTCCCCTCTTCTGATAGCATTCGCCGATCCGTCACTACCTTGGTAGTTCCGATTATTAATCGGCAATGGTATGTAACAGGTGACCAGATGGTATGTAACAGATGATCAGATGGAATGTAACAGGTAATCAGATGGAATGTAACATGTGATCAGATGGAATGTAACAGGTGATCAGATGGAATGTAACAGGTGATCAGATGGAATGTAACAAGTAATCAGATGTAACAGGTGATCAGATGGTATGTAACAGGTGATCAGATGAAATGTAACATGTGATCAGATGGTACGTAACAGGTGATCAGATGGAATGTAACAGGTGATCAGATGGAATGTAACAGCTGATCAGATGGTATGTAACAGCTGATCAGATGGTATGTAACAGGTGATCAGATGAAATGTAACATGTGATCAGATGGTACGTAACAGGTGATCAGATGGAATTTAACAGGTGATCAGATGGAATGTAACAGGTGATCAGATGGAATGTAACAGGTGATCAGATGGTATGTAACAGCTGATCAGATGGAATGTAACAGCTGATCAGATGGTTTGTAACAAGTAATCAGATGGAATGTAACAAGTAATCAGATGGAATGTAACAGGTGATTATATGGTACGTAACAGGTGATCAGTTGGCATCTCCCTGGTCTCTTCGGCTGCATTTATTTGCAATACATACATTACAACATACCTGAATGTAATTTTCTATATGGACAATTACGTGTGAGTGATCTATCCATCCATGATCAATCTTTGGCTCAAATGATTTATGACATCGGGTAGAAATGTCGACATTTTTAACCGATGTGGAAAACACGTTACTCAATATTTAAGGTACAACGCAGTTTTATATTTAAAAAAAAGAACGAAAAAGGAAATGTTGATTATCAAATATATGGAATAAGGTATTGATACCCTATTCATACAATATTGTAATCAAGCCCAAGACTTAACACTGTCCACGCGGCTATTAGTTTCACCTTAATACAAAACAGATTTTTCAGAAACCTTTCCAAATTTTCAAAGTCTATCTCAAGGACTACTGAACCACAACCTGGCATGGTTGTACTTATTTCAATGCCTTTCTCCCGGTGATTCCAAATATAGTATTGAATTTCAATATGTTGACATTTTTTAAATATTTTGTGAAAATCTGGAATGATAGTAGATTTATCTGGATTTCCATTTAGTACGTGTGGAATGTTACCAAGGTGTGACGACGCATGTCATATCCCTTATATATCCCGGAACTTTTAAATAATTCAAAACATCGTGTAGATTCATGCATATATATTAAGATATGTGTAACGCTAGAGATATGGAGCAGAGAAAGTGTTGATTAAAGTGTTGCTATTAATAAAGTATTTAACACGTATCTATGTCTTTAATGTAAAAGTTCACAACATTGTTTGATATTTTGGCGAGATACGAAACTTCCCTGCTTTACTAATAATACTGTACGCTCTCTGCGGCCCAGTTGTATACTAAGCAATCCTCCGCAAACATAATGTGACATTAATGTATCCGGCTAGGGAAAATCTGTTTTACGGGCCTATAACCGACCCATTGTTGTCGAATTTGAAGAAATAAAATCGCAATTTTCGAAAACTTTTAGAGATTGTTGGTATGTTTTTGAACATTGGTGAAAAAATGAACATTTTCACACAGTTATTCTGATAATTAACAAAAATTGTCAAGAATTATTGTTGTGAACAAATTGACGACAATTTTACCAAAATTGTCAAGATCAATTGTGAAGAAATGACGACCCACTGACTTTACCTTATCTTCCGCACAGTGCAAGTCTACCTATCCGTGTTTGATGAGATGTATTACGAAACATGACACTGTATATCTTAACACTTTCCACGCGGCTATTAGTATTAGTTTTACCTTATACAAAATTTTATTTTTTCAGAAACCTTTCGCAAGTTTCAAGAATGACTGAACCAATACTAGGCATGTTTGTACTTATTTCAATGCATTTCTCATGGTAATGATGAGATTAAATCATTTTGATATTTTTGAAACATTTTGTGCAATTTTGGAACTGTCGTCTGCAGAAACGCCTGCCGCGTGAAAAGTGTTATGATACTAGTCTAAATATGTAAAATTATCGTTAAATATTTATCCATCGCTATCCATTCACATTTATAGAGGTTTGAATATTATAAAGGAATCATTTATGTGAAACGAAAAGAAATTTTAGAAAGATAAAAATGACGAAATGTTGAGTACATGAGTGCATCCATTGTGTAAATCTTGCTCGCACTGTTTAAAATTTGCTCCGTGAGTTAAATATTTATCAATCGCTATCCATTTATGTTAGAGGTTTGAATATAAAGGAATAATGTATGCAAAACGAAAAGCTATTGTAGAGAAATAAAAATGACAAAAGGTCGAGTACATGAGTATACATCCCCGGGGAGGGGCACTGACATTGGGAAAGGGTATAGGTATGTGCCGCGCTGAAGACCCCCTTTTCCACCCTATGCTGCTAGCTCTTATGACCCCCTTTTGAGCCTGCATCAGTTCTTAAGACCCCAATTTTATTGAAAATTCAAAAATCGCGAAATTTTGCGTTCCAAAGCACCAATCCTTCGAAAATGTTGCGTTCTAAAACCAAAAAAACCCTGACAATTTGCGTTCTTGATTGAACAATAGGCCAGTTCTCAAGACCTACTTTTTTGAAAAAAATTCAGTTCCTAAGACCCTATTTTTCGTCATAAAATCCACTCAGTTCAGTTCTGTAGCCCCACTTTTTGAGACCCTGGACGGCACACCCCTACCAAAAAAAAAGTTGAGTGCCCCCCCCCCCGGTATACATCTTGCTCGCATTGTTTAAAATTTGCTCCGTGAGTTAAACGCGGTTAAATTTTGGTAGAATAATTTCTTATTCACAGACACTGTTGGTTGCTATGACGACTATCAACCAATTTTAATCAAAATGATTTATATTGAAGTCAATTCTCAGGGAAAATAAATGAAATTAATGAAACGTTTCAATGTATCAAACGTCTCAATCATTGTGTGACAATTCCAAAAATATTGGGTCTTCAGTTGAAATTTTCAAAAAACGAATTGGGTCTTTAGGTGAGCGCACTGACATTGGGTGAACAACCTTACATGCGTCCCTGTAATATTTTGCAGGTGCTCGTACCCGGAGAAAAGTAAAATAAGTGAGTAAAATAAATTAATAATATTTCACATATTTGTTTTGAAGAAATATTAGCTACGCTTTACAACTTAAAGACAATTTTATTTCAATCCGACATTCGGTTTTCAAAGGAGCATAAAACCAACACCTTTGGCAACAACTTTGTTTTCTTTCTTTTTTCTTTCAATTATTGTTGCCAGGTTATATCCTAATTATGTCTAATTATAAAAAGATATATATAAAAGAATAAAGAAAATAAATAAGAATGTTGCTGCCAAAAGTGTTGGTTTTATGCCCCTTGACTTAACATATCTCGGCAACCGAATGTGCGATTGTCATCAAATTTTCAGTTCCAGAATCTTCATACCAAGGGCTAAAATATATTTGACTTTAAAGGAAATATAAAGTTTTGACTCAGTCAATATAGCCACCTTAAACGCGCTTTTCGGATAAAGACAATTTTTATTAGAGATTTTAATACTAAATTGATTTTTTTCGTCGGAGAGTACAGCGTTTGGATTTGTATCACACTACTCTCAAAAGTGCAGTACAAAGCATATAAATAGCGACTCGCAGGACTTCATCACTTCATACGCTATATTTTTGTTCGTGCTAAACTGTGTTCTTTTGACCAGATTATTTTTGTTCTTTTCAGCAAGATATTTATAGAAAATTACATTCACAGGATAGTATTAAACAATGTCTATACAAAATAATATCCCCCAGACAAATTCAAATATGTTCTGGCATGTACACACAAATATGGAAGGCAATCGTTTCAAAAATCGCTTTACATACCCGAAATATAAACATTAATGTACAACTGTTTTTGCTGATGATGTTTATCAAATAATGTAATGTAACTTCTCTTTTACACAAATAAAAGTATATTGAGGTACAAGTATATGAGCGACATGAAATATCTTTTATTATAGAATAATTATATCTCCCGAAATACCATGTTTGCCATATTGGACTGTTAACAGTTTTTATAGAAAACAGTAGCAATCAAATTTAGCTGGACAATTTTCAAAACTGTAATTACATCATTAGCGATTGGTTAGATTCATAATTACAACTCGTTCCAAAATAGGTGATTTCTTTTTAGTATGAAATATGATCGGTCGTATCAATTTATGATACCCGCAAATTAGTGGCAAATGCCAGGGGAAATGATTTTTTTGCCAATTGGGATACCTTTTGTCCAATTGAAATCAATAGTTTTTTTTGTTTTTTTTTTGTTTTTTTTGTTTTTTTAACGTTTCCACAGTGCATAGAGCACTCGTGCTTTTATTTTCTTAATCATAACATTTATAACATAATATTAAGATATATTCATTTTTGTTATTGTTGATAAGTTACAAAAATCATGCCTCGATCAGAGAGTCTCCTATACCATCAAATATCGTTTAACCTTAGCTTAGTGGTTCACGATTTTCAAAGATACATGACGCTCTCAGTCGAGTCGACAAACAAATACAATATATTTTGATAGAGATAGATAACAAAACCAAACAAAATAAATCAAATAATTTATATGTTTAGACACATTTTTAATTCGTTCCATTGTTCTGTATTTGTGATTGGAATCCTCTGGTGTTTTTTTGAATTAGCTAGTAGATCATTTAGTTTTTTAACTTCTAAATAAAACAAATGGAATATTGGAATCTCTTTTTTGGTTTCATTATATATCATGCGAAACTTGTATATTGCATAACATGCAAGGATAATTATAACATTGGCTATATTAAATTCAGAGTTATTTATTTTCCAACCACAAATTACGTATTCAAGGGATATTCTGAAAGAATTATATTTAAGAGTTCTCAAACATGTTGCTATCTGTTTCCAAAAGGACTTATTCTTGATGCATGAGACAAAAAAATGTGTATAATTATCAAGTTGATTACAGAAAATACATTTGTCTGATTCTACTAATTTCCATTTATATAGATTTTTTTTGCATGGAAGTAGGTTATAAATCAGGTTAAATTGAAAGTGACCAATCTTGTTTAGAATTCTATTCTTAATCTTAAACAAGAATATGTTGTGCCAGTCATTTCTTGGTGTCAACTTTTGTTCCCAATAGTTAATACATTTTGCTGGTTGTTTATCTTGATTTAACATCATATAAATATTTTTCGAACTTAACATAGAAACATGTACATTTTGGTCATTTATTTCAAAAAAAGTATTTTGTTTAATTTGTTCAAACCATCTTAAATCTCCTTTTTTGATCCTATCTTTCCAACGTTTAGGTATTGATGTTAACAGCTTGTGTAAATTAAACATGTTTAAAGGACATTTTATAATACTCTCGAGTTCTCTCAAGTTAACAAATCTATTATCAACAATAATATCACTCAAATAATATATATGCGCGTGTATCCATTTACGAAAAAAACAAAACTTTCCCACCATTTCTTACATTGTCATTTCCCCATAACATAGCATTGTTTGAATTATCCTTATTACGTTTATTTTGTAAATAAAACCATGATTCTAATAAATCTTGATAAAAAGGTGGTAATTTACCTTTAGTTATTTCATATACATCTTCACTTTTACAATTGAGATCAAGAAGAAAAGATAAGCCAATAGTTAAGTCATATTAATTGGGCTACTTTGACCATAATTTGGGGTACTTTGACCATAATTTGGAGTACTTTGACCATAAATTGGGCTACTTTGACCATAAATAGGCTACTTTGACCATAAAATGGGCTGCTTTGATCATAACTTGGGCTACTTTGGTCATAGATTGGGCTACTTTGACAATAAATTGGGCTAATTTAACCATAAATTGGACTATTTTGATCATGGTTTGGGCTACTTTGATTATGGTTTGGGCTACTTTGACCATGATTTAAGCAACTTGGGCTAATTTTTTATTTGTGCATCATATATAATGATCAAATCGCTCTTTTATTCACTGTCACGCTTTAACACTGAATAGACAATACTCTTGTTGTTTGTTGGCGCCTTGCATTGCTTAATAGTGTGTAAATGATACGCGATATTCGTTATTATTCATGAACATGTCTTAATCACTTTTTTAGGTGTTTAAGAAGCCTGCGAGAGTAATGGCAGTTAAAATTCACCAATTTCGTACTTCCACCTTTAAATAAATATCCACTATATCTACAAGTTGCTACAAATATATCCGTTTTATGAAACTGGGTCGAAGCCGGTGCTATTTATTTTCTGATATTGGGAAAAGTCGATTCATTATTCTTGGGCGAACTACAAACTTGCGAGTTCTCGACGTGCAACCCATGATAGGCATACGCAACGGGCTTGTTTTATCTTTAATTAAACCATGTGTAAACCATTAGTAATAACGACATTTGCACAGTACGACTGAAATTTATAAATCCAGTATGCTGTACAATAAAGGGTTTTTTTTACATTGTCACTCGTGATTTAAGTAGATATTCTACTCCATGACTTGGTCCCTGTAGTAAACATTGACTTAAATCAATTTGACCTGCATCGATGTGTCTTTACTTGACTTGAGACACGAGGCTTCATAGCGATTTGATAATAGCCTATATCGCACATGGAAAAGTTACTTTAAACTTCTTCTATGCTGTCAAATAGCAAATGTCTAAGCAAATGTCTCACTTCACCCACGCATCATTGATAGATTAGGATCACCTAATGAGTGGCGAGTGTTACAAAGTGTATTGGCAACGCTTTCTATCATTCTATCGAATTGAAAACTGAATGAGTTAAGACTACAAATATAGGGCATGTCATGATCGTTGGGAATAGAGCGAGTGGGAGGTCCACCTCATACACTGTGACAAAGTAACGCAGGAATTGGACAATGTAACTTATAGCGAGTTGGCGACAAACGAGTAGAGAAATAAACTTGATTGTGTGTGATATGGGAGCCCGGGAACGGGAAAATGTACCCAATAGAGTGTGATACAAGAACAAGGGAGAATGGAAATGTACCTTGTAGTGTATAACATGGGGACCCGACAAAAGGGAAATGTATTTTATAGTGTATAACATGGGAACCCGACAATAGGGAAATGTACCATAGGGTGAGTGATACTGAAACAGGATATAGACAAATATAGTTAGTGATACGGGCCGGAACCTTAGAAAAGGCAAATGTACCGTACAATGTGTGATACGGGAACAGGATATAGACAAATATACCTTAAATGTATCCACTCAATAGTCAACATTGATAGATTGAGATTCTGTGATAGACGTCATATGTTACAAGGTGTGATGGCAATACTTTCTATTTTTCTATCGAATTGAAAATTTAAACACTAAGTACACTGAATGATATAAGACACAAACATAGGACAGGTAAAACTCGTAAGGAACATAGGTAAAGGGGTGCACCTCATAGGGTGTGACAAGGGAACGCAGGAAGGGGTATTATAGTATGTGCTTTTGGAACCCATAAGTAGAGAAGTGTACTTTTATTGTGTATGATACGGGAACCCGGGAATTGGGAAATGTACCCCCGTAGAGTATGATACAGAAACAAGAAAGCATGGAAATAGCTAACCATATTGCGTGTGACATGGGAACCCGACAATAGGGAAATGTATTTTATATAGTGTATTACATGGGAACCCGACAATAGGGATATGTACCGTATTGCGTGTGACAGGGGAACCCGACAATAGGGAAATGTATTTTATAGTGTATAACTTGGTAACCCGAATATAGGGAAATATACCATATAGTGTGTGACATGGGAACCCGACAATAGGGAAATTTACCTTATAGTGTGTGACTTGGGAGCCCGACAATAGGGAAATAAACCTTATATGAGTGATATGGACCGTAACCTCAGAATAAGCAAATGTGCGGTATAGGGCGTGTACCTTAAATATACACAAAATGTTCATCATTGATAGATCAGGATTACGTAATGGACGGCAAGTGTTACAAGGTTTGTTAATCGGTAACACATATCACTTAGAGATAAGACAGATATATGTCATATGTCATATGTTACAAGGTGTGATGGCAATACTTTCTATTTTTCTATCGAATTGAAAATTTAAACACTAAGTACACTGAATGATATAAGACACAAACATAGGACAGGTAAAACTCGTAAGGAACATAGGCAAAGGGGTGCACCTCATAGGGTGTGACAAGGAAACGCAGGAAGGGGGATTATAGTATGTGCTTTTGGAATCCATAAGTAGAGAAGTGAACTTTTATTGTGTATGATACGGGAACCCGATAATTGGGAAATATACCCCCGTAGAGTATGATACGGAAACAAGAAAGCATGGAAATAGCTAACCATATTGTGTGTGACGTGGGAACCCGACAATAGGGAAATGTATTTTATATAGTGTATTACATGGGAACCCGACAATAGGGATATGTACCATATTGCGTGTGACATGGGAACCCGACAATAGGGAAATGTATTTTATAGTGTATAAATTGGTAACCCGACAATAGGGAAATATACCATATAGTGTGTGACATGGGAACCCGACAATAGGGAAATTTACCTTATAGTGTGTGACATGGGAGCCCGACAATAGGGAAATAAACCTTATATGAGTGATATGGACCGTAACCTCAGAATAAGCAAATGTGCGGTATAGTGCGTGTACCTTTTAATATACACACACAATGTTTATCATTGATAGATTATGATTACGTAATGGACGGCAAGTGTTACAAGGTTTGTTAATCGGCAACACTATCACTTAGAGATAAGACAGATATGATATAGAGCATGTTAAAATGCATAGCGAGTATAGAGAAAGGGAGGTGCACCTCATAGGTAGGGTGTTACATGGAAACGCGGGAACGGGGAAATGTACGTTATTGCCTGTGCAATTGTGTCATGAGTAGGGAAGTGAACTTCATTGTGTGTGTTACGGGAACCCTGGGAATGGGGACACGTACCTGATAGGGTATGATTAATGAACCCGGGAAGAGGGAAATGCGCATTATATTGAGTGATTCGGGTACCTTAGAATAGGCCAATGTACGGTATAGTGTGTGATACGGGAACCCGGGTATATGGAAATGTACCTATAGGGAAGTGTGCCTATAACGTTAGCAACGGGAGCCTATGTAAAGGGAAGGGCACTGTGAGTTTGTGAACGTGAAATCGGAAAAAGATAGTCCACTTACCGGCCGGGCCATGTCTTTTTTCGCCTTATTTAGGAATCCTGTGTCCAATACCAATCATAGTTATCAGAAAAGACACTTAGTGATTGTTGAAATTGGAATATAAGCCTGATTTTAGGACTACTATGTATTACCAAAGTACAATTTTATTTCATTTTGTAGGTTTTGAGGGGATTTCAATTTTGTATAATATTCGGTCAACACTTCTCAACCTGTTATGATTAATGTGAGCGCATCCCCAGTTGTCAAATTTCAAAGGCTTATTTCTCGGAATTTTCTGGTTTAGCTTACATACATTTCATACTTCAAAGATCACACATATCATGAACTGTAATAAAAATGTTAATTTGACAAATTCTATTGCATGTACTTTTTAAGCGCACGAACTGACGTTTTGTAACCCCAATGTTAATAGGATAGGGACTTATTTACCGATGTGCCATTTGCACCTAATAGTATACGATAAGGAAACCGTGGAATAGGGAAATGTTCCTTTAACACTTTCCACGCAGCAAGCGTCGGCAGACGACATTCCGAAAGTTCACAAAATGTTTCAAAAATGTCAAAATAATTATATTTCGTTACCATATTTGGAATCTCCATGAGAAATGCATTCAAATAAGTACAAACATACTAAGTATTGATTGAGTAATTCTTGAGACAGGCTTTGAAAAATGGGAAAGGTTTCTGTAAAATCTGTGTATGGTAAAAATAACAGCCGCGTGGAAAGTGTTAATGTCTTTTTCGGGAACCCGGGAAAAGGGAAATGTACCTTAACTGTATGTTGTTGGTATTTGTCATCTCTGTTTTGTCACATTCCTTTACTAACATACTATTCGGCTTTCTATGTCTTGCACAAAACCTGTACCATGTGGGTTTTTCAACTCCTTGTTTGAATTTATTATACATGTATTTATCATTAATCTTGCGGCTCATTATGTCAGTTTATGTCGACACGTATAGTTCAACAGAGAGCCGTATTCATGGTATAGAATTTTGCCTTAAGGGTGCTTTTAAAACATGCATTTCACCCACCTATTTCGAGTCAACCAGGTATAAAAGCGCTCCTATGTGAGTTGAAATATTCGAAGCTCAAGGCTAATTTTGTTAAATGGGATAGTGATGCAAACATTTAAAGTGCTATCCCAACTTTCTCTATCATGCATCTTCGTGACAACATACACACAGATCAATAGAGCATTTGATATAAGGAATTTACCCCTAAATATTATCAATTCAGGTCAATAAAATGTATTAGAAAGGTTCAGACCTTCAAACGTTTTGTGAGCTTTCGATATAGAGTGAATTTCTCTTTCGGATGCTTCTTCGTTTGTCACATTAAAGTAACTGACCAGGTTATAACGATAGGTCCTACGTAACATTGTCAAATGATAAAATTGAAAATAAGATTCTTCTTTATGATTTCAGATTGCACGTAATGTATCAAAGATATGTGTGAAAAACCAAAATAAAGTCCGTTTATCATTTTAACATTTGGTTCTTCTACACGGAGCCTCAGTTTACCAATATGCATAGTATTAATTACCTGGAAGCAACAACTCACGGGTCGACAATAAGACAAGAATGGGAGATGCATAGTATTGATTACCTGGTAGCAACAACTCACGGGTCGATAGTAAGACTAGAATGGAGGATGTTTCAATTGCCAATGTAGCCCATACACATACCTGTCACTTTGTTTAATTCTTTTCAGTGTTACTTTCTTAGTTCTTAATAGTTACAATTTTATCTAATTTTTACTTACCTAAAGGAAAACAGCCAATTTAGAGACTTTGCCCCCCCCCCCCATACCGTTCGCAAATCTCTGAACGACACCAACCACCAGCTCCCCACCCACCCCCTCCCCCCGCTCTAAAATTTATGATTTGACGGCACATTTCTCAACATTTTGGCCACAAAAAAAGAAATTCTCATTGTTCTGTAAATCGCTATCAAGACCAGGCTGACCAATTTAATCCTTGCATCATGATATTTGAAGTTGAAGTTTAAAAACGATGGTAACTCCAATTTGTATCTTTTAGACTAAAAACTTCCTGAAACGGGAGAATGACGTAAGACCACCGATATGAACGTAATGTTAAACAAAGTTATTAAGTGGTTGTGCTTACGGCAACATTTTGGGGGCAAATTTCTGTCACACATATAAGTAGCTGATCTCGAGGAAAATCAAAATATATGGATATAGATGCAGTTTCATTCATCTGTTCTTGACAAATGTGAAGCCTTAACATAACTGTAACTAACCAAATCGAATTTCAAAGCTCAGTCTACTATTATTTGACAACAGTTACAGATTCATCTACATCCTTCAAAAGGCTCACTTTTGCATTTCTGTCATTTGTATACCGATAACTGTGCAATAAATAATAGTTTATGTTCAAGAGTTGACCAACAATAATCTCCCCCCAATTAAATGTGGGCTTATGCCATAAACGATGATTTCAATTAATGAATCATGGGACAAATAAAAACGTGGATTATGCCGTAGCATACGAATACTCACCTTTTCCATTTATTTTGGGAAATTGGTCATTAAAAATATGTCAGAATTACCTTTAATTATGAGGAAATCGGCTTTAACCAAAAAACCTGAGATTGTGGTCAGTGATAAAAAGTCACAATATGCTCCTTATATAATTTTGCTTTGCACTTAACTATTTCTAACAAAACTCCATTTTACCTACCCCCTCTCAACGGCTGCTATAAGTTGGCCTATTAAAAGCTATATTTCGAGCTAGAATTTGCCTAAAAGGTTTTTATCTGATCTGCCTAAAACGTTCATTCAGTTGATTCTATTGCCTCAAAACACCCACATAAACCAACTAATACTTTTACGGAGGAGTCGTCGCACGAACAACAATCACATGTACCTACTTGACCTGCTCGGTGCTGCTACGTAGGTCGGTGAGTGAAGGGTGATTATTTGCAAAAATAATGGACGTTTGTTCCTATATCTACTTATCAAAGCTAACACTGTCTTTAATAATCTATGATTCTTTGAAATGTCACACTAGAGTTTTTTTGTTAGTGTTAAGGGCAGCTAAGAGACAGTGTAGCATTTTGTTGTTAAAGTAATATTTATGTATTCGATTTGTAATCACCTTTCTATCAAGCGTACTTTGTAATCACAAATTAAATGTTTCTCGTCATATATCATCATCATCATCATCATCATCATCATCATCATCGTCATCATCGTCATCGTTATCGCAAACATCATCATCATCATCATCATCATCATCATCATCATCATCATCATCATCATCATCATCATCATCATCATCATCATCATCATCATCATCATCTTCATCATCACCATGGTCGTCGTCGTCGTTGTTGTCGTGTCGTCGTCATCATAATCAGCAGCAGCAGCAGCAGCATCATCGTTGTCGTCGTCGTG
This sequence comes from Ophiura sarsii, assembly GCA_035610835.1. Lineage (NCBI taxonomy): Eukaryota > Metazoa > Echinodermata > Ophiuroidea > Amphilepidida > Ophiuridae > Ophiura > Ophiura sarsii. The sequence goes on from CM069453.1 coordinate 59,151,720, forward strand.
GTTCATCGTAATCGTCGTCGTTCTCATCATCATCATCATCAGCAGCAGCAGCAGCAGCATCGTCGTCATCGTCGTCTTTATCATTTACCGATATGCATACTAATGTCATATACTCATATACTCATATAAGGACTTTAACTCAGTCGTGTTTCTTTCATTTTTGCGATGATAAACACATAAACAGACTGAATTATTTTATGTCTCATTTTAATGGTTGATTCAACTTGTTTCGAATAAGACCCCGTGAATTTTAATCGTGTGGCAACATAATTGCATTACCAGAACAATTTCCATTTGTCGAACGGGGCCACTCTCTAAATAACATTGGTGTGCGGGAACGACAGTTTGAGAATCAATGCATTGTGTGTGTGTGCTGTACGACTGTTTAACAATTTTATTGATTAATAATACCAGAGCAACACTTTATTCTTTCCACAAAATAAGCCATTCTACTAATTTATATCAACATTTACCTGAACGCTTTGCGGTCAAATTCATATAATACGATTTATCCTAAAAACATTTTTGCCATGTTTATTTTGTTATGTGGTACCACGTGACCCACAGAGCTCTCCGCTGTGCTGTGTTTGTGTTATATACATGTACATATAAGGCAAAAAAATATTCTCAGTAATCTGGATCCATCTATTCTATAAATTGCTTAAATTGAAGCTTCTTAGACGTTATTGAAATTTATTTCCCCTTTATTATTTAACCTGTTCTACTTCAAATTTTTTAATCATGATTATGTAGCTAATTCAAATAACGTCCGATCTGAACTTTACTTTAAAGATCCATCCACTCAAAGAACAAAGGGGTGTTTTTTCATCGGGTCATAGTATAATATATAAAATAATATAATATAGTTATTTCGGTAAGATGTTATACAGGGTGTATCAGAAAGAACTGTACCGTGTTTCTAAAATACATAAAAAATACAAAATGATTATTGTTTTAAATTTTAACACCTGCACTATAAAGGTGAACATGTTTCCTATATTATGTGTTAATTTCATTGAGATATCTCTTTTTGTTCTCGTGTGGCAAGACATAATCGAAAATCAATGAAAAACGTATTTTCAATTTCAATCAATCCTCTCTACCACTTACCCAACATTTCAAACAATGTAGCTCACACCACATAAGCAATATTCAAAGCTCCCGCCAAAGGAAAGAAAGTTAAAACCACTCAAGCAGAACAAATCCTGGTTTATTTGCGGATTTAAAATCAGAATTTATCTCCAAATTTCACCCACAAAAGTATGGAAATAATAAGTGATGTGAAAAGTTAAAATATAGCGACTTAAAATAAACTCTGTCCTATGGACAGATGGATTTCTCAGGTAGGGTTAGTAATTTCACAGATTTTTAAATTGATCATTTAGACCAAAATTGAAATCTACCATCTTTACCAGAAAGTCTGTATTTTCCATCAGAAATGTCCGATTTTCAAAATTTAAAATTCTTATGAAAGCTAGGCGTATGTGCAAGATAAATGTGAAAACGGTTTGAACAATATCAATCGAATTCATACCGTAATAAATCATATTGCCTCGGTACAGATCTTTCTGATACACCCTGTACGTGACACTCATTCATATTAATTAGTGTATCTACGATGTAATTGTGAGATAGGCTTTTACAACGGGTATTCATAATATAAGTTAAGAGTGTAACGGGTTCGCCGTCGGACAATGTGTCACAATGTTTAACAATACTTATCCTAATGAACACATTAAATTAAAATCTAAAGAATTACTTTAATTGATGAGTAAATCGTAACCCCACAACGCAACACCCACCTCCATTTTAGTATACGAAACCTTTTTTCTCCTTATCAGCCCCTAACAACTCGGGGATATCCCGCACGTCTCACGACAGAATGATACCTTTAATTGTGAGCGATACAACCTACCAACACATTTGAATAACAATAGTTATGAAACGTGTAAAATAAGGACAACATGGAAGCGGTTCATCTTAAATGAAAATGCAATAGCCCGAGGATCACAGGAAAATCGTATATTATTGTACATTTAACCCATTTGGCTCTCATACGTTTTAACACTTTCCACGCGGCTATTGGTTTTACCAATAGATTTTTGCAGAAACCTTTCCTAACTTTCAAGGTCTATCTCAAGGATTATAGAACCAATACTAGGCATGTTTGTACTTATTTCAATGCATTTATCAGAGTGATTCTAAAATAGGGATGAAATTCAATTATTTTTATTCAATTAAGTTTTTTAATGTCGTCTGTTAACAATTATTTTAATGACGTTTATTGTTCTACGAATGTTCTGACCTCTCAGGTAGGTTGATCAGGCATTAGTTTTCCCAAAAAGAACAAAAGTGTTTGCAACATTTTATTTCATCTTTCTTTCCAACATAAAACAGCACCATTTTTTGAAACCAATTTTGATAAATTAGAGCAGTTGATAATAAACGCGTTATTCATATATGTAGCTAACAGAGTTACCCAAAGCGGCATGCAAAGATAACTAAACTTAACACTTTTCATGCGGATATTGGTTTTGACATTATACAAACAGATTTTTCAGAAACCTTTCACAACTTTCAAGGTTGATCTCATGGATTACTGAACAAATACTAGGCATGTTGGTACTTATTTCAATGCATTTTGTCATGGCGATTCTAAGTATGGTAATGAAATTTAATAATTTTGATATTTTAGAAACATTTTGTGAAATTTTGGAATGTCGTTTGCAGATGCCTGCCCTGCCGCGTGGAAAGTATTAATATCATGCAAGGACGATCATGTCCATAGTTATAAACAAAAACTGATGCTTTCTTTATATTGTTGAATTCAAATAGAGGTCTGACCAATATCATGCACAGTTTTCAAGTCTGCCGATGGACCACCAGCAAATGTATTGAATATTTCACTTGGATTTCATATGCCGCCATAATGTAGAAACACACAAAATTGGGTTTTAAAGAAAAAAAGCTACATGTATTCACCGGCTGAATCAGCGAATCTTCAAATGAGTTTAGTTATATCGCGGATATATTGTTGGGATAATAATATGATACCGCTTCTCATTATAAATACACAATGAGGAATCTTGACATTATGTCATCTAAATCTTTCGTAAATGAAGACAATCAGTATTACGTATAAGTCTCTTAGCACGACTAGTGTTGAATTACTCCGATAATGAGTACATCCAAGTATAAGCGGTTAACAAAAAAGGTCCACAAAAAAACGCTGTTCGCGAACGTAGCGAGCGGAAGAAATGGGTTTTTACGCATTTTTGTTTTTAAAAAAGGTTCATTGTTTTGTAAAAGAGCCACTTCTGCCAAATTCGCCCCACCCCCGGTAAAGGTTCACATTATGGGGGAAAAGGTCAACTGCTGATAAAATTCGCCACCCTCCAAGAAAATCCTTGTTACGGGCCTGACTCGTTTCTTTTTGCCATTACATTGCAGAAAAAATATTTTAGTTTACCCATAACCCCTCATGGGTGTTTTAGCAATCAAGCTAACCGGGGGAGACGGGACAAGTAAACACAGACAAAAAAAAACGGTGTATGCCGCCCCGGGGATCGAATTTGGGCCGCCGCGGTCGAGTCCAGGTGATCGTGCATTACGCTACCGCCCCAAAATTAAATTTTCGGAGCCTATGTGTAGCTTTACGGGAATGGGGTGCACCGGCGCGGTGCTTCTGTTGGATTCTGTTGGATTTGGTAGGGTTATGGTTATATTACTATTATTACCTACAATATGCCAAATATTAAATATTTAATGAACACAGTACCCATTGACGTGAAACATTTGCATCCTTTTTCATTGACATCCTGTTTAAGGCTTGTTTTCATATCTGATTAAACCATGTGTAAACCATAATCATTTGCACAGTACGACTGACATTTATAAATCCAGTATGCTGTACAATTAGGGTTTTTACATTGTCACTCGTGACTTATAAAGATATTCTACTCCATGACTTGGTCCCTGTAGTAAACATTGACTTAAATCAATTTGACCTGCATCGATGTGTCTTTACTTGACTTGAGACACGAGGTTTAGCGACAATCGCTCATTGAAAAGTTACTTTAAACTTATTCTATGTAACCAAAAAGGTCAACTGTCAAATAGCAAATGTCTTACTTCACCCACGCATCATTGATAGATTAGGATCACCTAATGAGTGGCGAGTGTTACAAGGTGTGTTGGCAACGCTTTCTATCATTCTATCGAATTAAAAACTGAATGAGATAAGACGACAAATATAGGGCATGTCGTGATCATTGGGAATAGAGCGAATGGGAGGTCCACCTCATACTCTGTGACAAAGTAACGCAGGAATTGGACAATGTAACTTATAGCGAGTTGGCGACAAACGAGTAGAAGAAAATAAACTTGATTGTGTATGATACGGGAGCCCGAGTATGGGGAAATGTACCCAATAGAGTGTGAAACAAGAACTAGGGAGAATGGAAATGTACCTTGTAGTGTATGACATGGGGACCCGACAATAGGGAAATGTATATAGTTATGACAACGTTATAGTGAGTGATACAGGCCGGAACCTTAGAATAGGCAAATGGACGATATAGTGTGTGTACCTTTGATATACCTACACAATGTTCATCATTGATAGATTAGGATTACGTAATGGCCAGCAAGTGTTTGTCTTTCTATTTTTATATCTAATTTAAAACTAGTGAGAGATAAGGCACAGATATATAGGGCAGTTAAAAATCATAGGGAGTATAAAGAAAGGGAGGTGCACCTCACAGGTTGTAACATGGGAACGCAGGAATGGGGAAACGTTATTGCCTGTGCTTTTGTGTCACGAGTAGGGAAGTGAACTTTATTGTGTGTGATACGGGACCCTAGAAATAGGGACACGTACCTTATAAGGTGTGATATATGAACCCTGGAAAAGGGAAATGCGCATTATATTGAGTGTGATTCGGGCACCTTAGAATAGGGGAATGTATGGTAGAGTGTATGATACGGGGACCCGGGTAAAGGGAGATGTATAATAGGGAAGTGTGCCTATAGCGTTAGCAACGGTAGCCCAGGAAAAGGGAAGTGTACCGTGAGTTTGTCGTAAATACATATTCCGCTTACCGGCCAGGCCATGGCTATTTTCGCCTTATTTAGGAATCCTGTGTCCACTTAGTGATGGTTAAAATTGGAATCTAAGCCTGTTTTTAGGACTACTATGTAATACTACAAGTACAATTTCATTTCATTTTGTAGATTTTGAGGGGATTTAGATTTTGTGTAATATGTTCGGTCAACACTTCTCAAATATGTTGTGATTAAGGATAGCGCAACACCAGTTGTCAATGCAATTTTTCAGTATTTTCGTTATTTGTCGGTATTTTCTGGTTTAGGTTACATACATTTCGTACTTCAAATATCACACACGGCATGAACTTATTGAAAAAGGTTGAAAAATCATATCACTTTATAAGCGCAAGACGTTTTGTAACCCCCATGTTAAAGGATAAGGAGCTTTTTTACCGGTGTGTAATCTGCACCTAATAGTATGATAGGGAAATTTACCTTTATTGTCTAGTTCGGGAACCCGGGAAAAGGGAAATGTACCTTTAATGTAGGTTTGGTATTTTTGTCATCTCTTTTTTATCACATTTGTTTACGTTTTACTAACTTACTATTCGGCTTTTTAGGTTTGAACAAAAGCTACACCATTTATTTATCATCAAACGTACGGATCAATGTGTCAGTTTATGTCGACACGTATAGTTCAACAGAGTGCCGTATTCATGGTGTAAATTTTGCCCAAAGGGTACCTTTAAAACGTATTCAAAGTGTACAATTTTGCCTAAGGGTGCTTTTAAAACATGCATTGCTGGGTGCTATTTCGAGTCAACCAGGTTTAAGTAAAAGCGCTACTATGTGAGCAATATTCGAAGCTCAAGGCTCATGTTGTTAAATGGGATAGTGATCAAATGATTTAAAGTGCTATCCTAACTTTTATCATGCATCTTCATGACAACTTACACACAGGTCAATAAAGAACTCGATATTGGGGATTAAGGCCCCTTAAATGTTATCAATTCAGGTCAATATAATTTATTAGAACGGTTCAGACCTTCAAACTTTTTGTGAGCTTTCGATATTGAGGGAATTTCTTTAGGATGCTTCTTGTTTGTCACATGAAAGTAACTGACCAGGTTATAACTATAGCCCCTACGTAACATTGACAAATGGTAACATTGAAAATAAAAAAATCTTCTTTATGATTTCAGCTATTGCACGTGAAGATTGAGTGAATATTATCAAAGATATGTGTCAAAAACCAAAATAAAGTCCTTTTTTCATTTTTAGCATTTGGTTTTTCTACACACAGTCACAGTGTAACAATAGCATAGGTATGTTATTGATTAACTGGTAGCGACTGGTAACTCATCCGCTGACAGTAAGACGAGGATCGGGATGCTTCAATTAATCAATGCAGCCAATACACATACCTGTCACGCAAAAATGAAAGTTGTACTGTGTCTCAATCTTTTCAGTGTAGCGTAATTCTTAATTGTTTATCACTCTTCGTGAACAATATCGCAAATCGAAGATACCTTTCTTCTTTATACCTCGAGGCGATTGGAAAATCTTTTGCACCCCTACGCAAATCGCTGACGAAAAATAAAACATAAAAGGGAGATATTGCTGCGTGCCTTAAACTCCGTTGCGTTTAGAGTAAATATATAATAACGGTGCCCTAATTGAGTAGTTACTACCTAAAAAATAACATTCAGCGTTGCGCATCACAAACCAAACGTGTGTAGAACATGTACTTCACAATTATAAACTAATGATATAATAATACCTGTATAAAGTTCCCCTATTTCTTAAACCTTATTAATTCCATTCAAGTGTCAAATATACCCCATGATGATTTGCGCCATCAGCGCAACCTCTACATGATATTATATTACACTATAATAGTGTGGCCATTTTATTGGAACCCTTTTGAAAAGAATACGTTAATGGTAATTGTATAAGTCTGAATAAAAATTGAACAATAATTCGCCACATTCACACCACAAGTCCTCTATATAGTTTGATCCGTTACAAATTGGCTTAGCTTCCTTGTAGAAGCAAATAAACAAGCACACTGTTCATCATATATGCGAGACGCGTGAGTGCGGCCAAACCGCGTGCGAGTGGCCATAATCGCGCGGAGAGATAAAAAGAGAACATTTCTCGCCAATTTTGAACTGATTAAACTATAGCTTGCCATTCAAATTCTAATAACACCGAAAAAAATTGAATATTTACCCTTCCATTGCATGCACTATGTACTAAAGGGCATGTATAATAGTTCACTGATTTAAAAAGTCAAGGTGTGAACGTGTTGTTAAACAAAGATATTTACTGGTTGTGCTTCCGGCAACCTTTTGGGGGCAAATTTCTGTCACATGTAAGGCCAAACAAAGAAGAAGGTCTGTCTCAGAAGCCCGCCCGCATTGGTATGTGAAATGAGCTACGGCGCGTAGGTCTATGCGCTGGGGGCTAAAAAATTCTCTCTTTTTTTTTGATTTGTTTGTTTGTTTTTTGTTTGTTTTTGGATTTATTTTTTTTTGGATTATTTTTTGGATTTTTTAAAAAAAAAGGTTTTATAAAGCTTGGATAAGCAACAACAACAAAAAATCACACAAAAAAAATCACATACCTCATAGCCTTAACTTTTTTTGCACAATGTTTCTGAGACAGACCTTCTTTGTTTGGCCTAAGTGGCTTTTACACCATGTGATCTTAAGGAAAAGCAAACAACATAAATATATACGATGCAGTTTCATTCGTCTGTCCATGACAAATGTGAAGCCTTTATGTTAAGACAGGACCTAAAGAAAAAATATAACACGACTAACTAACCAAATTGGATTTCGAAGCTCCATCTACATATTTGACAAAAGTAACAGACTCATCTACATCCTTCAAAAGGCTCACCTTTGCATTTTCTGTCATTATCGTGTGCAATAAATAATAATTTATGTTCAAGAGTTGACCAAAAAATATATATTTCCCACATTAAAATGAAAAGCATTCTTGGCTTATCCCATAAACGATGGTTTCAATTAATGTATCCTGAGACAAATCATGACGTGGATTACATCAGAGCTAATTACGAGTACTCAACCTTTTCCATTTATTTTGGGAAATTGGTCAACAAAATAATGTCAGAATTACCTATATTTATGGGAAAATCGGCTTTCACAACAAAACAAAAATCTGAGATATTGATCAGCGATAAAATGTCATAATATCCTCTTTATATAATTATGCTTTGCAATTAAAATCCATTTGCCTTCCCCCCCCCCCCCCCCCCCCACCCCCTCAAATAAGGCGTAAGCACGCAACCGCCTTAAGTTGGCCGATTTAAAGCTATATTTCGAGCTAGAATTTGCCTAAAAGGTTTTATCTGATGTGCCTAAAACGTTCATTTAGTTGATGCTATTGCCTCAAAACACCCACATAAACCAATTAATAATTTTACAGAGGAGTCGTCGCACGAACAACAATCACATTTACCTACTTGACCTGCTTGGTACTGCTACGTAGGTCGGTGAGTGAAGGGTGATTATCTGGGGAAATAATGGACGTTTGTTTCTATATCTACTTATCAAATCTAAAACTGTCTTTAATAATCTATGATTCTTTGAAAAGTCACACTAGAGTATACAGTTTTTTGCAGAAAAGGGTTCAATGAATCCAACCATGATAATGAAATTGACTATTTTGGAAAAAATTATAAAAAACACTTTTTTTGACCCATTTTAGGTTTGGAAAAGATAACTCAAAATATATTTTGTTAAATTTTGTCATACTAGTTTTATGATAATCCTGATAACATTCCCCAGGAGCGGGGTTTTTTTTAATATCTTATTTATTTTTTGAGTTACAGACCAAAAAGTGCCAAAAAAGGTGATTTGTTCCCAAAAATGTGATTTTCATGATTTTGGCGTGTTTCTTTCATGGTGCTGTGGGCAAATCAAAGGGAGGAGGAAGAAAGGGGAGAAAGGAAAGAGAAAGGAAAAGGGAAAGAAAGAAAGAAAGAAAGAAGGGGAGAGAAAGGAAAGAGGAAAGAAAGAAAGAAAGAAAGAAAGAAGAAAGAAAGAAAGAGAAAGGAAAAAGAAAAGAAAGAAAGAAAGAAAGAAAGGAAAAGGGAAAGAAGGGCCGGGGGGTTGGAGAAAGCCCTATAACAATCGATCGGATGCGTAAATGATAATCTTGTGTCGGCATATATGTTATGTTAACACAAATCAAAAATGAACAAAGGCAATGTAGGCATATAAATTTGTAGGCACTATGAACGAGCCCATTTGTATGAGATTTTGTGTCGGCGCACAACTGTCGTTATTTGCGTGAGACCATAAGTTGAGTTGCACCAGGGGCACAATCGATATCTCACGTATATGTCGATGTCGGACATACAGGCTGTAGGCCTGTCATGCCTATATTGAACATTTGACCATGTTTTGTGAACATTATTCAACTAAACAAGATGGCTTCAGGAAAGTTTTCCATGACCATTTTAGTTTAGTTTTTGAAAATCTTTGTGCGCTTCGCGCACATTCTTTCTACAGGTTTCAACATTATAATGGATCTCGAACCAAACCAAATATTACATGGGGGACGTTAAAAACGTCATACTGGACCCTTTAAGTGTTAAAAATGCCAAATGTTGCGCGCTTCGCGCGTATTAGTTTCAATGTTTCATTATTCAAGCTGAACAAGATGGCTTCAGGAAAGTTTTCCATGACCATTTTAGCTTAAAAACTGAAAATATTTTTGAGCTTTGCGCGCATTCTTTCTACAGGTATCAACATTATAATGGTCTCGAACCAAACCAAATATTATATGGGGGACGTTAAAAACGTTAAACTGGACCCTTTAAATGTAAGAAATGCAAAATTTTGCGCGCTTCGCGCGTATTAGTTTCAATGTTTCATTATTTAAAATTTATTTATAGTATCAGAAGGCTTCAACCAGTTTTCAATGACCATTTGAGTTCAAAATCTGAAAAAAAATTGGCGCGCTCAGCGCGCATATTTTCTACAGGTTTTAACATTATAATGGCCCTTAAACCATACGATTTGAATTTGGACTTGATATGTATGTAACTATGCAATATCAAACCGTCAAAACGTCATACATAAGTGTTAGAAATGCCAATTTTGCGCGTTTCGCGCGTATTAGTTTCAATGTTTCATTATTTAAGCTTAACAAGAAAGCTTCAGGACAGTTTTCCATGACCATTTTAGTTCAAAAACTGAAAAATGTTGCGCGCTCAGCGCGCATATTTTCTGCAGGTTTAAACATTATAATGACCCTTAAACCACAACAAATATTCTAAATATTATGTGGAGGACATTTAAACGTCATACTGTACCTTTATTTGCGCGCTTTGTATTAGTTCCAACGTTTCAATATTTAAGATTAACAAGATAGCTTGAGGTTTTTTGGCCTCCCCCAATCAAAACAGTCCTGGATACGCCCTTGCCTCCCCCGAACTATTCAATTTTGACATTTCAATTATCATTATCAAATTTGTGTCCCCCATGTCTGAAAACGGATTGACACCCCTGACCACATTATAATCCATACTAAAATATGCGTGTATGAATTCCAGCGAGCAAAACGAGCCGAAATTTTTTATTGTCGGCACAAATGGCTTTGTCGGCAATTGATGACCTTTACCCCCCCCCCCCCCCCCCCCCCCCCAATGAAAAGGGTCTGGGGACGCCCTTGCCACCAGCATGTTTATAATATGGTTTCGACAAGCCGCCATAATGTAAAGACACACAAAATTAGATTTTAAAGAAGAAAGCTCTGCACCGGCTGAATCTTCAAATGAGTTTAGTTATATTGCGGATATATTTTTGGGCTTATGTGACACCGCTTCTCATTATAAATACATAATGAGGAATCTTGACATTATTTCAACTAAATGTTTCGTAAATAAAGGCAATCAGTATTACGTATAAGTCTCTTGGCACGACTAGTGTTGAATTACTCCAGTAAGGCAACGAAAAAAATCCTGTTGCAGGGCAAACCGACCTCTCACGTATGGTCGGTCAGTCGGGCTTTTCTTTTCTTCAATAATTTTTTCAAACGTGCCGCCGAGTCAGAAATGTGCGGGCGGGTGGAGAGGGGGGGGGGGTCCGTAATTTATTTATTTTGAAAGTGGGGATCCGTAATCATTTTTTTGAGAGCGGGGGAGGGATGTTCCGAAAATATTTGTTAAATGAGAGCGGGGGTCTGTAACCAGTGCGCTATTATTTTATATATTGGTTCATTTTCATCAGGCAATTTTTTTAAAAAATTCAAAAAAGAAATCAAATTTGGGTTGGGGGATTCCAAAAAATTGGGTCGGTCGTGGCCTAATGAGGACATCCCAGTATTAATGGTTAATAATGAAACATTGTTGTGCAATACCAGCATGCCTCTCGGCACGTGGTTTTATATAGTTTTTCAGTCTCCAGTGTCTACTATAGTCGTGGTCAGAATACTTCGGCACTTTTTTCTGTGACAACTGCGTACAGCGTAAACACGGAAGTGCGTTGTAGAACAGCGTCACAACAGCGTTATCTTTGAGCAGTTCGACGCGTCGCGGCCCCTGTAATGCGATTGGTCGCGCGCGATCGTATCTATGGGTCATGAATGTCCCCGCCCACTCGCTCATTAACTAGACGGCGGTTTTAAAAAGTGCTGAAGTATTCTGGCGACGACTATAGTTCCAGGACCGCAACCTGGGGGACGACCAATCCCAAAATTCCCAAAAAGTCTCCAAAAAGGTCCAAAAATGCTGTTTTTAACGTAGCGAGCGGAAGAAATGTTTATTTACACGTTTGTGTTGACAAAAGGTCCACATTTTGGTAACAAGATCCATTTTGCCACCCCCCCCCCCCCCCCCGGTAAAGGTCCACATTTGGGGGGGGGGTCAAATTTGGACAACATTTGCCTCCTCTTCTCCAGAAAGAAATCCTGGTTACGGGCCTGACTAGTTTCTTTTGCCATTACATTGCAGAAAGAATCATTTAATAGCTTATATTACTATTATTACCTATATATTTATGCCCAATATTGAATGTTTAATTAACGCAGCACACGTGACGTGAAACATGTGCATCCTTTTTCATTGACATCCTGTTTAAGGCTTATCCTGATAACTAAAATTACTGATTACTGGTTATCCGTTTAATCTTAATACTTGATAAAAATTATGTCTGCCTACAAGCACCTGAATATTTGATATTGTTTGTGCAAGGAATATTACCGTCAAGCGGCGACGAAGTGCATAAATATTAAAACTGTAACATTCTCCCTTGGGTTTCTATCGTGATAGCATCACTGGGCATTTTCGAAACGCTTCAGCGAAACTGGAAAATTGACACAATCAGGGTGGTACAAAAAAAGATGCGTACAGCTTTGTCGAATCGTTCAAAGCATCATTCTAGAACAAATACATATAAAGGAATGTTCAGAGATGTTCGGAGAAATAGCAATTTGTTCGGAATTTATTTCAAATCGAAAATTGAATACTCAGAATGTTCAACCATATTTATTTCATTATAAGATAATAACAAGAATAATAATAATTTTAAAAAACTGTCAGCACAAAATGGGAGAAAATAGGGTTGTTTTCCCGCATCCTGGTTTCCCAGACAAGACAGACGATGCCAATATATTAACGACACATTTAAAACCTATTCTTGCACACATGAGAAGATATGTCTCCATCTCATTCGCACTTGCTTGTATGATATGTCACGATATCAAACGTTTGAACACCTACGTGATAAATCAAAAAACTTTCTTCGCGCGAAAAACCATTTCGATTCGCGCCATTTGCTTAGGAAGGGCTTCATCCAATAGAGGTTATCAATGTTGTCGGGAATTTGAACTGCGCTTAAGTTTTCAATAAAAAAAAACCTGTTCCACGATATTTAGGCTAATCTGGTAACACAGTTCATGAAGCTAATACACAAGGAGAAAGTTCTTGTTACGCAATCCTAATCATGCAATTGTCCCAATTCGTGATACATTATGTGGCCTATTTTAAACGTTATTATAATACTTGGCTCATTTTGGGAATGGAATGTACCAACAAAAATTACTTTCTCTCCCCTAAACACACACTCCGGTGCCAAGATCAATGTATATATTCTGAATATACTGAAAAACAAAAGAATATTGTCAAATTTACTAAATATTTGATTTTACATTGAATTTATTTTATTTATTTTATTATTCTGGTGTGTCAAGACAGGTATGGTTTATACATGTTATAAGTAATTGTATGAATGCTTTTTAAGTGTCTCTGATTTCTCCGATTGTTCTGTTGAGCCAAAAAAGAAACTTATAAAATGTTAACAGATCACCAAATAAAATTCTGTGCATGAAAATGTACCAAATTTGGATACAATATTACTGCAATGTATCGCTTCAAATGGCAGTCAATAACCAATTGTTTGCTTCAATGACACAAGAGAAATGTGCACCGACTCCGATAACGTCTTGCATCAAAATATCGTCTTGTATCTTTATATCACTTGCTAATTCCACCTATACGTTAATGTTGATACTCGAAGCTATCGCTATTGTAATATTTGTTTATTGCAACAACAACAAATCAGGAAACAATGGTTTTCAGATCTGACCTCTCAACGGTAATGACAATTTACGTACGGAATTGATTGATGAAGTTAGCAATGCAACTGAACTTAAAATAGCAGCAGGAAGTTCATATTTGGACCTTTAAAACAGAGTAAATTGTCCATTAAACCTTCCACGCGGCTATTAGTTTTACCATATACAAAAGAGAGTTTTCAGAAACCTTTCCCAATTTTCAAAGTCTATCTCATGGATTACTGACTCAATACTAGGCATGTTTGTACTTATGTCAATGCATTTCACATGGTGATTCCAAAATGGTTATGAAATTTAACAATTTTGACATGTTTGAAAATGTTGTGACATTTTGTAAAGTCGTCTGCAGCCGCCTGCCGCATGGAAAGCGTTAAGTATCACAGTGTTGAAGCAATGGGCAAACACACTAAACGTCAATTTTATACATTTCACTGAGATGTATAAATCTCATTTGTTTAATAAATTCAATTCTCGCTATTGTTATTGAGGCCTGTTACCACAAAAAAATGAGCGTTAAGTCGCCAGTGTGTATTAGGAGATATGGTCCAATAAATATGCAAAAATCAAATGAAAAAAAAGGATTTTTACAACTTCAATTTGAATTTTGACAGGGAAAACATTGTGCAATTATGACATGTTGCGCATTGCGTATCATTAAAGCTTTTTATCAGAGTATTTTGAATCTGGACAAACCTGAAGATAATTTGTTTCTACTTAACTCTCATTTTGTGATGACAGGTCTCATTTCTTTGGTATGTATAGCAGAAATCTATATACATTAACAAGATCCCTTTTGCCACCCCCCCCCCCCCCCCCCCCCGGTAAAGGTCCACATTTGGGGGGGGGTCAAATTTGGACAACATTTGCCTCCTCTTCTCCAGAAAGAAATCCTGGTTACGGGCCTGACTAGTTTCTTTTGCCATTACATTGCAGAAAGAATCATTTAATAGCTTATATTACTATTATTACCTATATATTTATGCCCAATATTGAATGTTTAATTAACGCAGCACACGTGACGTGAAACATGTGCATCCTTTTTCATTGACATCCTGTTTAAGGCTTATCCTGATAACTAAAATTACTGATTACTGGTTATCCGTTTAATCTTAATACTTGATAAAAAATTATGTCTGCCTACAAGCACCTGAATATTTGATATTGTTTGTGCAAGGAATATTACCGTCAAGCGGCGACGAAGTGCATAAATATTAAAACTGTAACATTCTCCCTTGGGTTTCTATCGTGATTGCATCACTGGGCATTTTCGAAACGCTTCAGCGAAACTGGAAAATTGACACAATCAGGGTGGTACAAAAAAGATGCGTACAGCTTTGTCGAATCGTTCAAAGCATCATTCTAGAACAAATACATATAAAGGAATGTTCAGAGATGTTCGGAGAAATAGCAATTTGTTCGGAATTTATTTCAAATCGAAAATTGAATACTCAGAATGTTCAACCATATTTATTTCATTATAAGATAATAACAAGAATAATAATAATTTTAAAAAACTGTCAGCACAAAATGGGAGAAAATAGGGTTGTTTTCCCGCATCCTGGTTTCCCAGACAAGACAGACGATGCCAATATATTAACGACACATTTAAAACCTATTCTTGCACACATGAGAAGATATGTCTCCATCTCATTCGCACTTGCTTGTATGATATGTCACGATATCAAACGTTTGAACACCTACGTGATAAATCAAAAAACTTTCTTCGCGCGAAAAACCATTTCGATTCGCGCCATTTGCTTAGGAAGGGCTTCATCCAATAGAGGTTATCAATGTTGTCGGGAATTTGAACTGTGCTTAAGTTTTCAATAAAAAAAACACCTGTTCCACGATATTTAGGCTAATCTGGTAACACAGTTCATGAAGCTAATACACAAGGAGAAAGTTCTTGTTACGCAATCCTAATCATGCAATTGTCCCAATTCGTGATACATTATGTGGCCTATTTTAAACGTTATTATAATACTTGGCTCATTTTGGGAACGGAATGTACCAACAAAATTACTTTCTCTCCCCTAAACACACACTCCGGTGCCAAGATCAATGTATATATTCTGAATATACTGAAAAACAAAAGAATATTGTCAAATTTACTAAATATTTGATTTTACATTGAATTTATTTTATTTATTTTATTATTCTGGTGTGTCAAGACAGGTATGGTTTATATATGTTATAAGTAATTGTATGAATGCTTTTTAAGTGTCTCTGATTTCTCCGATTGTTCTGTTGAGCCAAAAAAGAAACTTATAAAATGTTAACAGATCACCAAATAAAATTCTGTGCATGAAAATGTACCAAATTTGGATACAATATTACTGCAATGTATTGCTTCAAATGGCAGTCAATAACCAATTGTTTGCTTCAATGACACAAGAGAAATGTGCACCGACTCCGACAACGTCTTGCATCAAAATATCGTCTTGTATCTTTATATCACTTGCTAATTCCACCTATACGTTAATGTTGATACTCGAAGCTATCTCTATTGTAATATTTGTTTATTGCAACAACAACAAATCAGGAAACAATGGTTTTCAGATCTGACCTCTCAACGGTAATGACAATTTACGTACGGAATTGATTGATGAAGTTAGCAATGCAACTGAACTTAAAATAGCAGCAGGAAGTTCATATTTGGACCTTTAAAACAGAGTAAATTGTCCATTAAACCTTCCACGCGGCTATTAGTTTTACCATATACAAAAGAGAGTTTTCAGAAACCTTTCCCAATTTTCAAAGTCTATCTCATGGATTACTGACTCAATACTAGGCATGTTTGTACTTATGTCAATGCATTTCACATGGTGATTCCAAAATGGTTATGAAATTTAACAATTTTGACATTTTTGAAAATGTTGTGACATTTTGTAAAGTCGTCTGCAACCGCCTGCCGCATGGAAAGCGTTAAGTATCACAGTGTTGAAGCAATGGGCATACACACGAAACGTCAATTTTATACATTTCACTGAGATGTATAAATCTCATTTGTTTAATAAATTAAATTCTCGCTATTGTTATTGAGGCCTGTTACCACAAAAAAATGAGCGTTAAGTCGCCAGTGTGTATTAGGAGATACGCATTGCGTATCATTAAAGCTTGTTATCAGAGTATTTTGAATCTGGACAAACCTGAAGATAATTTTATTTTTACTTAACTCTCATTTTGTGATGACAGGTCTCATTTCTTTGGTATGTATAGCAGAAATCAATTTAATGAAAATTAGGCGGGAACATTTTTTGTTCAGATCAAACCTTTTAACGTTAATGACAATTTACTTAAATAATTGATTGATGATGTTAATGGCAATGTAACACAACGTATTTAACATGACCATGGTTAATGTATATTTAGACCAAAATTGGAAAGGTATTTACTATCATTAAAATGCTATAAGCCTATCAGTAACACAATGTCAGGATAATTGGCATATGAAACACACAAATGAAATGTTGATAATATGAAGATCTCATAAACATCAATTTGAGTTGTATAAATCTGGCTTGTTTACTAGAGAATGTAATTACTTCTATTGTCATATTTTGTCTTGCTGCATGCAGAAGAAATAATAAGAAGGAAAATATGGTCTACAGATTGAATCCCCTCCATAATAATGACAAATACGTGATAGATGAAGTTAATAATGCGGAACTGCCCGTAAATTAACCGCCGTTAGTATATGCTTAGACCTTAACAATCGGGTATACTCTCGACTAAATGCCATAAACATATCAGTAATAATACAGTGGACTGTTAGAACAATATAATATGATAATATTATATGATATATAAAACACTAAAAACATGTTAATGAGGATCTGATGGGCATTAAACATTAGAAAAATGAAACTGATTTGTCATTTATGGACAATCATACCGTTTAAGTTACAACCATTTATCTCACGATATTGTATGTGGGCCATCTAAATCTAAAGATGCAAAACCAAGTGTTTATATTGCGGCATTGTACCAAACCATGACCCAAAAAAAAGCAATGACCAAATTTAGTGACCAATTATATTGATTTTTCACATACAATTATTCGACAAATTTGACAAATTTACATTTGTTGATTAGGTTATTTATCAAAACACATGTTTCAACCATATAATTAAAAGTTTCAAAAGATACATTCAAGGATAATTCAGTTCTTGATTTTCAAAACATCAAAATGGAGTTGCTTCATTTTGTCGCGATGGGGCAGTGTAATAGACATATGTGTTGGACTAGTACTTAAAACATATTTTGACTCAAAATATAAGTTCTATATCCAAGACACCACAGCCAAACGTGCCATGAGAACATTCAGTTATTCATTCTGGGAATTTATCATTCTTAATACATTAATAAATCATGCTTTTTGCAATGGCCAAAGCTGTCAACAAGAATTTATTTCCCATGGGAGATATGGCAATTTCATTACAACCGTATCATCAAACTCGTGGTGAAGTGTTATGAATCAAGTATTGTACGGTTTATATTAAAGAATTGAATGTGAATGAATGCGAATACAAATAATAATCCTTTTTTTTTGGTTCTCTGCAATGAATCAGACGTTATGCACCGATTCAATTGAATGTAGAATAGACAGGGTGCGATTCCCCTTTGTAGTCCGTTGGGCATAGCAACATGGATAACCTCTATTTGGTTGCACTCAGCGCACTATATTCCCTCAACGCTCCTCGTTGGATGTTGGGTTTTACTGATACACATACTGTTATGCGTACCATCCTGTTAAATTCGAGTAACTTACGATTTGAGCCAAATTATTAGTACTGATAACTTCTTGGCCTGTACAAGGCCGTATCATTTTACTTCATTATGTTCAATTGAGCTTCATATTGCCTCTGGGCTATGGTTGCAGACTTACATGCAAGAAAAACTGATTTTTTTTATTATTATAATTTTCAAAAAGAAATATAATAAATTAATGAAATGTGTTTTATTAATTGGAAATATTTATAAAAATAACACTCGCTCATGAAAACATTATTTGAATTTTGAAATCAAGTGCTTCTTACACTCTTCCCACGTCTTCAATTGTCAACTGGTAACCATAAGTGCATTTAGTTGACGCAGTGGCATTTCTTCACAGTGTAAATATTTTAAAAGCAAGCCACGTGTAGTGATACATTATGTAATGGGGCAAATGACACCTACCTATAATTCATCAAGCAGGCATAACATGGAAAATGTATCTACATGTATAATTGAGTTTCAAATTGGCTCTGACTAATATTGGCGGGCCAATTTTATGACATGACAGATAGATACAACCGATCACTGAAAGCCAAACCTGAGTCAAGGTGACTAACAAAAGTGAGTCCAGAACGCTGTATAAATTGACTCGCCCTGACTCATCCTAGTGGGTCCGTATAAGTAGGCAATATGAGTCATGGGCACCAATCAAAATGAGTCCAGGCTTGACTCGGCAAGATGAGTCTTACGATGTCTAAATTGACCCAGATTAGCGAGTCATGCATGCATGACTCAAATAGAAGGATCAAATATTTGTGTCAAATGACTCACTTTACTCAAACAAGATGAGTCATTTGACTCATCCTAAAGGATGAAAATATAGGAGAGAGCTCATGGTGACTAACAAATGGTGATTAACAAAGACGAGTCCAGCCTCAACTCATATATTCATGAAGTAATGAATTTGTGAACAATCACTGCCATCAAGTAGTGACGTCTTGAAATATTTTAGTTAAAAATATGCCTATATACTATCCTAAATATATTTTCCATGGTGTTATTTAAGTAATCTAGATGAGTCACATCTGGTTGTCATTGTTGCTTGACTCATATTGATGAGTCCACTTTAACTAAGTGACTCACTTAGTCTAGTCAAAGGGGTATTGACTAGACTTATTAAACTAAGTGAGTCAAAGGGAGTCACATGGACTCATCAATATGAGTCAATGTGACTCATTTTGACTCACTAAGTCCATTCAATGTCCCTTTGACTAACCAAGATGAGTCATGTGATACAGATTGACTAATATAGATGAGTCACAGTGAGTCACATCTGGTTGGCATTGCTGCTGGACTCATCTTGATGAGTCCAGGTGACCCATTTGAGTTAGTCAATGTCACCAGACCCGGTCGGATGAGTCAGTTGACTCGGATTTGGTTTTCTGTGATAGCATTTCTCCGCCTAGGGTTTTCACATCTAATAGTTCTTAATACTTGTACAAGGGCAAAATATGAAACTCCTTGACATTTTTGAAATCATACTACGTCATATTATTTCATAATCAATTTTTATTTTTTATTTTTTTTTTATTTTTATTTTTTTTTTTATTTTTTTTTTTATTTTTATTTTTTTTTTTTTTATTTTTTTTATTTTTTTTTTTATTTGTAATTTATAAATACACAATGAGCGAGGAATCATGGCATTATTTCAACTAAATGTTTCGCGAATAAAGGCAATCAGTATTACGTAATAAGTCTCTTAGCACGATTATTGTTAAATTACTCCAGTAAGGCGACGAAAAAAACATCCTGTTGCACGGGCAACCCGACCTCTCACGTAGGGTCGGTCGGTCGAGCTTCTTTTTCTTCAAACATTTCTGGAAACGTGCCGCCGAGGAAGGAGGGGGTGTCCATTATTTATTTATTTTGAAAGCGGGGGTCCATGAATATAAATGAGAGCGGGGGAGGGGTGTTCCGAAAAGAAGAAAAAATTAAATAGAGCGTGGGGGTCGAGCTCTGTAACCAGTGCGCTATTTTTTATATATTGGTTAATTTTCATCAGGCAATATTTTAAAAATTCACAAATTTAAAAAAAGATATATACAGTATAACAAAAAAAAAAATCACATTGGGGTGGGGGTGGGGGTGGGGTGGAGGTGAGGGTGGGGGTGGGGTGGGGTGGGGGTTCCAAAACATTGGGTCGGTCGGGCCCATACAACAGGGTTTTTTCGTGGCATAATGAGGACATCCCAGTATTAGTGGTTAACAATGAAGAATTGTTGTGCAATACCAGCATGCCTCTCGGCACGTGGATTTATATAGTGTTTCTGTCTCCAGTGTCTGCTAGTTCCAGGCCCGCAACCTGGGAGGGGACGGGGTGGACGCCCAATCCCAAAATTCCAAAAACGCTGTTTGCGAACGTAGCGAGCGGATTTTTATTTGTTTACGCATTTTTGTTGACAAAAGGTTCACATTTTGGAAACAAGATCCCCTTTTGCCAAATTCGCCCCCCCCCCCCCCCCCCCCCCCCCCCCCCCCGGTAAAGGTCCACATTTTGGGGGGAAGGTCAAATTTGGAAAAGAAATCCTAGTTACGGGCCTGACTAGTTCCTTTTGCCATTACATTGCAGAAAGAATCCTTTAGCTTATATTACTATTATTACCTATATATTTATGCCCAATATTGAATGTTTAATTAACGCAGCACCCACGAGACGTGAAACATGTGCATCCTTTTTCATTGACATCCTGTTTAAGGCATATCCTGATTACTATAATTACTGATTACTGGTTATCCGTTTAATCTTAATACTTGATAAAAATTATGTCTGCCTACAAGCACCAGAATATTTGATATTGTTTGTGCAAGGAATATTACCGTCAAGCGGCGACGAAGTGCATAAATATTAAAACTGTAACATTCTCCCTTAGGTTTCTATCGTAATAGCATCACTGGGCATTTTCGAAACGCTTCAGCGAAACTGGAAAATTGACACAATCAGGGTGGTACAAAAAAGATGCGTACAGCTTTGCCGAATCTTTCAAAGCATCATTCTAGAACAAATACATATATAAAGGAATGTTCAGAGATGTTCGGAGAAATAGAAATTTGTTCGGAATTTATTTCAAATCGAAAATGAAATATTAAGAATGTTCAACCATATTGATTTCATTATTAGATAATAACAATAATAATAATAATAATATTTATAAAAACTGTCAACAGAAATGTTTTCAAAAGAAAGGGTTGTTTTCCCGCATCCTGGTTTCCCAGGTAAGACAGACGATGCCAATTATATTAACGACACATTTAAAACCCATTCTTGCACACATAAGAAGATATGTCTCCATCTCATTCGCACTTGCTTGTATGATATGTCACGATATCAAACGTTTGAACACCTACGTGATAAATCAAAACTTTCTTTGCACGAAAAAACCATTTCGATTTGCGCCATTTGCTCAGAAAGGGCATCATCCAATAGAGGTTATCCATGTTTTGGATAAGCTGCCATCTTTTCGGGAATTTGAACTGCGCTTAAGTTTTCAAAAATCCCACATCTGTTCCACGATATTTAGGCTTATCCGGTGACACAGTTCCTGAAGCTAATAGTACACAAGGAGAAAGGTCTTGTTACACAACCCTAATCATGCAATTGTACATCAATTGCGCACACCTCTTCTTTGAGACGATGATAATCACCACCAAAATTGCCAGCCAATTTGATTGGATTTTAAATCCAGTAAATTCGTGATACATTATGTGGTCTATTTTAAATGTTATTATAATACTTGGTTCATGTTGGGAACGGAATGTACCAACAAACATTACTTCTCTCCCCTAAACACACACTACGTTGCCAATATCAATGTATATAATCTAAATATACTAAAAAACAAAAGAATATTGTCAAATTTACTAAACATTTGATTTTACATTGAATTTATTTTATTTATTTTATTATTCTGGTGTGTCAAGACAGAGTTTGCATGAATGCTTTTTAGGTGTCCCGGATTTTTCCGATTGTTCTGTTGAAATATAAACTATTCAACTTTTTGAATATTAACTTATTTTTATTTAAATTTGGTAATTAAATTCAATAATATTGACATTTTTGAAACATTTTGTGCAATTTTGAAGTGTCGTCTGCAGACGGCTGCCGCGGGAAAGTGTTAAAAGGTCGATTAATTGATACATTTTTAAGGTCGATGATCGTATTTGATGGCAAAATACATATTTGAAAATCATTTGGTTAAGGAAAAAACCACGTCTTCAATATTCTCTTTGTAAACTATTGCCTTCTCTTCTGTATTATTCTTGATGACCTCTTTCTTTATATCACTTGCTAATTCCACCTATACTCGAAGCTATCTCTATTGTAATATTTGTTTATTGCAAAAGAAATAATAATAAACATGACAAATAAGGAAACAATGGTTTTCAGTTCTGACCTCTGAACGGTAATGACAATTTACGTACGGAATTGATTGATGAAGTTAGTAATGCAACTCAACTTCAAATAACCGCAGGAAGTTCATATTTTGACCTTTAAAACAGAGTAAACTGTCCATTAAATGCCACAAACCTAAAGTACCACAGTGTTGAAGCAATGGGCATACACACGAAACGTCAATTTTATACATTTCACTGAGATGTATAAATCTCATTTTGTTTAATAAATTCAATTCTCTCTATTGTTAATACATTTGAGACTTGTAACCACAAAAAATGAGCGTTTAGTCGCCAGTGTGCATTAGAAGATCCCAATAAACATGCAAAAATCAGAAGAAAACAAAGGAATTTTGCAACTTCAATTTGAATTTGGACAGGGAAAACATTGAGCAATTATGACATGTTGCATATCATCAAAGCTTGTTTTCTGAGCATTTTGAATCTGGACAAACCTGAAGATTATTTTTTTCTACTTAACTCTCATTTTGTGATGAGAGGTCTCATTTGTTTGGTATGTAGCAGAAATCAATATATAATGAAAAATGTGGCGGGGACATTTTTTGTTCAGATCAAACCTTTCAACGTTAATGACAATTTACTTAAATAATTGATTGTTGAAGTTAATGGCAATGCAACTCAACGTATTTAGCATGACCATGGTTAATGTATATTTAGACCAAAATTAGAAACGCATTTACTATCAATAAAATGCTATAAGCCTATCAGTAACACAATGTCAGGATAATTGGCATATGAAACACACAAATAAAATGTTGATATGAAGATCTCATAAACATCAATTTGAGTTGTATAAATCTGACATGTTTAATAGACACTTTATTACTTCTATTGTCATATTTTGTCTTGTTGCATGCAGAAGAAATAATAAGAAGGAAAATATGGCCTTCAGATTGAATCCTCTCCATGATAATGACAAATACGTGATAGATGAAGTTAATAATGCAACTGCCCGTAAATTACCCGCCGTTAATATAATTATGCTTTAGACCTTTAAAATCGGGTATACTCTCGACTAATTGCTCACTGAGATCAATGCTTTACCCAAACTACGTACTTATACAGAATTCAAGTCACTTCTTCGCCCTGAACAATACCTACTCGAGATCACGATTCCATGTCACAGAAGAGCGTTGAGTAGATTAAGGTGTTCCAATCATTTACTATTGATTGAATCAGGTCGTGTAAATAACATTGAGTTACGTAATCGTGTTTGCCCTTTGTGTAATTCAGGTGAGATTGAAGACGAATACCACTTCGTCCTAATTTGGGTAAGGGTCGTATGTATCAGTCCCAAGTATGCAAATGAGGATGCGCTTTATTCCGTAAAGTAGTTCCAGCGCAAGATTCATGACATTGTATTCAGTGAGCTCATTTGCATACTTGGGACTGCTACACCATACCGCTACCTTTTTGTCCTTTTTATGTTGATCTACGAGTAAATCTACCAACTCACTACACTGTTAATCCTAATCGCAATAAATTCAATTCATTGATGCGTTCAAACTATCCGCACGTAATCAAATCAATTGCTTTTTATGTGTATAATGCTTTTTCACAGAGAGACAGATTTCTGAATGGGTGATAAATCGTTGTTTATATACTAATCATATCGTTATATTATCAATGTTACTGTATATTTATATTACATGTACGTTACTATTACTATGATGTTGTAAATCAAGTGTGGCAATATTTTGTGTATTTGGGCCGATGGCCTCATGTACTTGGAAATAAAACTAAACTAAACTAAACTAATTGAATGTAGAATAGACAGGGTGCGATTCCCCTTTGTAGTCCGTTGGGCGTAGCAACATGGATAACCTCTATTTGGTTGCACTCAGCGCACTATATTCCCTCAACGCTCCTCGTTGGATGATAGGTTTTACTGATACACACATATTGGTATGCGCTCCATCCTGTTAAATTCGAGTAGCTTACGATTTCAGCCTAAACATTAGTACTGATAACTTCCTGGCCTGTACAAGGCCGTATCATTTTACTTCATTATGTTCAATTGAGCTCTGGCTATGTTTGCAGACTTACATGCAAGAACAACTGATTTTTTTTTAACAATTTTCAAAAAGAAATATAAGAAACTAATGAAAGGTGTCTTATTAATTGGAAATATTTATAAAAATAACACTCGCTCATATAAAAAATCATTTGAATTTTGAAATCAAGTGCTTCGTACACTCTTCCCACGTACCCAATTGTCAACTGGTAACCATAAGTGCCGATAGTTGGCATTTCTTCACAGTGTAAATATTCTAAAAGCAAGACACGTGGAGTAATACATTATGTAATGGGGCAAATGACACCTACCTATCATCCATCAAGCAGGCATAACATGGAAAATGTATCTACATGTATAATTGAGTTTCAAATTGGCTCTGACTAATGTTGGCGGGCCAATTTTATGACATGACAGATAGATACAACCGATAGCATTTCTCCGCCTAGGATTTTCACATCTAATAGTTCTTAATACTTGTACAAGGGCAAAATATGAAACTCCTTGACATTTTTGAAATCATACTACGTCATATTATTTCGATTAATTTTAATTTTAATTTTAATTTTAATTTTAATTTTAATTTTAATTTTAATTTTAATTTTAATTTTAATTTTAATTTTAATTTTAATTTTAATTTTAATTTTAATTTTAATTTTAATTTTAATTTTAATTTTAATTTTAATTTTAATTTTAATTTTAATTTTAATTTTAATTTTAATTTTAATTTTAATTTTAATTTCTCATTATAAATACACAATGAGCGAGGAATCATTGCATTATTCCAACTAAATCTTTCGTGAATAAAGGCAATCAGTTACGTATAAGTCTCTTAGCACGACTAGTGTTGAATTTCTCCGGTAACGAGGACATCCAAGTATTAGCGGTTAACAAAAAAGGTCCACCAAGACCGTGCAGTATTTAGCCCTGTCATGAAATAACTCAACACCAAGTCATCACTAAATATTCACTCTCGTTCCCTGAACGATTGCATCTATTAGTATCGATCTGAACATTATGCACACATTATTCATATGCGCGTGGGTTCGAGTTTAATTCTATATAAACACTGTCCGGAGAAGTTATGTTCAATTATCACAAATATAGTTATGTCAATCGGACACGGTGAATGTATGTAATAATTTATTATGTTGAAATTGTTATTTACACTATCACGGTGTCATCTCTTTTAACGTTAGTTTTGTGTCACAACAGCCAGTACAAGGGCCATGCTGTTGTCGCAAGAGACTACCAAAGCCCATACTATTACCACGCTTTTCAAACATACAGGTGCTATGAAACACACATAGTATCAGTTCTTAACGACATTTCAATAGAGAGTATCATCCATGCACTAGAAAATCTTTGATCTGATGAACATTAAATTTCAGAAGAATAAAACTGACTTGTCATTAATGGAAGATAATACCGTTTGAGTGTCAACCATTTATCTCTCGATATGTGGCCCATCCAAATCAAAATCTACAAATCCAAGAGTGTACGTTGCCGATGTACAAATCATAGACTACTGTGTTGGGCTAGTATTTTTTTTTTAAATTGACACAAAATATAAGTTCTATATCCAAGACGCCACAGCCAAACGTGCCATGAGAACAATCAGATATAAATTCTTGGAATTTATTATTCTCAAGACATCAATAAATCATGCCTTTTACAATAGCCAATGCTGACAACAATAATTTATTTCCCATGGGAGATATGGTCATTTCCTCACAACCGTATCATCAAACTCGTTGTGAAACCAAAGAAGATTTCTTGATGTACCCCATAATGCTTAGCGCCCCTACAGTACCAGCAGGGCTTATCAATAAAACAAACAGTACCATACATGTGTTAAAGTAATTAACAGCTGGAGGTCGTCTGACCACTACCATAGTAATACATGGTGCAAATAGGGTAAACTTGGCCACAAATATGAAAGAAGTTGAATCCCAACTAAAACTTGTATTTATAAAATATAGGGTCTTTAAGAAAATCAAAAGAGGACTGTATCAAATACACATCAATCATATTACTTGCAACAGGATTTTCTTAAAGACCCTCGTTTAACAACTTTATAAGCATTTCCTTGCACTGTAATGTCGATGGGAACCAGTAGACACTGGTGACAGAAATCAGTGGTCATGGGATGAAAGTGTAGCATGCTGGGGTGCATCAAGAAATCTTCTTTGTGGTGAAACCAAAGAAGATGTTTTGTGCATCCCAGCATGCTTAGCATAACTGTTGTTCTCAAAGGAATTTTGCATAGAAGAATAAGCAGTGTCAAACAGGCGCTAAAGTAATTAGAAGCTGCAGGTTGTTTGACTTCCACGTGATTCAGAAATTTAAAAAGAAGTTGAATCCCAACTATATAAAACCTTTTTTGGATTTGACACAAAAAATAAAGAGTATTTAAGAACAACTATAGTAAAGGACTGAATTGAAGACACGTCAATTGTACTACTTGGAAGCAGGTTTTCTTCATTCAAGACCCTTGTTTAACAAAATTATAAGAGTGTCATTGCAACGTTATGTCAATGGGAACCAGTAGACACGGGTGACAGTGACTACTGGTCAAGTGATGAAAGCGATGCACGCTGGTGATGCTTAAGAAATCTTCTTTGTGGTGAAGAGTAACGAATCAAGTATTGTATTATTTATCACAAAGAATTGAATGTGAATGGATCCAATAGCAAGAGTATTTCATTAAATAACAATATTTCTTTTCTTACGAATACAAACAATCAACTTTTTTCCTGATTCTCTGTATTTTATAAAGCGAAGAAAACGAAAGAAAATTGAAAAGATATAACATACTTTTGCTTAGAATATAGCAAACCCTCCTCCGCCCCCCCCCCCCCCCCCCCCCCCCCCCCTTAAGCCAAATGATTAGAACTGATAACTTCCTAGCCTGTACAAGAACATATCATTTTACTTCATTATGTTCAATGGCGCTTCATTGCCTCTGGCTATGGTTGCACACTCACATGCAAGACACATGTTTACGTACGACAAACTGTTGTTTTTTTGTACAATGTTCCAAAAAAAAGTATATGAAATGTGCCTTATTAATTGGAAATATTCATAAAAATAGCACTCGCTCATGAAAACATAATTTGAATTTTGAAATCAAGTGCTTCTTACACTCTTCCCACGTCTCCAATTGTCAACTGGTAACCATAAGTGCATATAGTTGACGTAATTTCTTCACAGTGTAAATATTTTAAAAGCAAGCCACGTGGAGTGATACATTATGTAATGGGGCATATGACACCTACCTCCGATCATCCATCAAGCAGGCATTACATGGAAAATGTATGTGTAATTGAGTTTCAAGTTGCCTCTGACTGATGTTGGCTGGCCACTTTTATGACATGACAGATAGCTACAACCGATGGCCTTTCTTCGCCATGGGGTTTTTTTAAGTAGAGGACATGACATATAATAGGTCTCAATGTATGAAACGCAAAATACGTAACTCCAAAATAAATTTAATCTCAGATTGCCCCAGTCAACTTTCTTCACTGAGATATTTGATTTAAGGCAGGATTCACCTAATAAGTAGACAGTACCTTAAAGGGGCATTAAGAGATGTGGTGGAGGCAGCGCCCTCAATTACAAAAATATATGATAACAACTGGAATTTGTATATTTTTACAATTGTATTACATGTATGAGCTTACACCTATAAGGATTTTAAAAAATCAGCCCTCTTTATACAACAAAACGTCGATTCAAAAATCCTAATCTCCGGCAGATCAGCATTTTACGTCAGACAGTATCCCCTTTCAGTACGCGTGATAAATAAT
The DNA here is from genome assembly GCA_035610835.1 of Ophiura sarsii. Taxonomy (NCBI): domain Eukaryota; kingdom Metazoa; phylum Echinodermata; class Ophiuroidea; order Amphilepidida; family Ophiuridae; genus Ophiura; species Ophiura sarsii. The sequence continues at coordinate 59,180,382 of CM069453.1, forward strand.
TTCAATTTCAATTTCAATTTTAATTTCAATTTCATTTTCAATTTATTCCAGTTTCTATTGAACAGTTACAATTGAATTCAATTCCAGTTTCAATTGAATTCAATTCCAGTTTCAATTGAATTCAATTCCAGTTTCAATTGAATTCAATTCCAGTTTCAATTGAATTCAATTCCAGTTTCAATTGAATTCAATTCCAGTTTCAATTGAATTCAATTCCAGTTTCAATTGAATTCAATTCCAGTTTCAATTGAATTCAATTCCAGTTTCAATTGAATTCAATTCCAGTTTCAATTGAATTCAATTCCAGTTTCAATTGAATTCAATTCCAGTTTCAATTGAATTCAATTCCAGTTTCAATTGAATTCAATTCCAGTTTCAATTGAATTCAATTCCAGTTTCAATTGAATTCAATTCCAGTTTCAATTGAATTCAATTCCAGTTTCAATTGAATTCAATTCCAGTTTCAATTGAATTCAATTCCAGTTTCAATTGAATTCAATTCCAGTTTCAATTGAATTCAATTCCAGTTTCAATTGAATTCAATTCCAGTTTCAATTGAATTCAATTCCAGTTTCAATTGAATTCAATTCCAGTTTCAATTGAATTCAATTCCAGTTTCAATTGAATTCAATTCCAGTTTCAATTGAATTCAATTCCAGTTTCAATTGAATTCAATTCCAGTTTCAATTGAATTCAATTCCAGTTTCAATTGAATTCAATTCCAGTTTCAATTGAATTCAATTCCAGTTTCAATTGAATTCAATTCCAGTTTCAATTGAATTCAATTCCAGTTTCAATTGAATTCAATTCCAGTTTCAATTGAATTCAATTCCAGTTTCAATTGAATTCAATTCCAGTTTCAATTGAATTCAATTCCAGTTTCAATTGAATTCAATTCCAGTTTCAATTGAATTCAATTCCAGTTTCAATTGAATTCAATTCCAGTTTCAATTGAATTCAAACAGTTTCAATAGTGCCTATAGTTTAGTGCATTTATCGCTGTACGTCTACCGTTAAGGTGATCGGTTTTTAACCTTGGTACTTTTCAGTGTTAAGATAATATGTCCAATGTAATCGAACTAGTACCATACGTTGGGTTTTGAAAGCCTATACCAGCAACATATGCCCAATTGCTAAAAAGTGCAAACGTGAATTCGACTTTTTCAATATATTCCAGTTTCAATTGAACAGTTACAATTGAATTCAATTCCAGTTTCAATTGAATTCAATTCCAGTTTCAATTCAATTCCAATTCCAATTCCATTTTGAAAATGAAATAAAAAATATAGTGCCTATAGTTTAGTGCATTTATCGCTGTTACATCTACCGTTAAGGCGATCGGTTTTTAACCTTGGTACTTTTCAGTGTTAAGATAATATGTCCAATGTAATCGAACTAGTACCATACGTTAGGGTTTTGAAAGCCAATAAATACCATACCAGCAACATATGCCCCACTTGCTAAAAAGCGCAAACGTGAATTCGGATCATACTCAATATTACAGGCGGCTACAAGGAGGAAAAGCATTATGCTATACTCTTGTAGGAAGCAATCGAGTGTATTGTATGTAAATATATCAAGTCATTGATAGTCGATGACAGCACACACTCAGATACTAAGCTCCGCAGAGCCATTTAATCTAATCTGACAAGTTCTCAACCACTTCTTACTCTTGAAAAGAGGACAAAGATGTCAATGAGTAGCGCTTTCTGGGGAGGGGGAGTTCTCGTGGATACTCATTTTACATTTTATGTGATGGGGATGATCGGGCGAAAGATTAAAACTAGGGGTCATTCGGTTAGAAGTTTTATAAACAAAAAAGGGTCATTAAGAGTCTATTAAAGTGAAAGAGTCAGCAATAGGGTCTCCTTTATAGTGAATTCTGGGTGGAAATCCAACTTATTTTGCCCAAATGGGTGGGGGGGGGGCATTCATTCAGTTAAAAGTGGTAAAAGGGGGTCTTCCAAATCCACTAACCCCAATTCCTCCCCCAGATGAATCGTAATATACATGAGTGGATAACGTCTTTCTGTACGATTTCTTTTTATAAAATGCAAAGTTCTAAAACACCGAATCTAAAATCGGGTCTGAACATTGAAAATCGTTGAATATTGAAAATCGTTGAACAAAAAGCAAGAAGAGTCCCATTCCTTATTTCGCATTACATCATCTTGACGCATTCCATGTGGCAGGCGTCTGCAGACGACATTCCAAAATTTCACAAAATGTTTCAAAAAAATTCAAAATTATTGAATTTCATTACCATATTTGAAATCAACATGAGAAATGCATTAAAATAAGTACAAACATACCTAATATTGGTTCAGTTACTCTTGACATAAGACTTTGAATGTTGGTAAAGGTTTCGGTAAACAAACGATAATTGTTTTTTTAACCTGTCACAATACTGTAAATTTTGCACTAAACACGTGTTTTTTATATTAAATAAATATATATGTACATTACCTTCATGATGAGTTCTGGCTTATATGTATCCAACGTATAGCGGGGTAAACTTTCATCTACGTTTTATCAAAACCACCATAAACGTGATGTCCATTATCAACATCGCCATCATAACCAACATTGTCCATGATCCATTTATTATAAGTGCATCTCGCTATGAATGGATGAGTTCAGTTCGTAGTGTTTTCATATTATTCCAAGAGCAGAGCTATACACGGTTTGTATATCGCCGCGCTACCTGACTCAGGCAGAGTGGATAATTATATCGTGGCCTTGCATGTTTTATAGTGGACTATAAGTAGTGTATGACTGACTGGTGGGGAAATATAAAGGAGAGTTGAGGTTTTATAAATGCTGCGTGCGTGCGGGCAAACTCGTTCGCGCCAGCGTCGCGTTTACTGAAAGTAGGAACTGTGTGCAATGCATTAGGGGAGTCTTATATACTTGAAATAGGGGGATTATGGATGAAAATATTAAGGAAGACGTATTTGTTTTGTTTCATAAGAATAACATCATTTAACTAACGATGAAATTTAAGTATTGCGTCACGCGCTATTGGAATTTTTAAACCGATTATAACACATTTGTATAAATTTCATGCTATTGCAACGAATTTTGAAATACAAATTCTCAGATTTCAAAAACTCAAAATAACATTGTCCGTGCAGTCGGTAACTAAAGCAGTCTAAAGCAGGCGCACGCAATAAACGTTCGGATCCAATGCTGTCGTTTCGTAACCGCGTGCAAGCGTTAAGCCCGTACGAACAGGCCGATGCCATTATACGCGATCGCGATTTGTCATTGCCGAGATCGAAGCCAGACCGAAGCCTCTAGTGTGCTAGCGCCCTCATTCAGTGAGTCACATCGCGCGTCTCAATGTCCCTTATAAGGCCTGGCGTGCTGTCAATCATAGGCGATGTAAAGATAGCGCCCTCATTCCATAAGTCAAATCGCGGCGCGTACTCAAGCCCATAATGCCCATAGGAGGCTCTTGTTTTGTGATTCGAATTTCCTCTTCCATTAAATACTCTCCCTGGTACGAACTGTTAGATCGCAGGGCATAGCGATTTTATGTTGCTTGATCGAGTGGACTATAAAACAAAATCGCTCACAGCTACTTGACAAATCGAACGACCAGTCGCTCCCGAATTGACGTTATTCGTAATTGGCGATTTCAAGCTAAAGAGGGAGACATACTCTGATGTGACGTCACTAATCATAACGAAAGCGAGGCCAATATTGGTAAATTACGTAAACATTGGTGTCATGTGACGTAATTTACCAATATTGGCCTCGCTTTCGTTATGATTAGTGACGTCACATAAGAGTATGTCTCCCTCTTTAGCTTGAAATCGCCAATTACGAATAACGTCTATTGCATGAGAAGTCAACTGCAGCAATTTAGGCAGATTTGGCTTTACGATCTGTAGCGACCGTACTTTATGCTTAAGTTGCTTGCTATGATTTGCCGTGCTGTTGGTGAGATGTACAAAATACGTCATCGAGACAACCTCGATCGCTCAGCAACCCTAGTAGTATGTAATTCTGGTAAATATATACATGATGTAGCAGTTACCTTGCCTTGTGGTTCCCACTTGTACAACGGACCTTTATAATAGCACTAACATTAGTTGCGAAGCTTTGAAGATTCAGCTGGTTCAATTTGAAAGATGTTCCAAAAAGGTTCGAACAAAATTGCAGAATCCTCAAAAACAAAATTCAAGACAAAACTATTTGCAAATTCTGCGTTGATCGGTTCATTTGAGAGTTTCTTCCTTGGTCTTATTATGAATCAAGATCATGACTTTGATCAATTCTTTTGTCGGTAACTGTATATATTTTTTAAGAAGGTAAAAACATCTTACTTCAACTCCTTGGAATTTCCCTTGAGGCTCCGTGCCTCCAGTCATAACTGTTGGCTTCCAAAGAAAAAATTGTTCAGATTGTAAACAGTACTCTCTATAGACAACAGGTGATACGCACTAACTAGATCTATACTAACATTGGACGTGGGTGGTAGCGAATACAATATCGATATAAGTTAATGAAAATATATAATGATATAGGCCTAGTAATTTCAAAAATATACTTCCATATTTTGCAAATATGACTTAGTGATTAGAAAATGAAACCCCGCGGGGCGCTCAGCTATTATGTGGATACGAGTGTAGGGCTGAATTCCGAACCGAACCTTGATTGGGTTAACTGTTGCAGACAACGTGCAAAAACCAGTGTTATTTTGTATTGTATAGAAGAGCCTGCCAATTGACTAAAAGGAAAGTCTTTGTACAATGGATTTGCAACATTTTCCAAAAAGGTGGTCCAGAAGTGATAAATTCGCGCGAACTTGTTTTCCATAAAGAAGAGTTTTTTTGGTTATTTCTTTCAAACAATTTTTTTTCAAAAAAGGAGGTCCTGAAGTGAGTTTTTGGGTGATATTTCCCCCAATTATTCCAGAAACGGGAGGGGACAGTCGTTGGGTATTAATTATTACAAAATTAAAATAATATGATGACATTTCCAAAGAATATGGGGCTAGGCAGATAGGTGAGAGCGAAACTGAAAAGGTTTTTTTTATTATTTTAACCAATATTTTACGCCCCCCCCCCCCCGGAAATTAAATACAGTTTCGATGTGTATACCCGATTACGGTTGTTTACTGACCGTCGAAACGATTTCTATGTTATTATGCCTCTTATTAAATTAATTTGATTTTGTGGCTTAGGTTGACGCTGGAGATGATTAAAAAGATCCGCTGACACGATACTATACATGTATTAAAACTAGAGAGGGCGCAAGCACTACTTTTTTAAGAATGTCATGTTTATCACTAGGGGGGGTGGGGTACCGCGCCATTTTGTCCCGAAGCAATGGTTATGACGTCATATTTTTGTCGATTTTCAGAACTCTTGTATTGAATTTACGTGCAAAAAATATGCCCTTGGCATCATACTTTCCCAGGTGTGCAGTTCATTTTAAATTTCAGATGTTCTAAAATGGATGGTTTTCTAAACAATTCGAGAAAGAAAATCGAACTGCACACCTCAGAATTGCAAAAAAAAGCATAAAACAAGTCAACTTTTTTGTGCCTTTGAACAGAGTGGCGGCCGGGATTGTAGAATTTAACACAATGCATTAACCCATGACCCATGATATAAATCAATTATTTGCGTTATATTTTTTCAATTAGCACGGTTAGTGTAGTGGAAAGAAAGTCGCTTGAGGAGCGAGAGGTTGTGGGTTCGAGTCCCATTAGGAGCACTTTTTGGTTTATATGCTGGATTTGCTTAGCATCATCTGTATGCTTGCCCACACGCGGACACCACACTGCTGGCGTTTACCGTATCAGGGTTACGCCATTTTTTTTCTCGAAAATGTCAAAAAAAATTACCATTCTTTTAAAAATAAGAATTATAATCAAATTACAAACACATTTTGTGCGAGAGCAACACACACATTTGGCAAAAATGGCACAATAAAAATCCGTTCGTTATAAATAAATGGACATGGTTAAATAATAAAACTATCACAATTACAGTCGTAAATCTCTGTGGCGTGCGTAGGTTGGCCATGTCGTTGGCAATCGGAAATCACGGGTTCGAATATTCCCATTATTTTTCTATTTTTTAAACTTGATGGTATATTAATGTAACATCATTGTTATGTCAATTTTTATCAATTATAAATGCCGCCCATGCGTTTATAGTTTTCTTTTTATTTATTTATCTATCATAAATGTATCCTTGATTTATTTAAATTTGTCTAAACAATTAAAATGCGTAAACAATTATATTATTGCTCGATATAGAGTGATTTAACTTGAGTTCAGTTTGATAATATGATAGTAAAACTTGTTGTAAAACCATTTTACCAGTGTGTCCAACAATTTCACACTTTGGTAATACATTCAGAGATGTCACCTTTAGCTTGTTATAGCTAGGCTCAATATAAGCAAGTTTGCGACCGGGTTTGCGACCTTCTATAATTTTAGGCTAAAACACAATCCCACAGTGCATTTCGTTAAAACAGTGTACATTATTTTTCCACGATACGTATCACGTGATAACCACGATCGATTTCGCAAAATATTGCAAAATGGCGCGGTACCCCAGCCCCCCTAGTTTATCACGTTATACATAAAATGCAACGGATATATACATTGCATTGTTTCATTTCAATGTCAAAGCAGAAAAATAAATTTCAGGGCACTACGGGTCCACGATCTGGCACTCAATACTGATGATAGTGTTAGTGCCCATCGCTGAAGACGCGAGGATGTCATTGGGGCACTGAGCGCGACCGCCTTGTGATCCGTAGTGATTACGAAATGTCTACCGTACACATGCTGGTGGAATTTCTTCACACCGAAGATTATCGCGACACCTTCTTTGTCTAAGGCCGTGTTCCCGGGCCGTGTTCCCACATAGAACAAAATCCCGAGTAGTCTAGACTAGTCCAGACCCGGTCCGGACTAAATCGCTAATGGGAACGCGATTCAAGTAGGTCCCGTCCTGGTCCGGACTCAAAGTGTTTTTTGTTATTTTTTAAGACCACCTTTAAAGGTAGTCTTGGTCCGGACTATTCAATAAGTTTTCATGTGGGAACGCGATTCACTCGAGACTAGTTGAGACCCAGACCACTTGACCCGGTGACCTTTGCAATAGCGCGGATGCGGATATTACTGCGCCTTGTAGTTACGGCGCGGCGTTATACATAAGGTCGCGCGCGTTATAAAGGAAGACGCGCGCGATATACATAAAGTCGCGCGCGTGGTGAAATAGGACGCAGTGATCGTCACGATTTTAGGTAAACAACTTAATTAAACAGTATTTCAGCACTAGTTTGTGGTTTTATATCAACTAATGAGACTAATGTTGGTATGCGAAGCCGATTGTAGCTATTTCTATTATTTGTATCCTATTTCCATGTCATAAAGGGAGTTTTACATGCGTTTTCGGCGATTTTTTAATGGTTTTAGATTTACATCCGGGTCTAAGTGGATTTTGTTTAGACCACATTAGACCACTTTGCTGAATCATCGTTGTGACGACCACTTATGTGGGAACGCAACTTTCAAGTGGGTGCCGGTCCGGACTAGTCCGGACAGGGTCCGGACCGGGACAACGTCTACTTATGTGGGAACACGGTCTTAGTGTTACAGCGATCTGGAAGCATACGCGATTGGGCGTTCCGACCCATCTGGCATACGATGAGGCAACACTGCGCCTATACTCCGTACGGAATTGCGTCGCAAGATAAGATCAACTCTTTCGCCGGGTCAAAGTGCACCAGCACTCTCGCAGACACCAACAGTACTTTGGAGTCTCGAAACACTTTCTGCTGTTCACTGTTCCATGTCCACTCCGCGTCTTTTCGTAACAGCTGATGTAACGGCGCTAGGAGGGACGACAGGTTGGGTAAAGACTTTTAATAGTAGTTGATCAACCCGACGTATGATCTTACTTCTGTGACGTTGCGTGACGATGGGGCGTCGAGCACCGCGTTGACTTTGTCCATCGTAGGTTGCAGTCCTTCCGCACTAATACATTAGTACTAATTTAGTACATTGATTCGGTGAATGTCCGCCCTGATTACAAATGCGACATTGCACCGACTCGTTCCCTGTATCTAATGCTTGCAGTGAATCTGCAAGCGGTAAAATAACTTTGTTAGGGGTTCAATGGTTGTTAACTATCTGCTCTAAACGAAGGAAGATCTACCATCCGCAAGTCGTTGAGACATGTACTGTCAAACCATGATCACGCAATTATAACACTGCGTTATACAATGATCACGCAATAATAACACACCATCACCAAGGTAAGCATCATTCTTTTAAATACATAAATTGATTTTTATTCTGTACATTATCAAAAATCGCAGATGTGGACGTAGAAAAGCCATTATAGACATTCATAACATTAGTCAAGTTATATTTAGTACATATTACACATTATAATATTTCTGGAGCTCACATAGGATTTCGTGATCTAGTTATTTGCAGAGAGGGTGCCCACATAGAAGTATATTTTGAATGTGCTACTCCATTTGCGCAACATTTATCTACAAAACCGTCGTCATTATATTCACACACAGATGTGATCCTTTTTGAAGATTAGTTTGAAGATCAGTTGCAATAGACACATTTTTTCTGATGATTAATCCAACTCGTTGGTATGAAAGCTTGATTTGTTACTGTTTTCTCTGTAACTCATGAACAATTATGGCCATGTGTTATGAACTCGCCACCCTTAGCGTTACATTACAAATATTATGAATGTTTACACCAATTGAGTTTCAAATCGGAATATCTCCACAACTATCAACCTTAAACTAGCAAAGGTATACATTTTGGAAAGCTGAAGGCATAAGCAATCTAAATATACACATTTCAACTCATTATACAGGGTGACCTTGAAATTATACAGGGTGGAAATAATAAATTCCGGATAAAAAGTGGGTTACTTAATGCATTGCTTATTACTAACTTACAGTAATAAACTGAAAGTAAACAATATGCATTTGGTTAGAGGATGGGTGAAGCCTACTGACCATGGAGAAAGAAAAATCACAGTTGCTTGATAATCTCAGAATACAGGGTGTTCCAAATTATGTTAATTTTTTTTACAATTCAACCTATTTTGAACTGAAACATTTTAGCCCTAACCCTAACTGAAAAAGTAAGTCCATATTTGGATTCCTCATCAAATTCCCTTTCAGAAAATGTATACTTTGACTATGATAGGATAAGTAATTAAAAAATTACAGCAATTTTTAGATTTTAAAGACATCCGCATTACTTAATACAGTGTTCAATATGAAAACGGGTAGTTTCGTAAGTAAAAGTTCGTATTTTATAGACTAAACCGATCATAAAGAGTTCAAAATGATTGAAAACAATTAGCAGAATTGTTTAGCTGTAAATTAAGACCAAAACCAAGGTTGTAGCCCCTGTAGTACTTAAGTAGTACACTCTTAGAAAAAATGGTTCGTTTAAGAACCCTTTTTTGTCCCGCGGGGAGCACCTTTTGGCCTAAAAGGTTCTAAAAAGAACCTTAGAATAGTTCTTTGAAGAACTTTCAAATTTTAAATAAGACCTAAAGGTATATTTACTTTTTTGTTTTTATGTAATATGCAAATTCAAGAGAAATGTAAACAAATTTAATCCTTTTCAACTGTTAAAAATCATTTCTTCTTGGCTAAAAACATTTTTTACCGTTTTACCAAGAACCATTGAGGGTTCTCTATAATTTTTTCCCAAAAGGTTCTTGAAGCTTGAGGAACCATTTTCTTGGCTAAAGAACCCTTTTAGAACCTTTTTTGGTTCTAAAAGGAACCCTATAGAAATTTCATTGGGTTCGTTTTAGAACCAAAAAAGGTTCTAAAAGGGTTCTTTAGCCAAGAAAATGGTTCCTCAAGCTTCAAGAACCTTTTGGGAAAAAATTATGGAGAACCCTCAATGGTTCTTGGTAAAACGGTAAAAAATGTTTTAGCCAAGAAGAAATGATTTTTAACAGTTGAAAAGGACTAAATTTGTTTACATTTCTCTTGAATTTGCATATTACATAAAAACAAAAAAGTAAATATACATTTATGTCTTATTTAAAATTTGAAAGTTCTTCAAAGAACCATTCTAAGGTTCTTTTTAGAACCTTTTAGGCCAAAAGGTGCTCCCCCGCGGGACAAAAAAAGGTTCTTAAACGAACCATTTTTTCTAAGAGTGTAGTAGATTGCACACGCGAAACGCGGCGTTCCCATAGAGTTTGTGTGTACCGCATCATAGGCGTAACCAGCAATCTCTGATGTCAGTATGCCATATTCTCAGGAGACTGACGACAATGTGTATAATAATACATGTACTTGCCATCTTATTAACCCGTCATAAAATATTTAGACTTCCAATATTTTAGGAACAACTTTAAAATGCTACACGTTACTGTCAACATGATCCAATATTATGTGTACAATTGCATTGTATGATATAGGATTGCCTCCAGGGATTGCCTTTTTTCACAGTACCAGGAGGACCATACCCTGCAACCAGACATTTCTTCGTTTTATAGGATTGTTGTTCATGCCCGAGTTACTATTTTTACAGTGCCTTCACCTTTTGCAACCAGCAATTTCTCATCCCGATCCATCAATGCTATTCCTCGAGGAGCCTCCAGACCTTTGTATATGCATCGTAGATACTTGCCATCCACAGAAAAGCAATGGATACAGTTGTCACCTATGTTTGCAATACATATCTCATCATTAACACTAACACAAATACCACATGGATACCAATTCTGTACATCTGGAGTACCTCCAATAGCAAACAATGGTTTCCCAGTCATGTCAATCACGTGTACACTAGCCCAATCAAATGGAGATATAACAATGTTATTCTGTTTTGTTGAAGCTATGTAGCATGGTCTTACAGGAGCCTTGATACTGTCAATGTGACTACCGTTCAGGTCATGTATGCTGATGTACTTTGAGGAGGTTTCTCCAACCAAGAGTTGGTTCTGAGAGTTGATAGCAAGACCACAAAGAGATGCTTCCCCAGATGATGATTTCACTCCTTCTGGAGATACTGCAGGGAATTTAGAGAGGTATTGACCCTTCGGGGAGTATACAGTTACATATTTGTGACTGTAAGTTGTTACAAAGAATTTACCATCAGGAGATATGGCAATATTTTTGGCGTTTGATGATTTCTTCTCCAAACTGAATTTAAATTTGCCATCTGTATTGTAGACATGGACAGGTGTTGATGCATCCAAATTTGCCACCGCTATATCACCAGAAGGAGTGGCTGCAACATCTAAGGGACTGCTCATTTTAGAATGACCATCTTGACCAAACTCCTTCTTCAGAACCCAGTCACAACTTGATATTTTTCTAGTGCCCAAAGTCAAAGTTCCAAGATGCTTGGTTTTGGGAAGAATGTTATCTCGTTTGTAAGCAATGTCGTCCAATCCTGTATCCAGGGAAGATGGTCTTACTGCACTCACATATTGTAGTGAAGTCTTCAATTGTTTGTAGACAGATGCGACGTCATAGTCAGATCCTGTCTTCAAAAGCTGAGTTGCCATCTCTTGGGCTCTCTTCAACTGCACTTGTTGACTGACAAGGCTTTCTTCAGCAGCATCTATCTTACTGTCAACATCAGTGACATATTCATCAAGTCTGTCCTTTTCATCTTGACAGAGTTTGCGGATATGTTTGATTGCTTCCTCTTCTGCTTTCTCAATGCCTGACAAAGCTTGCTTGGCATTAGAATCCAGACTTCTTCGTATCGATCTTGTCTTATGAAGTGCATCGTTGACTTTATTGGCGACCGCATCACTCTCTTCTACAAGTTGTTGAATCTCTTGTCTCTGCTCTTTAATTGCACAATCTAGCTCAACGTACGCATGCTCAGGTCTTTGGTGGTTGACCACAGTACAAACCTGGCAAACCAAAACCCCACATGTCTCACAGAAAAACCACAGCGCTTGTCCTTCGTGTTTACTACACGTTGGCTTCTTATTTAGCACAGACTTCAAGTTGACCTTGCCAGACTTGAGATCTTCCAATTTAATAACCTGATGACTTTTCAAGAGTGTAAGAGTTTTATGAAGATCGGCACCTTTGTAACAGAGAAAGCCGTCACAAGTCAGACATCGTGCTAGTAATTTAGAGCCCATCTCTTCACAGCAAACACAGGCGACATTCATTGGCTTCAACACTAGGCTGAAATATAAATAAATACAATTGATTGATTGATACATTTATTTATTTTATCAATACTAAATCCTGTAAAGATATCATATTGTTTGATGTTATTTAAATATTTGTGGAAATAGGATAAACCTACTGTTAAAACAAGAAAAAATTGAAAATATGTGAAAATATGTGTCAATAACCAGAACACCTTTTTTGGCGTTCTGAACAATTTACAGTGCACAGCAGTAGACAACAAGTGAACGTGTAATCACGTGTAACTTGAACGTGTAATGCTATCAGCAGTAGATATCAAGTGAATATAATGCTATCAGCAGTAGACAGTAAATTAAAATAACTATATCAGCAGTATATCGCAAGTGAATACAATGCTATCACTAAGTATCAGCAGTAGATAGCAAGTAAATACAATGCTGATCACTTTATATATAATATATACACTTGCTACTTGGTGATAGCATTATTTTAAGCAATAGGGCACTCTATTTTCCCTCGGTACTGGCTACGGGCCTATCAACCCTCACCCTTCGGGTTCGGGGTGATAGGCCCGTAGCCAGTACCTCGGTAAAATAGTTTGCTCTATTTCCCTTCTACCATGTAGTATTTGTATACTATCTACACTGAGTACTGCTGATAGCAATAACTTAACTTTCTATCTACTGCATTATCACTTTTTATACTTTTAGTAGTATACATAATATTCAACTTGCTGTTTACCGGTACTGTTGATATCAATGTATTTACTTGGGATAATGCTATCTTTGAAATTTGTGATTCTATGTTATTTATTCTGTATCTTTAAGGCAATTATCTCAGAAGCATGTGTATCTAAAGATATCTCAGATCGGATGGATCACAACAAGTTTCCTTAGAAATCACCTCGGTTCACCAAAAACAGACGGTAACAGTTTACTAAACAAAAATGTCATGTTAAGAGAGTTTTAAAAATTCATAATTTCATCTTGATTTAAAATAAAAGATGGGTTGTCGTCTCTACCTAAAGTTGTAATTTTATATGAGATTGAGTTATTTGGAAATGGAAAATGATCAAATGATCCGGTGGAAATGCGTGATATAAATTTTAAAAAGTGTTAATACGAAAACTATACCATATTAAATCAAACAAAACATTTTTACAGACTTTAGATCTTACAAACTGTAACCAACCAACCGTGAACAAAAAGGGAATATATTTGGCCATTTCAATCCACATAACACAATGATATTCTGATAATGATTTTTGAATGGCCCATTGACCCCAATTATCTTAACACGCAAACGTGATAAGATATCAATATAAACTTTGCACCCTAAACTATTTTATTGTTGTGTCGCAGTTGGATTGGAACTATACCAATATAAATCCTGTGAACTTTGTATTGTACTATAAAAATGCCTTATAGCTCCTCGATATACCCACAAAGGACATTTTCGGTTATTCATTTTAAAATCACAATTTAATTTATTAACTTTTTTGACAAATCCAACCTATTTTATTTAAGATATTATTAAATTTAATATACATGTCCCCATATGCAGTGGAAGACTTTGCCGCTACCCCGGACCCCCCCCCCCCCCCCCCCCCCCCCCATCCTGGTGAACTCCATACAACATAGAAATATTCAGCAGTGCCAGCCATAGCCAATGGATTTGAGGCCAGGGCAATATCTTAACCCTTTTAAGTACCGGCATGACCGATGTAGCAGGAGACATAGTCCCCTGGAGCCATAGTCCGCCCTGCACGGTAAAGTATAGGTTGGTATACGGGCACTCATCTCTACAAGTAACGCATCATTCCGTGTATGTCTATGGAGGCCGGACTATGGCTCCAGGGTAACCTTGGCTCCTTTCACACCGGCCTGTCGCCTAGGTAGCTTCTAAAAGTTACCAGTCCGACAAGAATTTTACCTGCCCAAATTTGTTTCTCAATTTACAAGTAGATAAGGAATGTTCTTGTATTGGAACTAACACTATAATTTGAGTTTGGAGAAAGTACCTGCCAGGTAGGCTACTTTTTCTACTTTTACTCGCCCGTCGGGCACACAATTTACTCGTCATGGGCAGGCGGGCGGGTGAGGCATTAGTATCAGAAAACTGTTGTTCAAAGTGCCCAAAAAAGAATGTTATTCTGAATAATATAGGGATAAGTATCGGATTACCCTAGCACTACCCTGCCAATACAAGACAGGGTCACAGGTCACTAAATAGGTATATCAATAAGGTGGGGCTGTTTCAAAAAATCCTTAAAATCGTGATACGCGTCTCTATTTTAAATAGAAGTTGTCAAAAAAAACATAACATTTTTGGTATCATATTAAAGACAATTTATCCAGCTACCGAATAAAAAAAGGATTAAAGCCACATGTTTAGCAACAGTGAAGTTATCAATCTAAACGTCGAGTGAGTCAAGGGTGGGGCCGGTGGATGTGGCGCCGGTGTATGTGGCGCCCATAGGTTTCTACACAAAATAGCGGAAAACTAGAACTTTTGAAATTGATGCCATTTTAAAAGTATACATAGGAAAGTTTTCAAACTTCTCATATGTGTTAGTAACATGTGCCTGCTACTATGAACACTAATAATGAATTGTTATCTAGACATTCTCTACAAGAATATGATGTTCAATTTAGGGAGTGTTTTAATGTAAAAAATACACAGTTTTATTCATTTTATTGATTAAACAGTGGCCAAATCGCAGTCTCTCATTTCATTTGTGTGACTCTTCGGTCCTTTTCTACCCTGGGTAGTAAAACATTTAAATTAAAAAACCCAGAAGTGTTTCTTCACAGACTCGTTCGTTCATAGATGTATGACAATCTTGCTATTTAGACCTATTTTGGACCACCCTGTATTCAAAATAAAAGGAACTTTAACGATATTCATGTAGTTTATTTTGATAACCATTTTCTTTTAAATTAAATAGTCCATGCTAACTAAATTTCATAGAATATTATATACAAACCTTCATTTTATGCATTATTTCATCATAATTTTAGACAATAGACACCCTGTACTTTTCCTGTGTACATTTTGGGCAAGTGATTCTTAGCAAATTTGGTAGCACCTTCTGCGGTTGTTCTGATTTTGGTGACTATTTTCAGCTAAACCCTAATTGTACAAACTATCAAAATATTTTGTGAGGAGCAACGATCAACTTTTTTATGTTCCACCCTGTAAAATTTTACACACCCTGTATAATTTGATTCGTTTTTGCAAAAATGAAAAACCCTTGAATCATAACCTTTTCAACAATATATAGTTTGTGGGGCATTAAGTATGTAAAACTTAAGTTTTGTCCCGTTTAATCAGAATTGGTGCATTTCTCAACATTATTAGAAGTGAAACATTTTTTTGGACCAGTTTGTGACTTCTGACCACAGACGAAATGAAATGTTTGTGATAATTATTATAATATACCTGCAAAACGGGCACGGTCTTTACTTACCTTCTCTCCATAAGAGTAGACACGAAGAAATTACCAGGCAGACCATCAACCCCATCATCCGGCAGTGGCATGGTTTTCTTACAAGCTGGACAGATCACAGATTTGCTAGATGTTGTATCGTGTTCTGTCCATTCTCTCAAACATACCAGACAAAATGTATGCAAACATGGCAGAGCTTTGGGATCTTTTACGGTCTCTTTGCAAATACCACATTTAGTCAAGTCTTCTGCGGGTGTAGCCATCGTGAATTCACGAATATTGTGGGGTGAAATGGTAGAAATTAAGACGATTAATGGTGAATTTCATCGATGTAGGCCTATACTGCCAGCACTACCTACACGAACTTACATGACGACCTTTCTGCAATCACGTGATGTGACGAGGTCAAAGTTTCGTCAGTCGGGGAATTCCCCTTGAATGCATTCAGCGGGTGCTGGACTCGAGTAATAAATGCATTTGCTCTGTGCACAAAATAGGGATAACAAAAGGCCGAGTCGGAAATTAACGTTTTGTAAATTACAAAAATACCTTATCATATCAACAAAAGAAAGTCATACACTTCCGATTCTTTTTTTTTTCCAAACAGGCTAGATAGACATTTAAATCAATCTTTTCGGAGCAATTTGATACCAAACCACTAAACAACAAAGATAAACCATTACAAATCCGTGACATTTAAAAATTCACATTTTCAACGCACGCGGCGAGAAAATGCTGTATGGGCACTTGAATGGCCAGGAATGAAAGGGATATTGATCTCACAGTGATAGTGCGTTGGTTCGTGCCAGAGCGAGCGGGTTATTTGATTGTGAACAGATAAACATGTGGTCTTTCTCCCAGCGTAGTTCATGTAGTTGGTTGAAAATGTGAATTTTGAAACGTCACGGATTGTTATTAAATGGTGTTAATAATGGTTTATCTTTGTTGTTTTGTGACATTTTAGTATCAAATTGTTTCGGAAAGATTCATCTACATGTCTATCTAGCCTGCTTGGTCATAAAATAATCGGAAGTTACTCTATGGGTATGGGACAAAAACAAAGTGTATGACTTTCTTTTGGTGAGCACTTTAGACCAAAAACTGACGTGAATTAAATTAACAATGACCTTTAAAATACAGTATCGAACCCGGTCCCATACTATCGCAGCGAAGAACACACCAGGCTGTGTTTACGTGGATTACAGATGAACGAGCGTTAATGTGTATTATAAAGCAATTGTTGAGAATATCAAGCGACCGAATGTAGTAAATATTATCTATTTTTTTGCTTGATTTATAAGTGGGTAACCATTCACCATCAAAATTGCCCAGGAGGATGTTTTTGGTGAGTGTAACGCAAATGAAATAGTATAGTTAGCCACCTTCGTAATTGTCCATGGCTATTGTTGGGATACGGGATTTATCCAATGACAACTTAGGCCAATGTAACAGGTTTACATATTTATTTATTTCGCATACAACATAGATCAATAAAAAGTCAGAGCAAAATGATTACAAAACAATAGCATATGCAAGGCGTCATTGAAAAAAACTCACGAAGAGCTTACACGTGTCAACGACCCCTTTGGAAAATGGTAATGGATGAGGAAATAAAAGTAAGCATTTATGTTGCATAGATAAAGCAATATAATAGGGAGATTATATAAATAAAATAAAAATATAAAGTAATCTTTTAAAACTTAATTTTAATATTTCATTATTTAAGCTTAACATATTTAGAATATTTGGTGTGGTTCAAGACCCATTATAATGGAAAAACCTATAAAAGAAATGCGCGCAATGCGCGAAAAAAATTCAGTTCATGAACTAAAATGGTCATGGAAAACTCTCCTGAAGCCATCGTATTAATGTTGAATAATGAAACATGCAAACTAATACGCGCAAAGCGCGCAAACATTGGCATTTCTAAAACATAAATGGTCCAGTATGACGTTTTTAACGTCACCCACATAATATTTTGAATATTTGGTGTGGTTCGAGACCCATTCTAATGTTGAAACCTGTTGAAAAAATGAGCGCGAATCGAGCAAACAATTTCAGTTTTTGAACTAAAATGATCCAGAAAAAACGTTCATAAAGCCATCTTGTTAAGCTTGAATAATGAAACATTGAAACTAATACGTGCAAAACGCGCAAAAAATTGGCATTCTTAATTGCTAAAAAGGAAAACGTCCCACACATTACAATTATAGGGACGGTGACTCTATACCCCCCCCCCCCCTCCTCCATCTGCGCCGCCTATGCCTCTACCCTCCTCCTCTACCCCCTTCTCTTCTTCCTTCTTCTCCTCTTCCTTCTTCTTCTCCTCTTCCTCCTTTTTTTTATTTACTCTTTTGTCAATGGGGGAGGCCATGGCCTGCTGGGCCCCTGGATACGCCACTGAAAGTTACAGCGCTTGATTTCCATATTATTGAACCAATTGTAGTTCAAGCTTAGTTCAAACAGTTCGATATAAGACTGAAGTTGGTAACATTGTCATAAAATGGGTACACCACCTTGGATCTGATACCAATAGGATCAGTCGCTTATTATAAGATATCAAATATACAAATATTTGATATCTTATATAATAAGATATCAAATATACAAATACCGTATGTCATTTATCTTTTTTGGAATGGGGAGGCCGAGGGGATGAGACAAAAACCTGTTGTGTTGAGTTGGGGGAGGGGTTGCGTCATAACCTGGGGTTACTTAACTTTAGAAGGGACGTGGATGATCGGTCAGTGACACAAAACTAGGGGTTTTATACATGAAAAATAATGGTTCATTTGGTGACCGGTTAAATATCAGTTACCGATATCTAATCTTTGACATTTCTGATTCTATGTTAATGTTTCCCTGAAATTAGACTTCTCGAGAAACATTAAATAGAATCGTAGATTTCAAGCAGCACAAGTTCTATCTCCTGTAGCACTAAACTACGGGTATATATGGTCTCCGATTTTTTAGCCTGTGAAGCCCTCCCCCCGTGGCTGAGTGTCAGTATATCTCGCCTGTCACGCGGCCGACCCGGGTTCAACTCCCGGCGCCGGCGGACATAATTTTTCCCATTTTTTATTTAACCCCCTCCCCCTGTTCTTCGTTCCATCCCCACTGCCACGTTCTAGGGTTAGGGTTAATACGACACCACACAGTGCATTTATTTAATACGACACCACACAGTGCATTTATATAACCCTAACGCTACTACGTCTCACAGTCACCTCACAGTCAGCACCACGTGGCTTGCGCGCGCACAAGTTCTATCTCCTGTAGCACTAAACTACGGGTATATATGGTCTCCGATTTTTTAGCCTGTGAAGCCCTCCCCCCGTGGCTGAGTGTCAGTATATCTCGCCTGTCACGCGGCCGACCCGGGTTCAACTCCCGGCGCCGGCGGACATAATTTTTCCCATTTTTTATTTAACCCCCTCCCCCTGTTCTTCGTTCCATCCCCACTGCCACGTTCTAGGGTTAGGGTTAATACGACACCACACAGTGCATTTATTTAATACGACACCACACAGTGCATTTATTTAATACGACACCACACAGTGCATTTATTTAATACGACACCACACAGTGCATTTATATAACCCTAACGCTACTACGTCTCACAGTCACCTCACAGTCAGCACCACGTGGCTTGCGCGCGCACAAGTTCTATCTCCTGTAGCACTAAACTACGGGTATATATGGTCTCCGATTTTTTAGCCTGTGAAGCCCTCCCCCCCCCCCCCCCCCCGTGGCTGAGTGTCAGTATATCTCGCCTGTCACGCGGCCGACCCGGGTTCAACTCCCGGCGCCGGCGGACATAATTTTTCCCATTTTTTATTTAACCCCCTCCCCCTGTTCTTCGTTCCATCCCCACTGCCACGTTCTAGGGTTAGGGTTAATACGACACCACACAGTGCATTTATTTAATACGACACCACACAGTGCATTTATATAATACGACACCACACAGTGCATTTATTTAATACGACACCACACAGTGCATTTATTTAATACGACACCACACAGTGCATTTATTTAATACGACACCACACAGTGCATTTATTTAATACGACACCACACAGTGCATTTATTTAATACGACACCACACAGTGCATTTATTTAATACGACACGCTACTACGTCTCACAGTCACCTCACAGTCAGCACCACGTGGCTTGCGCGCGCACAAGTTCTATCTCCTGTAGCACTAAACTACGGGTATATATGGTCTCCGATTTTTTAGCCTGTGAAGCCCTCCCCCCGTGGCTGAGTGTCAGTATATCTCGCCTGTCACGCGGCCGACCCGGGTTCAACTCCCGGCGCCGGCGGACATAATTTTTCCCATTTTTTATTTAACCCCCTCCCCCTGTTCTTCGTTCCATCCCCACTGCCACGTTCTAGGGTTAGGGTTAATACGACACCACACAGTGCATTTATTTAATACGACACCACATAGTGCATTTATTTAATACGACACGCTACTACGTCTCACAGTCACCTCACAGTCAGCACCACGTGGCTTGCGCGCGCACAAGTTCTATCTCCTGTAGCACTAAACTACGGGTATATATGGTCTCCGATTTTTTAGCCTGTGAAGCCCTCCCCCCGTGGCTGAGTGTCAGTATATCTCGCCTGTCACGCGGCCGACCCGGGTTCAACTCCCGGCGCCGGCGGACATAATTTTTCCCATTTTTTATTTAACCCCCTCCCCCTGTTCTTCGTTCCATCCCCACTGCCACGTTCTAGGGTTAGGGTTAATACGACACCACACAGTGCATTTATTTAATACGACACCACACAGTGCATTTATTTAATACGACACGCTACTACGTCTCACAGTCACCTCACAGTCAGCACCACGTGGCTTGCGCGCGCACAAGTTCTATCTCCTGTAGCACTAAACTACGGGTATATATGGTCTCCGATTTTTTAGCCTGTGAAGCCCTCCCCCCGTGGCTGAGTGTCAGTATATCTCGCCTGTCACGCGGCCGACCCGGGTTCAACTCCCGGCGCCGGCGGACATAATTTTTCCCATTTTTTATTTAACCCCCTCCCCCTGTTCTTCGTTCCATCCCCACTGCCACGTTCTAGGGTTAGGGTTAATACGACACCACACAGTGCATTTATTTAATACGACACCACACAGTGCATTTATTTAATACGACACGCTACTACGTCTCACAGTCACCTCACAGTCAGCACCACGTGGCTTGCGCGCGCACAAGTTCTATCTCCTGTAGCACTAAACTACGGGTATATATGGTCTCCGATTTTTTAGCCTGTGAAGCCCTCCCCCCGTGGCTGAGTGTCAGTATATCTCGCCTGTCACGCGGCCGACCCGGGTTCAACTCCCGGCGCCGGCGGACATAATTTTTCCCATTTTTTATTTAACCCCCTCCCCCTGTTCTTCGTTCCATCCCCACTGCCACGTTCTAGGGTTAGGGTTAATACGACACCACACAGTGCATTTATTTAATACGACACCACACAGTGCATTTATTTAATACGACACGCTACTACGTCTCACAGTCACCTCACAGTCAGCACCACGTGGCTTGCGCGCGCACAAGTTCTATCTCCTGTAGCACTAAACTACGGGTATATATGGTCTCCGATTTTTTAGCCTGTGAAGCCCTCCCCCCGTGGCTGAGTGTCAGTATATCTCGCCTGTCACGCGGCCGACCCGGGTTCAACTCCCGGCGCCGGCGGACATAATTTTTCCCATTTTTTATTTAACCCCCTCCCCCTGTTCTTCGTTCCATCCCCACTGCCACGTTCTAGGGTTAGGGTTAATACGACACCACACAGTGCATTTATTTAATACGACACCACACAGTGCATTTATTTAATACGACACGCTACTACGTCTCACAGTCACCTCACAGTCAGCACCACGTGGCTTGCGCGCGCACAAGTTCTATCTCCTGTAGCACTAAACTACGGGTATATATGGTCTCCGATTTTTTAGCCTGTGAAGCCCTCCCCCCGTGGCTGAGTGTCAGTATATCTCGCCTGTCACGCGGCCGACCCGGGTTCAACTCCCGGCGCCGGCGGACATAATTTTTCCCATTTTTTATTTAACCCCCTCCCCCTGTTCTTCGTTCCATCCCCACTGCCACGTTCTAGGGTTAGGGTTAATACGACACCACACAGTGCATTTATTTAATACGACACCACACAGTGCATTTATTTAATACGACACGCTACTACGTCTCACAGTCACCTCACAGTCAGCACCACGTGGCTTGCGCGCGCACAAGTTCTATCTCCTGTAGCACTAAACTACGGGTATATGGGTCATTCCATGAAGTTGGGTACACAAAGTGTGACATGGGGGTCAACATTTGAAATTCATTTTATTAGAATTCAAGTAACATTTTCAAGTGCTATAATATGTCCCATTCCCCAAATAGTAAAAGAAATTCATGAATGTTGACCATTTTTAATGCCACAGTACATTTTCCGTTAGAATGTCTATTTCGTTTCACATGTAACATGGACACCAAACTCAAAACTGTAATTCATCCAGTTATGCAGTAAAAAGATGATATGGTTCACTTACATATCTTATTAAACAGGTAATTTGTATCCATAAACTACTATTGAAAATTCAAAATGAAACCCGTGGACAATTTTTGTTAAATCATAACATACTTTGTAACCAATACTGTCTAAATGATGTCTTTTTTATGATGAACCCTTTTTATAACAAAAACATTGTTAATTAGGCTGAATTTTAATCCAATTTAAAGAAAACAGTCTTCAATTGTTATATCCCACACCTTGGGTCAAGTTGATATAAAAATATATGGTGGTTTGTATGTGAGATAGTGTTAATGGGCTATATTTGCCCAAATTTCACATGTAACTGGACACCAAATTCTTTGGTGTCCAGTTACAGTGTGAAACATAAATATGTTCAGTAACATATTTATGGACAATGAAAATAGATGTTTTAGTCAGATGTTAATCTAATAATGATTTTATTGACAATGCACAACTTAAATTGTTATTCTCTAGGCAAAATATGGTTGTAAGATGTAAAATGTGATTATACATGAACTAAGGTCTCATGTGTAACAAATGTACACGGACACCAAAATATTAAATTCCAATATATTTGGTTATATTTAATTGTGTGTATCCTCAAATGCTCTTTAATCTAACCAACATGGTATTAACTTTCTATTTTTGTTTAAAACACTACCACCTATCCTTTATTTGAAAATTCTCATGCTATTTTGGGGTAAAATTAAGGTTTCACGTGTAACGATGTCCCTCGGACACCAAAACATAATTTGCTCCATATTTCCAAAATTGAAAGTGGGATTCAAAACTTTTTGTTATGGATGTTATCTACCCATGAAAAGCATTAAGTAATAGTGATTTGGTGAAGATGGTGTTTCAAATATAGCAAGGATTCAACTATAAAAATATCACACTGTAACATATTTGGCGGACACCAAATTTTGTCCCATACTTTGAAATTATTATAAAAATTTGAATTTTGGAATTTCAATTCAACTTGGACTTTAATTCTTTTTTATGTCAAGAAGTCTTGCAAAAATAATTTGAACCAAAACCAGGTAACATCTATTATGGGTTTTATCATCAGTTCTTGGGGTTTCATAGTAACGCAATTTTGCGGACACCAAATGTTACATGTGAAACCTTTTTTTGGCATTCAGTTCACGATGTGCTAAGACCAAAAAATATACAAAATGTATTTAAAATATTCATGATTAGGCTCTAAACAATTAGTCTGACCAACTAAAAGGCCAGATTAAGTGTTCAGAAAATGTCCACAGCACTTTCCATGACCTCCTTCAAAATGTCACACAATTTTACCCAAAAACGTGATAATTTTTGCTTGTTTTTGCTCAAAATGACTGTGAACACTTTATCCAATTCATTTAAGTTTGGTATCATTTGAAAGCTATCTCAATACTCTACAATTACAAATCATAATAATTCAAAAACCTATACTGGTTTAACTAAAAAAATTAATTTCATCACTGGAAATTGCACCATTTACAAAGTGTACCCAACTTCATGGAATGACCCATATATGGTCTCCGATTTTTTAGCCTGTGAAGCCCTCCCCCCGTGGCTGAGTGTCAGTATATCTCGCCTGTCACGCGGCCGACCCGGGTTCAACTCCCGGCGCCGGCGGACATAATTTTTCCCATTTTTTATTTAACCCCCTCCCCCTGTTCTTCGTTCCATCCCCACTGCCACGTTCTAGGGTTAGGGTTAATACGACACCACACAGTGCATTTATTTAATACGACACCACACAGTGCATTTATATAATACGACACCACACAGTGCATTTATTTAATACGACACCACACAGTGCATTTATATAACCCTAACGCTACTACGTCTCACAGTCACCTCACAGTCAGCACCACGTGGCTTGCGCGCGCACAAGTTCTATCTCCTGTAGCACTAAACTACGGGTATATATGGTCTCCGATTTTTTAGCCTGTGAAGCCCTCCCCCCGTGGCTGAGTGTCAGTATATCTCGCCTGTCACGCGGCCGACCCGGGTTCAACTCCCGGCGCCGGCGGACATAATTTTTCCCATTTTTTATTTAACCCCCTCCCCCTGTTCTTCGTTCCATCCCCACTGCCACGTTCTAGGGTTAGGGTTAATACGACACCACACAGTGCATTTATTTAATACGACACCACACAGTGCATTTATTTAATACGACACGCTACTACGTCTCACAGTCACCTCACAGTCAGCACCACGTGGCTTGCGCGCGCACAAGTTCTATCTCCTGTAGCACTAAACTACGGGTATATATGGTCTCCGATTTTTTAGCCTGTGAAGCCCTCCCCCCGTGGCTGAGTGTCAGTATATCTCGCCTGTCACGCGGCCGACCCGGGTTCAACTCCCGGCGCCGGCGGACATAATTGTTCCCATTTTTTATTTAACCCCCTCCCCCTGTTCTTCGTTCCATCCCCACTGCCACGTTCTAGGGTTAGGGTTAATACGACACCACACAGTGCATTTATTTAATACGACACCACACAGTGCATTTATTTAATACGACACCACACAGTGCATTTATTTAATACGACACCACACAGTGCATTTATTTAATACGACACCACACAGTGCATTTATTTAATACGACACCACACAGTGCATTTATATAACCCTAACGCTACTACGTCTCACAGTCACCTCACAGTCAGCACCACGTGGCTTGCGCGCGCACAAGTTCTATCTCCTGTAGCACTAAACTACGGGTGGTATATATGGTCTCCGATTTTTTAGCCTGTGAAGCCCTCCCCCCGTGGCTGAGTGTCAGTATATCTCGCCTGTCACGCGGCCGACCCGGGTTCAACTCCCGGCGCCGGCGGACATAATTTTTCCCATTTTTTATTTAACCCCCTCCCCCTGTTCTTCGTTCCATCCCCACTGCCACGTTCTAGGGTTAGGGTTAATACGACACCACACAGTGCATTTATTTAATACGACACCACACAGTGCATTTATATAACCCTAACGCTACTACGTCTCACAGTCACCTCACAGTCAGCACCACGTGGCTTGCGCGCGCACAAGTTCTATCTCCTGTAGCACTAAACTACGGGTATATATGGTCTCCGATTTTTTAGCCTGTGAAGCCCTCCCCCCGTGGCTGAGTGTCAGTATATCTCGCCTGTCACGCGGCCGACCCGGGTTCAACTCCCGGCGCCGGCGGACATAATTTTTCCCATTTTTTATTTAACCCCCTCCCCCTGTTCTTCGTTCCATCCCCACTGCCACGTTCTAGGGTTAGGGTTAATATAGAAGACGATATCTTCTCGGTAGGTTAGATTCCATGCAGGGAAACTTTATAACATAGAATCACATATTTCAAAGATAACATCATCTCTACTTGTTAAATAAGTCAGATTTTAGAGAAACATTAATATAGAATCAGAGATTTCAATGATGACATCATCTCTGTAAGTTAGATTTCAAAGGAAAATTAAATACATGTAGAATCATTATTTCAAGCAGCAAAATGAATAATGCTATCCAGCGTGTGAATCAGCTGATGTACTACATGAAGTCCGTGTAGATAAAGCAATTGAATACAATTCTATCAGCAGTAAATAGCACGTGAATATATGGTGAATGTAAACGGTATTATATCAGCAATAGATAGCAAGTGAAGACAATGCTAGCAGTATATAGGCCTACCGGGTGTCCCTAAAAAAAGGGTGCACGTGTTTACCAACTTGTTGACCATGAAGTTCTAACATTTGGTATAAGATGTTTACACATATAAAAAGACCAAACACCTGGCTTTCAGATGCTGCTTATGGCATCTGATTCGGATTTGTCAATCCTGAGATACGGACAATTAACTAGAGCTACCCAGAATCGATGTTGTGCCACTTTACAGTTTCAAATGTTTACTCCTAAGATACAACTTCCACTTGTACGATTGCCCTTCACCAGTGTTATGCAAAATAACATTTTTGTATTGAGATAAAATAGGTTTAAATGATAGAATGACTGCCTGTGTATCCAAGCAGAACTGAATAATAAAGATGTTTGTTACATGATTCGAACCAGTCCTTTTGACGAGGTTTCACAAAATGTTTATTGGGCCTACATTTTCAAAACAAGACAGACGTCCATATGGCTGGGTGCGGCCTCAACTTTCATTAGAAGAGGGTGTTCATGTCTTAAAATATCATCAAACGAGAAGTCCAGCAGAAGCCACCAGAGAGTTTGCCATTCATTTCCCAAACACTCACGTACCATCTAGGAATGCACCTATACAAAGGAGTATTGGAAATACTTGGTAGATGGTTCAAGCACCAATATGAATAAAGAACATTCTGGAAGACTAAGATATGAAAAGTGGCAGGACACAGTAACACATCATGCACATTGAAAACGTGCGGCGTGCACTTCAGAGGTATCCCGGAATATCTGCTCGTAGATTTTCCTTACCACATATTCCAAGGACATCATTTTTGTTCCTCAGCCTCTTTTAAACAATTCTGGTCAAATGCACACCCCAATGTTTCAAGACGATTGATGCCCATGGATAGACGTTAGTATCGTTTTGACGCTCATAATCATTCTTTCTGTAAAAGTGGCACAACGTCGATTTTGGGTAGCTTTGATAAACTGGGTATATCTCAGGATTGACAAATCCAAATCAGATCAAATAAACGGCATCTGAAAGCTGAGTGTTTTCCTTTTCCGTGTGTATTACCATATTACATCAAACTTTAAGACTTCATGGTCAACGAGTGGCACAAACATGTGCACCCTTTTTTTAAGGACACCCTGTATAGCAAGTGAATATAATGCTATCACCAGTAGATAGTAAGTGAAGACAATGCTAGCAGTATATATAGCAAGTGAATATAATGCTATCACCAGTAGATAGCAATATTATACTACAGTAGAAAGCGTGTGATTATAATGTTATCAGCACTGAAAAACAAACTCAACCACATCAAAATAGAAAACCTAAATTAATTACAGATCCCGGGCACTCGTGCTATCACCCATGGTATTTAT
Organism: Ophiura sarsii; assembly: GCA_035610835.1. Taxonomy (NCBI): domain Eukaryota; kingdom Metazoa; phylum Echinodermata; class Ophiuroidea; order Amphilepidida; family Ophiuridae; genus Ophiura; species Ophiura sarsii. The sequence continues at coordinate 59,207,529 of CM069453.1, forward strand.
AACCTTTTGGGGTAAAATTTGCAAAAACTGGTTTATTGTTAAGATGCTCCTTCCTTTCGTATACCATAAGGTTATTCTTAGCAATAACATCCATTTGACATCTGTTAAAGGTTATCGATAGAAAAATGGTTTTCCCCATTTTTGCCTTTAAAGATGGTTTTTCCTTGTAGAATGTTGAACTCTCATGACTGAACCTTCAGTAACACGGGCATCTGTGTATGCTGAGGCCATCTAAAAACCCAGATAACCCCTCCTGATTACCCCTCCTGATTGATAACCCCTCCTGATAAACCCTCCTGATAAACCCTCCTGATCATAGGCGTGCGCAGGATTTTTAACCCGGGGGCCTTAAAAATAAATTTCATTGCCTTCGCACCGCTATCCGCGGTAACGAGTCTGAGGGGGATGTGCCGCCTTGGATTGGATTTTTGGCTTGAATTGGATTTTTTGGAATATATTGGCTATTGTCAAAAGAAAGGTTAAACGGGGAGTTTAACAAACCGTTCCTGAAGCCATGTTGTTAAGTTTGACTTATAATATGAAACTAATTTGCGCGTAGCGCGCCAAAAATGTCTATTTTAACACTAAAAGGTCCAGAAAACGTTTCTGAAGCCATCTTGTTCCAATTGAATAACAAATAGTCTGAAAATAATTGGCGCGGAACGCGCAAAAATTTGCTATATGTAAAAATAAAGGTTTAGAAAAACGTTCTTGAATCCATCTCGTTAAGCTTCAATAATAAATAATCAGTGAAACTAATACGCGAGTAGCGCGCGCAAAAAAAGTCTAATTTAACACTAAAAAGTTTCAGAAAACGTTTATGAAGCCATCTTGTTGAAATTGAAACACAAAATAAAAAATAATTCCCGGGGAGCGCGAAAAAATTGGCTATTGTAAAAATAAAGGTTTAGAAAAACTTTTCTGAAGCTATCTTGTTAAGCTTGAATAATATATAATCAGTGAAACTAGTACCGCGTAGCGCGCAAAAAAACTTGTCTATTTTAACAATAAAAAGGTCCAGAAAACGTTTCTGAAGCCATCTTGTTCAAATTGATTAACAAAATATTTTAAAAAAATGGCTCTTGTAAAAAGAAAGGTTAAAAAACCCGTTCCTAAAACTATCTTTTTAAGCTTGAATAATAAAACATTCAAACTAATTCGCGCGTAGCGCGCAAAAATTGGTTATTTTTACACTGAAATGGTCCTGAAAACGTTCCTGAAGCAATCTTGTTAAGGGGAGACGTCAAAACTCGACCGCCCGTTGACCGCCGGTTACGGGCGGTTCCGCCCGGTTCTTTCAGGTCAAATGTTTTACTGGTATATGAATATTCGCGCATGCAACACTGAACAACCGCCGGTTGACTTAATGCTGTAATCTGACCAATTTACACTATCAATCTGTTACTTTGCGGTCATAATAGCTCTCTCTATACTAATAATCGTTCTATAAAAAAAAAACATTCATAGACTTTCGGTATTGATTTTAAAAAGTTAATTGAGCTATAAACAGATTGAAAAAGCCAACCCCAGCGAAAATCAATAGCTGTATTGTACTGGTTATCAACTGAGACTTTTAAGTCTTAAAAGAGCCCATTACTTCAAGATGTTATTGCTCTCGCGTGTGACGAGGCACTATCAACCGGTCGTGTTCACCAGAGTGTTATTATTTTACCTCATTATGTGTGTATATTATAACAGACGACACGTTTTGTGAGAAACGGGCGGAACCGGCCGTAACCGGCGGTTGCCGGGCGGTCGAGTTTTGACGTGATCCCTAAGCTTGAATAATAAAACATTGAAAATAATTTGTGCAAAAACTGGTTATTTTAACACTAAAATGGTCCTGAAAAACGTTAATAAAGCCATTTTGTTTAAGCTTCAATAATAAAAAAAAAAATGAAACCAATTGGCTCGAAACGAGCAATAATGTCTAGTTTATTAACTAAACTGGTCCAGAAAACGTTCTTGAAACATGTTGCAACGTTGTTATAAAGCTGGAATAAACATTGAATGCAATTCGCGCGAAGCGCGCAAACAAATGGTATTTTAACACTAAAAAGCTCCAGAAAAACGTTCCTGAGCGTACAAACTGTCATTTTTTAAAAACTAAAATGGTCCAGATAAACGTTCCTTAAGCCATCTTTTTATAACTTGAATAAAGAAACATTGAATCTAACTCGCGGTCATGTTTTTTATACTGGGTACCCAAAAAAGGTGGATCTGTTACATTTGCACTACATATTATTACTTTGCATGCATATATTTTGGCTATTCTTTATCACACATACTCAAATTTGGTCTTATTTTGATGAGAAAGTATTTGGCCTTTATTTTAAAAAGAAAAATATAAACTACCATGGTGCTGTTAATTACAATAGTTCGTTAAACCTAATTAGTCAGGGGTGGAAGAGTATGTGGAGGAGGAGTATGTGGAGGAGGAGTAGTGCATAGTTGAACAAGTATGGTGCAATATACATTGGGCAAACATAAAATGCACTGTTTTCACTCTTGGTACAATTCTATATTGAAAACATAACATTATTGAAGCATATTTGAATTAAAAATATAATTAGTTAATTAAGGAATCATTAATTAGTTAATTAAGGAATCATTAATTAGCATTAAGAAGCTCAAAAAATTGTTAAGAAACGTAAGTTGGTCGCGTTTGCGAATGTATGCAAACATTTGCCTGCACCAAACTGTCCATTTTAAAAGTATAGAAAGGTTGAGGTACCCTTTTGAATAAATAAATTTAACTATTTAATTAAAAATTAAAAGAAGATATGTAATTAATCTCATGTATTCTGTATTGTCTGGATGTTAATTATCACATTTTGTTAAATGCGTTTGTGTGGTGTTATTACTTATTTTCAAATAAGTAAAAAACTGCTGGTTTTCATCAAGCTTGTAAACTCAGGAGAATTATTAAATTCTTAGGAATGCAACTGACCTGACCTAGTATAGGATGACCAGCATAAGCTGCTTAATTAGTTCGCCAATCAATATTGGATCACCCTATATGTTGAATACAACTTAAAACGATAACATTTTATAATTCAATCTTAAATCAGACTCTTGAAATTTGAATACTGGGTTCAAACATTATGGAAACTAACCTAATTTGTTCATTTGAATGTGCTTTGCACATCATGAAGGTGCAAGAAGGATGAACGCAGTTAATTGTATGCCACTAAACATGTGCCATTGGGAAAATTTGAGTCACCCTGTAGTATAGTTAAAGGGCCCCTTTTTATTGAACATTATTTGAATATCATACCACTTTAAGCATTTGCCACTTCAAATTGGAATGTAAAATCATGTTTCAGATGCAAATTTAAATTCATTCAATTTAATGATTTATGGAATACCTAAATTAATGTTTTAAACACCCTATATGTTTAAAATTAACACCTTTACATAAGAAAAGGGCGACTTTTAAAATCAATCAATGTTCATGTACATGTAATTGATGCATTTTTATTTGAAATCTACTTGAATTTGGTTAAAATAGCATTTTTCCGGAACTAAATAAACACATTTTTAGACACCCTGTATATAGAATTTCAGATTCATAATGAAAATTTATTTGCATATGTCTGGATGGGTATTTTATTAAACTACTTTAAATCTGTACTGAACTTTTCTCTCATCACTTCATATACATAGTGGAAGTAATTATTGAAACCCTTCTTTTTTAGAACATTTTGCTTGTTACACCCTGTACAATTTCGGGCCACCCTGTATAATCAACTTGATTGTATGCTATTTGCATCCGTTACAGTATATGCTTTCAGAATCTGTATACTTTTACCAACTTAAAATGTAAACTTTTTCAGATATAATGCATTAACTGAAAAAGGAACCTAATTTATGGAAAAAGGGACATGTAACACAAATTGTACCCAGTATAAAAACATGACCCCGCGCGAAACGCGGCAAAATTTCTAGTTTTTTCCCTAAAATGGTCCAGAAAACGTTACTGAAACCATGTTGTTAAGCTTGAATAGCGATGGCGTATAGGTAAGTTATTCATATGGGGGGGGGGGCGAGAAATGAAAATGAACCGACAAGACTTTTGTAAGCCAAGAAATGCGCGCGAAGCGCGCAAAATTTTTCAACTTTACACCTATTTTTGGCACGATCGAGGTACATTTTGACTCTTAAACAAGCTTGTAGCAAAGAATGTTGCACTTTGGGGACACAATATGCGAGCGTAGCGCGCGAAAAATTTTCATCTGTGTACTTTTGACCATCATAATTCCATGAATCCTGTGGTCAAATGAACCGACGTCAATATTGGGGGGGCGATCGTCCCCCCTCACCCGCCCCCCCCCCCCCCCCCCCCCCCCCCCCCCCCCCCCCCCCCCCCCCCCCCCCCCCCCCCCCCTGGCGACGCCACTGTTGAATAGTTAAATATTTAAACTAATTCGCGCAAAAAAATGGCTTTTTGGTGGGGCATCGTCCCCACCGTGACAATGATGGGGGGAATCATAAAAAAAATGGATTTTTATTTGGGGGGCATCGTCCCCACCGTGACATTGATGGGGGGAGCACTCCCTGCTTGCACTGTCTATGCTCGGTACCCTTCCTCCTTATCTTACTTTCTATTTTTTACTCTGTTGCAAATGTGGGTGGGGGGCTGTCTCCCTGGTTACGCCACTGGTGATTCAGAGGGCCGAGTTGTTGGGTTTTAACTTGCCTGGATGACCTAAATTTGCTAAAACTCTCCTTGCTATCAATATTTACTCACATGGTGGTTCAGAGACGTAGAGAATAAGTGAGAGACACTAATAAAAGCTCCCGGCCTCTCCTTTTCCCTCCCATCCTCCTCCCCTCCTCCTCCCGCACTCAACTTTTTGGGGGTAGGGGTGTGCCACCCATGGTCTCAATTAGGGGGCTACAGAACTGAACTGAGATGATTTTATGACAAAAAATAGGGTCTTAGGAACTTTTTTTTTCTTTTCAAAAAGTAGGTCTTGAGAACTGGCCTATGGTTCAATTTTGATTAGCAAGAACGCGATTTTTTGGGGGCTTATTAGAACGCAAAATGTTCGAAGAATTGGGGTTTGGAACGCAAAATTTCGCGATTTTGGAATTTTCAATCAAATTGGAGTCTTAAGAACTGATGCAGGCTCAAAATGGGTGTCATAAGAACTAGCAGCAGAGGGTGAAAAAGGAGTCTTCATCGCGGCACATACCTCATTATATCTATACCCTTTTTACAATGTCAGTGCCCCCGGCTCCTCCTCCCCCTCCCTTCCTCCCCTCCCCTCCCCTCCCCTCCCCTCCCCTCCCCTCCCCTCCCCTCCCCTCCCCTCCCCTCCCCTCCCCTCCCTTTCCCCCTCTTTTTTTTTTTACCCTCTGGAGACCCGGGGGTCTTGAGCCCCCAAAGGCCCCCCCCCTGGGCACGCGCCTGCTGATAACCCCTCCTGATCCGGGTGTTCCGCTCTGTCTTCATAACAAATGTTTAATTGAACCCCTGAGATTGTAATATTATCTCATGCGGGGGAATGCTGCGTTTGTATACGATAACTTTTATTTTGCCAAGTAAGCAAGCGTCCCTCATAGCGTATCAACGCCCAGTTTCCTGATGAACAATATTACTTCTTACATACTCTTCAAAGAGAATTTCACACAAGACTCATGTATGTTCTGTGTTTATGTATTTTAATCATATTTATAGACAGATTCATCAACACACAACTTTGTACAAATGGATCAGGGATGAACGCTTCTAAAATACCAGAGTGAAAGTCGTAGGCCTATGTGCCCATGAAAGAACAACATATGTTAGGAACATGAATGGTTTACGGTTTCCCCGATGGTTTCTTAGAATTATGACATGATAAATTGTGTACGCATGGTGCGGCAAACCCAACCCCTAAAATTCTTTTAAGAATTACAGAATACCATATTAAGTGCGTTGGTAAAACAAGATCGTCAGACGGAGATAATATGTTTATGATAATAGTAACATAAACGATATAAATTAATAAGCATTCACTTCACAATTTTAACCGCATCTTCGATGTGTACTGACACACCTTGCAGATCCTGGTTTCATTATGTACTAGAGTTTGAAGCGCATCTTGTGATATATTGCCTTGAAGATCCTGATACCTGCTCCACGGTAGGCTTGACATCTCTACAAGAAAACGACCGTAACCTTCCAATGCTGACTGGTTGGCGATGGTATATAGAAATGGCAGGATAAACGGTCTTTATCCAGTTGTGATATCGGTCTGCATGAAGATCCAACCCAGTGCACATGACCTCTTTGAATGGCTTGCTTATAATGATGTTAGACATACTATATCTGGTCGATGCCAACATTAATAATACCTTCAAGTTTGGATGGATCTATAATGTATAGTGATGCCGATACTTCTATGAATATCTAAATAATTTAAACCATGAAAAACATAATTTAATTGAATATTAAGGCCCTCTCCAGATTTAAGTCATGCCTAAATCAATGTTATTCTTCCACCCAGATTTCCCCAACTTCATTATGGATTATCAATATTAACAACATGCCTCCCACATTTGATCAAGTAGTGCGAGGACGTGATCCATTGATGGCCTTTTGGATGGAAGGGCATTTCTACATTTGGCACCCACTCGTTTCAGGCCATTGTTTTTAATCTTGGCATCTACCAGACACATTAAGGTACCCACGGCATACACGTCAGATGCAACAGTGTACCCTGTTTTACCTCGAATAACTTCCGGGGCCAAGTGTCGGCAAACGCCGAGGTGCCTTGCCTGCTTTTCAGCGGTCATGTGCATTGGTGGAGGGGATGGGTCTTTTTGACATCCAAGACCCATGTCAACGATGCGCCCGCACCAACGCCACTCCATTGTATCGAATTGTAACATGATATTTGGAGGACGGGTACCGGCATCCTAAGATTTTCAAATCGAAGTTTGTGTGCGAAATATCTCGAAAAATACAGCTTGAATTAGTAAGATTTGTGGACACGATATTGGTACAGTATTTATCTCCGCTGAGTTCGAGTGACTGGTTATTTGGAGAATTATGAGGGATAATGTTCCCGCGATAGGGATAATTATTTTCTATTCCGACATCGTCACATCAAAGAAAATGGCGGCGATTCTAGTTATTGTACCCCCGTATATCACCATAATGTTTTATATACTCCATCCGCTCCGTCGCTGATCGCAAGCGTGGATCACCGTTTTTCCAATCAAGGGGCGTAATTTTGTTTTGTTGTAGTTTACTACTCATGTGTGTGGGCGGAAAGAGTTCAAGCGTAATAGAGCATGAAACTAAAACTATATGAATCCCCCAATCCCAAACGCCACTACGCGCAATTGAGTTTGTTGAATTTTGTTCACCGCTAGGCTATGTACCACCCCTAGAGATTGCCTCAGAAAAAAATTGTGTTTGCGATTTCGTCTTTATTAATCCATCAATGGATTCCGGATTTTGTGAGCATGTACAAATCGCAAATAACTTGGACGAGTTCAAAGTTGGGGTTAATCTGCCTCATAGGAGTAAAAATATTTTTTTGCCTTGAGAAGCATATTTTTCTTAGTAAAATACAACGATGCATGCTCGGGGGTGGTACTCACGTATGTAAGGCATACGGGGACGTGCCGCTCCAGTGGGTCGTTTTTTCATGAGACATCCTTAGCCATGGGTAGGCTTTTCAACTGAAAAATCCTTAGACATGGGTCTATCCAAAATCACCCTTAGAAATGGGTATAGGGGATTTGATTCTCCAGCGGCACACCCCCGACCAAACCAAATCTGAGTACCCCCCCCCCCCCCCCCTTCCCGGGGATACATGAGCGTTGCTATTTTTGTTTGATGTTTACATAACAAACATAGTCCCCCCGACTTGTCGCGGTTTTAGTTATACTATTGTAATACTTGCTATACGTCACCATACTTGATGTATGAGGGCGAATCTTTGCTGTATAGATAATCAATTGTTTGATGTTTACGTAACAATTGGATGCCTTTTTCACTGAATCACGCTGGGACCATTACGTGGAAAGAGCGTGGACATTTACATAACAATAGTGATCACTTATCATACATGACTTCGACATAGATGGCGATAGTGATGAGCTAATCGATGCGTGCAGAGACGGTCGTTATACACAAGGATAATGTAAGTATAGATAAGTAATTGCCCATCTCTTTTAAATCTTTCACGGTCAACGTCCACCGTTATTGGTCAAAACCAACGTCAACGCTATTGTTAGGTCTGTAGCTAATTTGCATAAACTAGACAATCAAGCCAGGGGTATGCGACTGAGCTTGCCGATCGGTCCACTTTTAAATTGAACTTAGTCAGCATAGAATTGAGGGCGCTATACCGATCAGGCGTGATTGCAGACGTGTGATTGTAGCAGACGACGCAACGCTGGCCACGCGTCTCTCAGACGACCCAATTTGGCAACGGGAGTGCACCATTGTGAATTATTTTTAACAGTCATCGCCCGGTTAACGATAAAAATCCTTTTGATTATGATGTATTTGTCAAAATGATAGTTTAAAATTCGCGATTACGTGTTATTCACTACGAATTCAAAATTTAGGTTTCACGTGGCCACCGTCGTCTGCAGCGCCCCCAAACCTATGCTGACTAACATGCCGTTTAACCTGCCGTTAAACCTGGTTAAACATTGTTAAACGCGTTAAAACGCCGGTCACCGACACATTCCGGACGATAACCATAATTTATTCAAATATGCAAAAGGGTCCGTTTTCGCTACGTACGTTGGTATACTACTTTCCTATCCCAAAGTTAATAGTATCCCTGATCAAGCCGTTCATTCAAACAACTTCCCATAACATATAAGGCCTAGTCAAAACAAACACTGTGTTACCCTTTCAAAAAGACTGAACATTTGTTTGCAAAATCTTGGGTCGGGATTTTTTTTTATAGGCCTAGCACAAGTACAAAATTAGCAAAAATATCGGGACTATTTTCAATAATTTTGTTCAACATAAAACCTATAATAATGTTTTATATCATATATATAATATAATATAAAGCAGTTTACCAACCCACGGTGTTTACAATAGATAATATAACAAACAAATAATAACAACCACCGGCGAATGTCCCAACGAAAAATAAGCAAGGACATTCACCGGCGGGGATTTGAACCCCGGTCTCCCGATCTCTAGACGGGCGCCTTAACCACTAGGCCACCGATAACTTGCTGATAAACGGCAATTTGAATCAGTGCTAAGTGAATAAGCGACGGGGTTATACAATACACACAGCACGATAACATGAGACATTTGGCCAAACACAGTAGGGATCACAAACGTGATGACAAGAGGAAACTGAATAAATAAATCATATAATAATGTTTTATATCATATATATAATATAATATAAAGCAGTTTACCAACCCACGGTGTTTACAATAGACAATATAACAAACAAATAATAACAACCACCGGCGAATGTCCCAACGAAAAATAAGCAAGGACATTCACCGGCGGGGATTTGAACCCCGGTCTCCCGATCTCTAGACGGGCGCCTTAACCACTAGGCCACCGATAACTTGCTGATAAACGGCAATTTGAATCAGTGCTAAGTGAATAAGCGACGGGGTTATACAATAGAGACATTTGGCCAAACACAGTAGGGATCACAAACGTCTAGAGATCGGGAGACCGGGGTTCAAATCCCCGCCGGTGAATGTCCTTGCTTATTTTTCGTTGGGACATTCGCCGGTGGTTGTTATTATTTGTTTGTTATATTGTCTATTGTAAACACCGTGGGTTGGTAAACTGCTTTATATTATATTATATATATGATATAAAACATTATTATACAACATAAAACCGCTAATATTTCCCCTTAAAACATAACTCTGCCCTACACCCTTTTATTTTATTCACTGAGTTGTTATTCTAAATTAATGAATAGGCCTATGCTTCAAACATTTACATCAGATTTACATTTAGTACATTTTTACATGTTTGTATCCGATCCAGGGGTAATAGTTTTTGCTGACAGTTACTTGGACAAAAGTATTTACCCTTGACTTGAGTAAAAAACAACAACAAACACAGGTGTACGCCCCACGCACCCCTTAGTCATTCTTTGACAGCTTGCATATTGACCTCTATTCAAGTTTAAAATGGATGAGTTTGAAAACAAATCGACCAACTCAATCGGAAATGTTTAAGATTTGGAAGGGTAACGTAACGATGTTTTTGGCCTTTGGATACAATCTTGACAATAGGCACCAATTATCTGCGCTCATAAAAACTCCGTAACACCCTGACACAAACAAACATTTTCTAGAGATCAATTGGATCAATAAATTTCCTCTTCAACATCAAGTAGCCTAAACAATTTCTCGCCATCAAGTAGCCGTCAATTTCCAATGCAGACAGGGCTGGACTCGGATGAGCATGATGAGATGGATTCGCCCGTTGGTATATATTTCCAAGTTTTAAAAATCATGAATTTACAATTGATGGAATCATGGAATGGAATGGAATATACTATACTATACTATACTATACTATACTATACTATACTATACTATACTATACTATACTATACTATACTATACTATACTATACTATACTATACTATACTATACTATACTAAATTAATAGACTATAATAGAATATAATAACCCCCTCTCAAAAAGGCTAGACAATTCATACAAGACACCTCTATCAACAATAGTATTTTTACACGTAGGCCTACCTCGGATGTATACAAGACATCACACCCCGCACGTACAGGTTTGTGTTACTGCGCTTTCAGTTTTATGTTTGGTACAAGTAAAGTCCCGGGCGGACAAGGGGGGGGGGGGTGGGGGGGGGGGGCGGTGGCACTCAACTTTGTTAGTGGTAGGGTGTGTCGTCCAGGGTCTCAAAAGAAGGAGGGGTGCTTAGGAACTGGGCTGAGAGAATATTTTTTATAAAGGTGTATGTTCCGATCACGTTTTTGGGGCTTTCACATCAAATATCAGAAGAATCCCCATATTTTTCTCATTATGTCTGTAAAATCTTAGGAGCCAGAAATGTTCCATTTAGAAATCATAGGGTAAAATGTGGTGAATTACTGTCAAAGGTGGTTAACCACCAAACAGTTTGTGTACTACTACTCAATGGGCAAATATTTTGTGACCATGTGCTTCTCAAAAAATAGAACCGTTGGAGTTATGCAACTCAAACTTTGAAATGCGACCATTTTAAAGATGACCTTTCATGTAAAATAGAAAACATCAAGTTGAAAATCGGGCCAGCAATCGGAACATCTACCTTTAAGACTGATTTTCTCGAAAAATAGATCTTTTAAAACACTTTTCACACGCGGCTATTACTTTTAGTTTTTCCATTATACAAAACAGATTTTCAGAAACCTTTCCCACCTTATCTCATGAACTATTGAACCCAAACTAGACAAGTTTGCACTTATTTTAATATTGTAATGACATTCAATCATTTTAACATTTTTCAAAACATTTTGGGAAATTTCGGAACTGTCGTCTGCAAACGCCTGCCGCGAGGAAAGTGTTAAATAACTGGGTTGTTTTTAATATTTGATTAGGGAGCAAATCAAAACTCGACCGCGCGACAACCAGCGGTTCCGCCCGGTTTGACCGCATATCATTGTTTAGAACAATAGAAACCGGCTGCAACCTCACGGAACTTCTGCACGGAACAACCGGTGGTTGCCGGGCGGTCGAGTTTTGATGTGCTCCCTTTAGAATGAGTAGGGTCTACGCAGTGGCGTGGCATGACCAGTATAGGCCTATAAACAGGGCGGGTGCAAGAAACACAATGATTGCCTGATTGGCTTTTAACCAATTATACTTTAGACCAACTTCAAGCCAATTTTAGCTAGTTGTCGAGAAATAACCGACATAATTATACTTTAGACCAACTTCAAGCCAATTTTATCTAGTTGTTGTCGAGAAATAACCGACATGACTATAGTAACTCAATACTGAAAATTTGCAATTCACACTTAAATTTGCCATGATTGACTCTAAGACTAATTTTTTAAATATCATAAACTTAATTTATTAGGCACACTCGCGGTACTTATATGGCATATGATTCCCATTGCTAAATGAATCATAAGCAATTTGAATAAACTGTTGTATGAATATCATTTTTTTTATTGGGACGGGGGCGGAAGCTGTTGGAATTTTACCGTCGAATCCGGATAAAAACACTGACGCGCACCTCTCTTGATTAGAAAAACGTATGACCCCCTTATTTGTTGTCAATTAAAAACTGCGTGATCCCACTCATCAATTACTCCCGTCCCGACCCGGTGGAAATAATAAACGGTTCCTAATAATTTTAGTTTCGAATACGGGTATATTCTGTTCAAATATCACTATTAATTTAAGTTAGCTTTTTATTCATTCAGCAGGCGGCAAAAAAAACCATGTCTATGCAAAAAAGAAACCCTATTGTACGGTCGGTCGGGGGCTTTTTTTTTATTTTCCTTTGACATGTTTGAACTGGAAATGACCGTAAAATAAATAAAAATCTTAAAAACAATGAAATCTGGCCATATCTATGGGAAATTTAATCTAATTTCTTTACGGTGAATGGTGTCAATAGATGTTTCACATTCATTTACGGTCTAGGCAGTGAATTGTAGGCTATGGCGGCACCAGTATCATAACAGTCTATGGGGTGGGGTCGGAGTGGGGTTTGGTTGGGGCAAGTTTTGTTAGTCGCATGAAGAAAGAAGATGCGCTGGCCTGGAAGCGCGCACATTTTTTTCCACAGTCAAATTTTGACAAATTGCAGGGGCCAGTGCCTCTGGTAATTTTTGTAACTAAATATTTAAAAAGGAGAGAGAAAGGAGGAAATAGAGAAAGGAGAAAGAGAAAAAGGGGAATAAAAGGGAATGAAGAGAGTACAGATATTTACGCAAGTAAAGGGGTCTACCGTTCACATGTCACATGGTAATGTCGCAAAAATAGCTACAAGTTCAGCTAAAAATCATGTTTTAGTGGGCAGGGGCGGGTAGGTTCAAAAAATTTAGCACGGTCAAAAAATTTCGCGCGGTCACATAATTTCGCACAGTCACAACATTTCGCACAGTCACAAAATTTCGCACAGTCACATATTTTCGCACGGCCACAAAATTTGAGTAACCGGCTCTGAGAGGCCCAACACCAAGCGGCACAACGCCACAGTGGCCAGTCCGCCCCTGTTAGTGGGCTAATTGAAAATAATTTCAATCAATGGCAATGCCCCTTGCAACTCGCAACAAGATCACTTTCATTACATTTTGACAAACCCTCGTATGTTCTTGTTCAATCACCACTAGGTTCAAGCAGCACACGCTTACTATTTTGAAACTGTCCAAAGCTTCATGACAATAAATCTTCAATTGAATTATTGTTATTTAATGTATCGATAAATGCATTCAATGAATAGAATTAGTTAAAGAATAAATAATCAGAATTTCATAAATAATGAAAACAACCCATCGATTTATCTATCAAATATATTTGTAAATGTAATCAAAAACAATGAACAAGAAATATAATAATCAATCAATGATTAAATTTGTTTTATTTTATTGAAATGCGATTGATAGATTACTTGAATAATGACTAACATTTATATATTTATTTTTGCTTTTAGTATTAAATAATATTAATGAATGAACTGTTGGAATAAGTAATAGACAACATCAATAAGTTAATAATTAATTAACATTCTTATTAATAAGTTAATTAATTAATTCGAGAATAAATTGATTAATTATAGATTGGTATAGTGATTCATCTAAATAATTAAGTTGATTTAATTGTATTTTCTATTCATTTACTTGATTTTCAAATAATGTTAATAAATTAAGTGTTTTGCATAATTAATTAAGTTATTTATTTATATTTATATAAATTAATAGATAGATAAATACATTCATACAAATGATGGAATATGTGTGCTATGTATAATATCGTGCTGTATTTTTATTACAATACATTTCAATTTATCCAAATTCAATGAAGTTTATTCAATGAAGGCTATTAATTGAAAATAATTTAATAGGTATAGGTCAATATAAATGCGTAAGTGATGTTTTGAGAGAAATTAGACAAATCAATGCACGCGCGCTGATGTTGATGTGTGAATAATGGTACGACCCTGCAGGGGGTGCTATTGTGAGTATATCAACATTTGCGCAAGTGCATTGATTTTCTATTTTTTCGAGAAACAAAACATACGCATGTATTGACCAGATTCATACACGACAATAATACAAATCAAAATTCACAATTTGAGCATAATATTGATCTCCCTTATAACGAATAAAAACATCATCAAACATGTTAACAAGTTTGCTACCACTACCCGCAGTAAAAATCGGCGAACCCGCTGTGCCTGAACAACAAATCAAAACAAAGCGCACGATGCGCGCATTGAAGAATATTGGACGCATCCGGGTACTTTGGTTGAACCAAGGCATCAATATTCAATACACAGTTTATCGTACCGTTAAAAAGCCTGATAGAAATAATACTTAATAAAATATCTATATAAAATTATGATTGTATGTAATCCAACGAATTGGATTGTAATTGTGTCTTATCATGCAAAATAATAAACATTTCTCTTCGGAATAAAGATAAATTGTCATTACTTATTTTCAAGCATAAATAAATATCACAAACAACTATACTATAAAAGTATATATATTACGTTATAAACTTTATAAAATAATTACAAATATCAAAAATATCAATAAGGGACCGTTCATTATTTATGATGGAGTGGGGGGGGGTAAATATAGGGTGGTCATGTAACTTTCATATGTTGAAATGGGGGGGGGGGGGGGGGTTATGTAACTTTTTATTCTTTAACAGGGGGGGTTGTGTAACTTTATTTAACTATAAAGATGGTGGTGATTGGGGTGATTTTAGAGGCTATTTTGGAGTGTAAATGCAATTTTTTTGTCCGCTTCGCGCACATTTTCTTATGACCTTTCAACTTCAAAACATGTAGGCTACTTATGATGAGACTACTTTCGTACAGCAATTTTTGTGCACGCCCTGCTCGGACGATCTGTTGGAAAAACACCTATATATATAATCATCAATGGTTGAAAACATTAGAGCCATGAGGTGTATAAAAACATGTTAATAGCCTAGGCCTATGTTCCAAAATCCAATTTGATTAAAAACGGTAATTTCTTGCATGCTTTTCACCTCGTCTTACTCACAGTTCTGCACCAAAGCTCACAAGAATATTTCATACGTTTTTGTCTGGATGTTCTAACTTTTTTCGGCTTATAAAGACTCACAAAACACCAAAAATGTATAAATATATGACAAATGTTCCGCCTCGCCACGCTCGCTATGTAGTTAGTCATTAAATTATTGGCCGTTCAGAGGTCACAACCAACGAATCCATGGGCAAAAGAAAAATACATCCCCTAAGTATGTGACAAGTTGATTTTGAAGGGGGGTTGTGTAAAAATCTATTGGTTAGTAGGGGGGGGGGGGGGTAATGTAATTTTCAGTTTCAGCTGTAGGGGGGGGGGTTAGGTAATTTTGACATACGAGTCTTGAATTTGTCCCACCCCCCCCCCCCCCCTCCACCATAAATAATGAACGGTCCATAACGAATAGATACCATTTTTTGAGTAATTGTTAAGTAGTGTATATCTTGTAGCATCATTCTGAATCCTAAATATAATCTATACTTTACTTCAGAATAGAACTTTAGAATTCAATCTAAGCCTACTACAACACCAACCATTTTATTATTGTCTCATTTTCTGAACCTTTGCCCCTTACTTAATAATGTATAGTTATGTTGCGTCCGAGTGGTTGTACCTGGTCACACGCATTTTTTAAAAAAAAATTAGATCACAGTATAAGCTACCGAAAATAGTGTGGACACAAATATCTTGGTTAAAATATTTAAACAAATCATCATTGCCTGATTTTTTTTACTATGGTGAGGTCTCTGTTAAAATTCACACTATATTAATTTGAACAAAACATGTAATAAATACCCCTATTTTAAACTGTAATAAGAGGTCTGCCGTTTCGAAATAGAATATATCAGGAAATCGTGTTTATACCTACCTTTCAACTTCATGCCTTCACGCAAGTATGATTTCATGGATTATTGCCAAAATGCCCAATCATCAAAGTATACATGATCAAGTCCCATGTCCTTTGCAATCCTTAAATTCATTTTGATGTCCACATTTACAAAGCGAACCTTCAATTTCCATAGAAAGATTACGGATTTCCCGGTTTCCAAATTCTTCAAATTTAATTCAATAGCCTTTTTTTTATTCAACCGAAATATTTACACATTTGTAACCTAAAATGTTAATGTCAAAATTCTCCTCCGCCATTGATGAATCATCCATGAAACAAATGAAAACGGTAGAATATGTACTTAAGTAACATTTTGACGAATTGAATTATGGGTGAGTACCTCATATTTGTGTTCATTCCATGTTGTCAATCAACGCCCGTCCTCCATGGTTCTGATAAGACCCTAACATAATAATGTTAAGAAACTGCAACAAACTGATCTCCCGAATATTGTTCACTCAATCAATAAACCGTCCGAATGACAACCACCAAATCCAAACACCGCGAAACCCACAAACCGCGAAACCCACAAACCGCGAAACCCACAAACCGCGAAACACACAAACCGCGAAACCCGAGAACCGCTCTAGTGTTTGCCTTGATGTCGCAATGGAGCAGGTTGATGCGGTGCAATTCAACAAGCCCGTTCACAACGTCCCACAGTACGCCCAACCAATCAGCATATTTCAGTTGTGGTTTGTCATCTTGTAGCGATGACAGCATTGATACCGTGGAGCAGTCACTGGAGTCGCCAACGAAATCTATCGCCATCTCGACTCCAATTTCATTGAGAGTGAATCCGATGAGGTTAGGAATGGCCTTGATGTTAGTAGCTCGCCAGAGCATTTCCGCTTCCCATAGGATATCTTCATCACTGGTGTCGGACGGGAATAACTGTTTTAGTGCAACCAGACGACCAGCAGCTGACACTTCGCCGAACTTCCCCTTTCCGAGTACTTTTACGTAATGGAATTCGTCATCCTTAGGTATGTTCATGCGATCGAACCATTTACCGCGTGGCTTTTGGTTATGCACGCATGGCATTGAGTTGAAAGACCCGACATCACTAACCATCCAGTTGGAGGGTGTAACTGGCATGGTCTCCATTGGAAATAGCTGTAATGTAAGGTTGAAACACACAGATATAAGAACAGAATGTTGTCGGTAAACCAGCACCTCAGGGCTCAAATGACGCTTGAATTTCACGATCTTTGTGTTTTATGATCTTCTCTGATCCTTTAAAATATCTGATTCATGACCTCCGACGAGTCTCTTAACCAACCAATTCTCGTCAAAACATGTGACTTAAATGCTTAATTATCGGCTGTGTTATCTACTTTATCTTCAACATTTCTGTTTGGTCTGCGGCGGGCGAGATTACAAAATAAGCACAACCAGATTGCATCGCAATTCATACCTGCCATGAAATAGAGAATTCTCAAACTAGAAGCCCTGTGCCTAACCGTCGGAATTTCGACTCGATAAACGGTACATATACAGTAAGCAAATACTTTGCCCGCCCTATAATTCTAATTTTCAGATCATAGACAAAACGACGAAAGGTCGAAATACCAGGAGGTGATCTGTGCACTATAATATTCTCTCTTACCCGAAGTGGAGTCAGTTCCGTTGAAATAGACTCTTGAGCCTGTTGTACACTGAGCTCTGCCACATTGTCAACATAGAAATATGAACATAATTTGCAATAGGTGTATAAGTATGTTTTTAATACATTTTCTTATCAAACCAATCCGGGGTGAATTTCAGATGCCTCCTAGAAAAGCAACTGATTCTGAACCAAATTAATTGCATTTGCCGACATCAGGACGCCGAACATACCAAGAGGGCTAGTTCCCGCACTCCCCTTTGGGCGTAATCCATAGAATAGTTAACGCTTGTTCAGATCTAGGCGTATACCTCTCCCTTCGAACCTTAACAACAAGAGTATGATATTGCTGCATGGTTCACGACCAAAATAAGAAAATCATCAACTTAGTAAAAATGATCCAACCAGAGGGGAACAGCTAGCGGTGCAAGCTTTTTTTATTTATGAATGGCCAGTACAATTTCATGGATTCTCTGATTGAATTGATACGAAGGGATAAAGAGGAGGGAGATGATAATTCTAAGAGGGTGACAATAGCCGCTTCCTAGGATATCCCAGTCGTTTAATTCAGTGCACATTCTACAAACCACTCCATCCCCTCTTCATCTTTGTTAACTTTCCCCACTGACCTCATCCCCCCGCCCGCCCCCCCCCCCCCCCCCCCCCCCCCCCCCGGACGAGGCAAAATATACTTACCGGCATACGATTGCTGACTGGCGCTGATTTATCTGCAAAGGCATTTCCAATCAACGACACAAGACTGTATAACATAATAGGAACATTACACAAATTAAATTTTATCAACATAATAAAGAATTTGTTTTAATATTTCTATTTCCATTAGGCCAAATGTTAAGTCGCTTTTGTTGTGATGTAGGCTATAACATATTGTTTGAAATATCGTTTTATTAATTACTTTAAGTCCCAAAGCTAACAAATTGATTAGTTAATTGGTAATAAAAAATGACTTGTAATAATTGGTTATCAATTGATGTGCAAAAAAGCTAATAAAAACCTCGTTTTAATATATACGTCACTCTGTAATACCACCGATTACACCATAAACGTTTATAACATTGTCTGCAAAGAAGTACACCCTTTTCTATTCGATTCCCATCTTCAAGACTAAAGCTAACTAACTTTTCTACATTTTACCTCGAGTGGCACCCAAGGCGGTTCTCCACATGAGGGGCAAGTTGCGATATGCACCAGCGTATTATCGCAACGCCTGCGTATTATGAGATACCGCGTTTGCGCGTTATGTATTTTGTCAACGGGTCGCGTTGTTGGCTTAACAACAGCCTCAACAAACAAAAAGGACTGTAAAAAGGGCCGGGTTTTTTCCTAGCAAGGGAGGGGTATGGGGATTTGTTAGTTGCTCATTTGGATCATTCTTAAAATGTTTCATAAATATTGGACCGAACCACCCGCGCAACAGATCTAGCGGTTTTATCGTCCGAAAAATCGAGAAACAAACAAGCAAACCGGTGCCTGCGCCTATCAACATTAATTTTCTCTTTTGGAAATTTCCCGCTGCGTATACTTTACGCCATACTACAAGACGAATATTGAAGATACGAATGCTTGGCCTACAGATTTTGTTTATTCCTATACTAGCCTAGGCTTTAATTGTTTCGAAAAGACCTGTCACATGGAAGAAATATCCCCGACAAACTGATCGTTGGATAAACTTATAAATGTAGGCCTATAATAGTAATGAAAAACTGTAATCTTACTTACCCTGTGACAACTGTGGTTAAAATTGCCTGTGTTAGTGGAAACCACTGACAGCACGAGCATGAAGCTCGTGGGCACATGATGAAAACTTGTTAATCTCTCGAGGATCAAAAGAAGACCTTTAAATTTTAAAAGACGTTGTATTGGCAGCTATAATATAAGCCTACATCTCTTTCAAAGACGATCTAAAGACGATTTGTTAGGCGTTGCTACGATGCGTTGTTATATAAACCAAACGTAGCTTTATAAACGCGAGGCGCGCGAGCTGCACTGTGCGTCTGTGCGTGCTTTCAGTGACGCAAAACCCTTTCCCGCAAGTTTTCTACCATCAGTTTTCTGTTCCATGCAGGGAAACTTTATAACATAGAGTCACAGATTTCAAAGATAACATCATCTCTACTTATTAAAATAAGTCAGATTTTAGGGAAACATTAATATAGAATCAGAGATTTCAAAGATTACATCATCTCTGTAAATTTCAAAGGATGATTAAATAAAATCATTATTTCAAACACCAAAATGAATAATGTTACAGCGTGTGAATCGGCTGTGTAGATATATCAATTGAATACAATTCTATCAGCAATAAATAGCACGTGAATATAATGGTGAATGTAAACGGTATTATCCTTCATATTGAAATTTGAACTGATTATTCATGCCAATCAATGTCTTTGAACGTACTTGATCACTACGATTTATGTTCACCTCGGTAGGCCTATTATAGGCATAATATTATAGGTATAATAGTTAATACCTCAACGAAATCTACGCCTCGCCTAATGCTACCAAGTTTGTGACAGAATTTAGAGATATATTTGGTGTATTTACATGTAGCTTGCCTGAAGAATTATTAAAATTCGTGTTGTACACATACATTTTAAGCACATTGCGAATTGCAAGGTTACCAATGGTCGAGATGTATGTACATTGACGAAATAGGTGAGTATAACTTACATGACTTACGGAGTTAAAACATTTCTAAAATGAAATATCTCATTCGAGTTTGAATTATTACTATTATTAATTAGCCCTGGAGTAGATGTCTGATCGGCCGGGAAAAATCAATCAAGCCTTCACAAAAACATGTTATCAATTAAAGGTAGATGACCCGATCACATTTTCGTAACACAAAATTATTTCAAACATACGGAGATTTTCATATCATATGAAAGCTCGTATTTTTCTCATCATCATACTGAAATTTGACGGCCTAATTCGGTATAATGACAGAGAAATCGACGAAATAGCGTTGAATTACCGCGAATGGTGGTTACCACCGATATAGTTTGTGTACTACTCAATGGGTACAGTTCACAGCATCTTGTGCGTCTAAAATAAGAACCATAATAGCTATGCATCTCAAATTTTGGGACACGACATTTTTAAGGATGACCTTTCATGTAGAATAGAAAACTTCAAGTTGAAAATCGGAACATCTACCTTTAATGTCTTAATAGGACATTCAAGCAATTTTGTGATTTTCTCAAAAAAACTATTTTTTTGGTCAAAATTGATGCCAAAAATGTATTCTCTGACCCAATCCCTTCCAAAAATGTATACTTTTATATGCATTTGATTAATAGTTTAATAATTACAGCACTCACAAAATTCCATAAAACCTTTCTTGAGTCCCCCCTTAACTCGAACCCATGTGTTTGATTGAGAGTAAGCACCTATTTTCAAATCAATATTTAACGCATTTGGGGATGAGACAGTATTATGAATGTTGAGAAGTTGTTCCATGACAGTGCAAAAGACTATACGGGCTTTTGTCAGGCTTTATGAAGAGCGATTTTAATCCGAGACGTTCATAGCTTGAATAGAAAGTACTCACTTCGCCATCAATATCTCCCATATCCTTCTCTATCTATGTTTAAAGTAACTCTTTTTATAAGTACAGGTTTATAAAACTATGATGATTCTGAAAACGCCTTCTTTTCAATGTAAATCAAGAGCTTTTAGACTATAAGCATGGCTCCACGCTTGGCTTCTCAAAAATCTACAGGTACCTCGTTTATATTCACGCGGACACTTAACACATTCCCACATGAGTACCCCAACCCGGTGTTTAAATCTAAAGATCAAAACACACCCCGTACCACCTTTAAACGGCCATTATAAGATAATCCTGAGTAAGTGCACACGAAACAAAATAACATTAATTCCATATCTACTAAGTTTAATATAGTGTATTGTCTTCACTTTTTATTTAATTCTAGTAAGTTGAAATATCAAACTGCACACTTCTTTTGCTTTCATGTACAATTGTCATGAACACTTAAAGATTGAAATAAAATGCAATTGTAATTAACACGGTTAATATATATATTATACGAGGGTCATTCAATAAGTTCTACCTTCTACCAACGCTAATACAAATGTCAGTCACATGAGGTTTTGTATGGTTTTAGCGCTGAGCCATGGCTACACATTTATAATGGTTAATGATAATTGATTCTATTTTTCTTTTCTCCTGATGTGGTCAAAGCCAGAGAGAGATTTTGTCTCTTAGTATTTGCGAAATGATAAGCGCCTCCGAGATATTTTGCTGTTTTCAGCCGTTGTCGTCATAATGAAAGGAAAATTAGTTCACTTTCCCCCCAGAAAAGTACAATAAGCAATCTGACCAATTTATCTGTAGCTGAGATTCAGAGCTCTAAATTAATTGTGGAATATTTCAAAAGACTGGCTTATATAATAGCAAAGTTATGTAGTAGGAGGTAGAAGTTATTGAATGACCCTTGTTATTCAGACATTTCATAAGTGGAATTGTCTTTACTTTTGATTTTATTCTATCAAGTAGAAATATCAAACTGTACACCTCTTTTCCTTTCATGTACAATTGTCATGAGCACTTGAAAGAATAAAATAAAAAGCAATTATAATTAACACATTACTTTCTTTAACACATAGAATATTTGAATATTTATATATATATGTAGTATAATATTAATACGCCTAATACCAAATATTTGAAAGGCCAACAAGTACAAAGTGTACACGGTCTTATACGTAGGAGTCGATATTAAAATAAATATAGTCCATATTTCAAAGGAAAGGAGTTCCTTTTTAAACTCCGAGTATTAAACAACTCCGTGTCATGCTGATATTCGAGGGACCATGGTTGACAACTCCAAATAGGGGAAGATCTCCCGTGAACCATAACACGTTTCATTTTCAGTATTCATGGCCACGTGTATATCCAATCCAGTTCAGTCAACAATGAGGCGAAGGGGTGCGTCATTATGGTCCTGTCAGAATACACCCAATGGTGCGTCAAAAAAGTGACTTAAGGTGCGGTAATGGTATGGCAAAGGTCCGTCACTTTTGTAACCCAGGGTGCGTCTTTGGTACATGAGAAAGTGACGCACCTCGGTAAAGTGACGCACCATTCGCGGGGGTCGTATAGTGCGTCTTACAATTGATAAGTGTATTACTTCAAAGGGTATGAGAATTGTTGAAAAAACCACCTTAGGAGAACATTTTTAAATGAAAAGTCGTTTTCATAGTTTAGCAAAAATTGATACAAATTGCGCCGGCAAATAAATTATACGTGGTGCGTGTTTTATCGGTTTAACATAAAATTTTGAATTTCATTTGACTTTTCATTTTTCTTGTACTGTTATGGTAAATATCAGGTCAAGATAAGAGTCTATTATTACGCTTATGGAATGTCGGTCATTACTTATTATGTTCTAATGTTCTAATTCATATGGTTTTCAATCGTATTATAAGCTGAAAATAGCAACAACAAAAAGCTTTGTTTTTATATTTTTGAATTTTGACCTCTATTGTTTTAGAGGTGAGATTACATATCATATTCATTTTTGTTGTTCACGAATCTCAATTTTGTTTTCATTTTATTTAAAGGGTATGAGAATTGTTGAAAAAAAACCTTAGGAGAACATTTTCAATGATAAGTCGAGCTCAAAATTACGTGTTTAGCGCGTACATTAGGTTTGCGTTGAGCAGATGCACCGATCGACCGATACTGGAACATTTTATAGGTGTCAGTATCGTCCGATACTGGAACACTGACTCAGTAACGAAAGTTTATTCAGTGACCTGGAATGAGTTAATCACAAGATCTCCCAATTTACAGAAGAAATACTTTATAGTTGAGCTATACACAAATTAATTTATTGACAATGTTTTAGTGCGTGAATTATCCTATTAGTATGGATACAATTTTATCACTTTTCGTCATATCTCGAACTCCCCGTGTTCTGTTAAAATTGCCCCTAAAGGCGAGTTGTTCTAAGTGCAAATTCTAAATACGATATTCGTTTTGATTTGAGTACTTACGGGTGTCGCGAATGTAATTTTGAGTACAAAAACCCTTTCCTGTATTGAAAAGTAGTGCGTTAAAGCATAGACTAGAATACCTGGACAATTATGTCTATTGTAATCCCATTGAAATGTTGTGTAGTGATGATGCTATGTGCGTCTCGCTCACTCCTGGATGTGACTATTGCTGATAGCGACAGCATATTTCATTGTAGCTGATAGGATATATAACAAAAGTTTTAGAAAAGAAACCAAGGTGAAAATTCAAATATTTCTAAAAAATAAAATTATTTTAATATAAACACTTCAAAAGAAGTAAGTTTCCCTTAAGGGTTTCCCTTATATTTCCAAAACAATACATTGGAATGAAATGGGGTTTCAGTCAAATGATTATGGGCTTCATACCAATACTTGACCAAAATTTCAAATCAACAGATTCTGTCATGCTCGAGTGAGCACGTATTGAATGACGGAATGTTCCATTTCAAAAGTTGCTAAAATAACGTTTAATTTCAAAAGTTGCTAAAATAATGTTTAGTAGCGGGTGGTGTATCCACCGCGTTGTGTTATGACTTGCCGACATCGACGTTTCATAGTGTTAATGAGGCGCGCCACTCGATGCTGTGGGATGGCATCTCACTCTTGTTGTACCAGAAGACGTAAGTTAGCAAGATTAGTGTGATCATATATGCATCCACTCTACGATCCACGGCCCACTTTAACTGATCCCACAGATGCTCGATTGGGTTGAGATCTGGGGAGTTCGCGGGCCAAACCAAACGCTCTATACCTTCATCTTCCAAGAACTGATTAGCAACTCTTTCCCTATAGGAGGGCGCATTGTCGTCAATCAAGACAAATCCATTTCCTATAGCTCCAGCGTAGGGATCAACATGTGGTCGCAGCACATTATTTTAACAACTTTTGAAATGGGACATTCTGTCATTCAATACAAGCTCACTCAAGCATGGCAAAACCTGTTGATTTGAAATTTTGGTAATGTATTGGTATGAACCTCATAACAATTTGACAGAAAACCCATTTCAACCCAATGTATATTTTTGAAAATATAAGGGAAACCCTAAAGGGGAACTTATTTCTTTTGAAGTGTTTATTTAAAAATATATTAAAATAATACGCACATTCACTGATGCGATTGATGTAACATTATTTGTGAAGTTTTATAGACATCTACTTTACTCAGTTTTACATAACACCTAAACTCGAACCCATGAGTTCGTTCGACGGACAATACGCACGTCTTTCCAAACCAATATTTCACGAAAGAGTGATGTTTTATTTATGAATTTTGAGAAGCTGTTTCATGACAGACAGTGCGCAAAATTATACGGGCTTTTGTGTTGCGCGATTTTAATCCGAGACGAGCATAGTGTCAATAGAAAGTACTCACTTCGCTATCCATACCTTTATTGTCTATGATTAAAGCTATATCTTTTGAGCGGCACATTTCGCTACGTAATCATATACAGCTGCTGCTAAGGAATATAGAAACGGGTTGATAGCGGAATTAATGGGCAGTACAAACGTTACGATCCAAGTATACGTGAAAGGTGATACTATAATACTCCACTGCTGTACAAGGATAGAGAGTATAATGATAGGCAACCAGCACATCATATCTGTAAGAACAATAATGCCCATTTTGGTAGCCATTCGAAGTTCTTCTTTTAGAGTTCGATTTCGCCCTGCTTGTGACGCTGTTTGTCGCGCCGTTTTAAATATCCCGATATAGCAAAATGTTATTATCAACATGCATATGGAATTGATAAAAGTAAACACCACTATACCAAAATACATGCCTGGTTTAGTGCCAACTGGTGTTTCGTATGTTATAGAATGATGTATTTCAAAACTCTTACCGGTACCATGGGAAAATAGTTTCGTATCATATGAAGAATTTATAGTCTCAAATATATTACCTCTAGAAAGTGGGAGACCAGTACACACTTCGGATACATCGTATAAATCAGGGTCAATTTCTGGCAAAATGGTTGAAATGATACTTAATATAACTGCAAATAGCCAGAGTACCGCTATAGCCACCCTCGCCGAGCTTGTGCGCAATCTATTCGCGCTAAACGTGTATTTGATGCCCATATATCTGTCAAGGCTGAGCAGAGTGACGAAAAATACGGAAGCCTCGCTTGATAAGGTAGAGAGCATTCCAGCTACTTTACAGGTAATACTTGATCTCCATCTTTCTGAGGGGAAATAATTACGGTTCGCATAGTGTATATCTGCTGAAGTTATCACCAGCATATACATGCCCATGAAGAGATCAGAGATTGAGAGATGTGTGATTAATAGTGACTGTACTTTGTTCTGAACGTTGCGACGCTGTAAATAACTGTGAAGTAGTACACACGTGTTAGTGGCTATTGCAAAAATACCTATTAACCACATAGTTATTCTTTGAAATCGATTTGAAAGCAATCTGCCACATGTTAAAAATTGCGAACGTGGAATTTTGGCAGTGCATTTGGTTAAGTTTATGAAGCAACAAGTAGCTGCACTGTCTAGGAAAATACTAGCATCAGAATATTTAGCGAAGTCTCTAAAAGACTCGGAGTTTACCATGTGTAACCTATTTTGTCTCAAATCTACATTAATAAGTGATTTCAATGTATTATTCAGAAAATAAAATCCCGCATCAAATACATTAAACTTATTATTAGATAAATCGAGATATTTCAAATTGGGCACATTTTGAAATGTACCACGCGCGAAATTAAATAGTTTATTTTTAGAAAGGTAAACAAATTCTAGATATCGGTACTGCACTGAAGTGTTTAGGTGAAACAGAAAAAGATCATTGTTACTAAAGTCAATCAGAACGAGTTTACTAAGAGATTGTAACACTTGGGAATACATCGTTTGCACGTTATTGTCAGTCATATTTATCCAATTTAAGTTGATAAGCCCTTCAATTAATGTAGGATGAACTTCATCGATAGAATTGCTGGGCATATGTAACCGTTCTAGTTTGGTAAGCGCTTTAAAATGAAGGGGGCGTAACTCCACAGTTTCAGACAGAGCTAACCATTCCAGGTTGATCAGCGCGTCAAATTGCTCTGGATGTAGGACCACGATTGTAGTGATGTAGAGATCCAAACGCAAAAGTTTTTTCAGCGCTTCAAATTGTTGCGGGTGCAGCTCCAATATATTATTGTCGAACAGAATTAACCATAACAGATTTGTGAGTGCTTCAAACTGCTGCGGGTGTAGCACAACAATACGGTTCGAAGACAAGATTAATCTTTTCAAGTTGGTCAGCGTTGCAAACAACTGTGTGTGTAGCTCAACAATATCCGTATTGTCCAGATATAAGTTTTCAAGGATAGCGAGATTCTCAAACTGCTGTGGGTGTAACTCAGCAAGGCGAGTATGGGACAAGTGTAAATGTTTAAGATCGGTCAGCGCTGCAAATTGCCGCGGGTGTAGCTTCACAATATAACGTGATTTTGAATAAGGGTCTGTGGTTAATTGTAACGTTACCAGGTTGGTAAGTTCCTCAAACTGCTGTGGGTGTAGCTCAACAATATCGTTTTCATCCCAGTATAATTCTTTCAAGCTGGTTAAGGCTACTAATCGTTGCGGGTGTAGCTGCGCAATGTTATTTGAGGCCAGATCCAATAGAATCAGGTTTGTAAGCGCATCAAATTGGTGAGGATGTAGCTCCACAATATGATTGTCACGCAAATATAAATATTGCAGGTTGGTAAGCGATTCGAATTGCTGCGGGTGGAGCTCTTCAATATAATTATAGGACACATCTAAAAAAGTCATGTTTGTAAGCGCTTCAAACAGCTGCGGTTGTAACTGCACAATGGTATTGCTGTACAGATTTAATTGTTTCAGGTTGGTAAGCGATTCAAACTGCTGCGGGTGTAGTTCAGTAATAACGTTCGCGAACAGTCGTAACAAGTGTAGATTGTTAAGCTCTTTAAACGTCTGCGGGTGAAGCTTTACGATATTATTAAAAGACAAGTCTAACCAATACAGGTTACTCCAATTGCGACCTAGAAATGCATTCGCCTCGATTCCGTGGAGGTTTGTGCCACTCCATGACAATTGTAGCAGGTTCGTGCCACTCAATGACCATGATGACATTGGTCGCGAAGTGCCTGTATCGTTATCATGGTCGTCGTACTCGGACTCGGGCAACGTAGCTTCGTAAATAGACTCGGGCAAGAAATCATAATGTACAGAGTATAGATTACTTGACTTCAACTTCCACACATCGTAGGAATTGTATGATGCCGTAGTATCATTGTCTTCTACCACGGGGTTCAAGAAGTTTGATGGGTATAATACCGGCAGAACCGATAATGTTTCATCGGGATAGTTTATTTCGATTTCGTGATTACCTAGTGTACACATGCACTCAGAAGGGCATTGAAATCTATAGGAAATAGCTATCACCCATGGCCCTATCCCCTTTAGAGGAACTTCTCCCGGTGAAAGGCAACCTGTCGTGCAGTTAATAGACTCATCGGACGGCACACTATGAACAAGAGAAAAATTGGATGTCACAAAGATAAATACGAATAAATGATACCTGAAACGCTCCATCATGTTTCTTCAAGCCGTCGTTGTAGGTCGCAAACAGTAAATATCCGATACTTTTCGTTGGTGAATAGAACAATATACAAGAACTATTCCCCAGCTGCTCAGTATAAACGGTAAATTATCAAGGATTCGTATGACCAATACGGTAGAGTTTCTTAATTGAAATGAATCGGCAAGACGTAGCATTAGTCGAGGAATACGGAACTGCTAGTGATGCAAGTTACGCCTCTTTTTGCAAACGTCAACATAATACTTGATCACCGACAATCACCATGATATTGATGACTCAAAAGCTGCTGAATTTAAGCAAAGGCTGCCCTCATCTCCCGATTTTACATCGCAATTTAAAACATATTGCGGAATCTCCACACGTTCGTACTGAGACTAATATCTCAGGTTCAATTGGTGATTGGTTTATTTGATCGAGGTGTTTTTAGCGAGGGTATTGAAATTTTCATTGGAATGAATTGTTGAAAGAAGAAGAAAAAAAATTGAAATTAAAATGCCGTCTGGTTATTCACGGATTTTCGTGTCCAAAGTACAGCGACATCTCCATGTCTACGCGTAGACACCTTCACTTTCCTATACCTGTGTTTAGTTAACCAAAAACTAACTCGATGAAATCAAAAACGCTCAGTAAAACGACGATTTACACGTGAATTATCATTGAGTGGAGCGTTGGCAATGCTAATGCATTACTTGTAAAAATAAGACGTTGTTCAACACGACTTATGTTAGAGCCAACGTACTCTCTCCTCACGTCGCTCCGTACAACGGCGTTTAGTTAACCAAAAACTAACTCGATGAAATCGAAAAACGCTCAGTAAAACGACGATTTACACGTGAATTATCATTGAGTGGAGCGTTGGCAATGCTAATGCATTACTTGTAAAAATAACCCGTTGTTCAACACGACTTATGTTAGAGCCAACGTACTCTCTCCCCACGTCGCTCCGTACAACGAACTGTCTGAGCAATTTGTTTAACACTGTCTACGCGGCATACAGGAATCTGCAAACGACAGTTCCAAAATGTCACAAAATGTTTCAAAAATGTTAAAATTATTGAATTGTACCACCATTTTTGGAATCATCATTAGAAATGAATTAAAATAAATACAAACATGCCTAGTATTGGTTCAGTAATTCTTGAGATAGACTTTGAAAGTTGGGAAAGATTTCTGAAAATGTGTTTTGAATATGGTAAAACTAACAGCCGCGTGGAAAGTGTTAAACATGGCCTTGAAGAAAGCGCTGTAGTCGCTGGTAGCTGGATGTATGTGCCTACATACAGTGCTCGCAAACAGTAACTTACGCTCTAAACTATACAATATACAAAACCAGTCCCAAATGAAACTAGTGTAGAGAGCATCGGGATACCCGGAGGTATACAAAGGGCCGGGCACAAATGCAAACACAGTACAATCATAAATGTCCATATGGTTATAATACAGATTGTCCCTAACACCGCATTTCTCTTATTTAAAGGGGTGTTAAGAGATGTGGTGGAGGCAGCGCCCTCAACTACAAAATATATGATAACAACTGATGGGATTTGTATATTTTTACAACTGTATTACATGTATGAACTTACACATATAAAGATTAAGAAAAATCAGCCCTCTTTGTACAACAAAACGTCGATCCAAATATGCTGGTAGAGCCGCAACCAGCATTTTACATGGTTAAGAGTGGTATTCCAACATATTTAAAACATTGATTTAATCAAGTTTTGCTGGGATTTATTTTTAGCAGAAACAACAATAATGGCAAATGTTAATGTTCATCTTGAATTCTGAAGAAAATTAATTAAAATCAAAAAAATTCAACATGACACTGTGTCCCTTTAATGTTCAGTATTTAGCATAATATTTTATAAAAACTAAACGATAATTCAGCTGGCTTTTAAATGTCGTTTATTTGATTGTATTTACTTGTCTCGATCTGAAATATGTGACGTGTTCTACCGAAACCAGACGGAATTGGGCAGAGCTCCAAACTGAGAAATAGCCCAAAACATGATTGGGGGTGATTTTTTGGGGAATTTGAGTTTCTGGTAAATAATTACTCTTCAGAGTGTTTATAACAATATTGTGAAAGATTCAGATTAAAAAATCATCCTAAATGTATGTTTCAGTGATTTAAAAAATCCTAGTTCTAATAAAAAGCCTAGTTCTAGTTACTTTAAAGGGCGATATCTCAGTTTGGAGTTTTCATAAAGACCGTAAAAGACGAACTTGAAAATGATGTAACTCCGCTTTGGGAAGTCCGATTAAAAAAGGAGAGGTACCACTGTAAAGCTGAAGATCTCTAGTTTAATAATCAATTACTAACTCAATTTTGATATCTTGCCCAATTGTGTCTGGTTTGGTAGAACATTATGTTTGATCAACTAAACGCACTCAAAGTCGGACTTGTGCCACTTGATTTTTAAGGAATGTGTTGTTTTAAAGACTGACATCACCTAAATACCACTAGGTATTAAGTGCATGATCAAAATATGAATTCCCTTATATTTGGTATGGTGGAAGGTCTGATGGTACAACATATTGAAATGCATTTTAAAAATTCAAAAAACCTTTGTTGCCATGGCAACACCCACTTGTATTTTGGGCTATTTGGGGTTATTTTGGGCTATTTTGCCCATTTCTAAGAAAACAACGATGTCAAAATATGCCCTGTTATTCCAAGCTACTGCCTCAAAAGTGTAAAAGATATCAAATAAAGGACTTAAATGTTGCAAGGAATTATCTTTCATCTTTACTGACAGGTAATGGCAACTCGTCCACTTTATTTTGTATCTTATTTTTGGCTCTGGCAATACTGGTAGTTTTAAAAGTGTTTTTTACTCAAATTTGGTATTTAATTTTTTTTTTTTTGCCTAGGCACTCAGATTTTTCCTTCTTGTTAGTTTTGAATATCATAGTCATCATTACCCTTTTTCAACTCTGGAAAGAACTGCTTGGGCAATTATATAGGGATAAGACAGCATGTCAGAACTACGCACGTAGATCTGCGTCATCATTTTTGTATTTGTGGATCCAAAAATACGACATTCGTCAAGAAAAAACTACTCCTTTCACTTCCAATGTAAACTGTTGACTTTAAGGATTTATGTCAATAAAATCCAACGGGCGACGAGTTGGTTTATTTTATAGAGAAAAATCAATACACACGATGACCTAGCCTGTCGTGCTGCGAGTCTGGCATGTTTTCGAGATATTACAGGCAATATTTTCATTATTAACTAAATAAAGTAACTACATTAAATTTGACATTCAACAAAGTTGGCTAAATTGGAGGATTATAATTATATATAATTTATGTCTTCTTTTTTTTAAAGAAAAGAATCGTATATAGCCTGCTGCCCAAAAACGTTAATCTGAATAAAATTAATGTGTGATTAATGATTTTTTTTCTCGAAATATCGACGATTATGTACATTTTCTCCATAGAGCTCTGTATAAAAATCATTTTCTCCACCCCACTGCCTTTTAATACAAGAACCTGCGGCATAGGACTTCTCGGACACGTGCCATAGACGTAAATGATTGCTTTAAACGATTTAAAGTTTAACATGGTGTATATTTATCGAAATGGCAGAAATATAAGCGTTTAATTTTCGCTAAGTAGGAACAGAATTCGGAGTAAAATTTTATTTTAAAAATGACACCAAACCTGATTTTAAACGATTTATTGGCTTAATTCTAAAAAAATAAATATGTTCTGCCTACTTCCGGCCCCCCTCCGTACCATGTTGCGCTTTTAAACGACATCTCCGATTCTAATACACGGGTCCATTTTGGGCGACTGGGCCGCACCCTGTCTCGGCACCACGCTATATGTACATTCGGCACCAAGCTATACATTCGTATAGCCTTACCGTAAGACAGGCTCTTTCAGTCCTCATATCCCTGTGCTGGCGTTGCAGCCCAGTCGGGCAAATTTGAATTATCCGTATATAAATTCTAAAGATAATAAAATAGGTTGTTGACAATAAACGTTAAATTAACACTTATGATCTTTACCAAATATATAAGGTTGAATTAAGTTCTGCATATATTCCGCTCCCTCCACCTCCACTCCTGCGGCGAGGTCTTTGTTCTAAAATGTAATTAAAAAGACATCTATGATTCTAAAGACACATGGAATTTACGCTAATGATCTACACCAAATATTTTAAGGTTGAATTTAAGTTCTGCATACTTCAGCCCCCCCCCCCCCCCCCCCCAAAGTTGGATAAATTGGAGGATTATAATTATATAAAATGTATGTCCTTTTTTCGTGTGTTTTTTAAAGAAAAGAATCGTATAATATAGGCTGCCCAAAAAGTTGATCTGAATCAAATTAATGTGTGATTAATGATTTTCTTTTCGAGATATCGACGATTATGTACATTTTTCTCCACAGAGCTCTGTATAAAAGCTCATTTTCTCCACCCACTGTCTTTTAATGCAAGACCCTGCGACATTAAGACTTCTCGGACACGTTCCATAGACGTTAATGATTGCTTTAAACGATTTTAAAGTTTAACATGTATATTTATCGAAATGGCAGAAATATGAGGGTCTAATTTTCGCTAGTAGGAACAAAATTCGCAGTAAAATTTAATTTTAAAAATGACACCAAACCTAATTTTAAACGATTTAGGTTTAATTCTAAAAAAATAAATCATGTTCTGCCTACTTCATACACCCCACCTTTTGAATTGACCCCTGACAATGAATTCAAAATCAAAATCCTTAACTACACCTTTAAATATACAGTCTCTAATATTGAATCCATGGCCAGTAGAATCTCCACCGTTGATTGCAACCAAATGCAACCCTTGGCGCTGTTGAAGACCTCGACGTTGACGCGTGACGTTGAAGAACATGATGACGATGCCGCTGACATGACGATGCCGATGGTGCAGACACTGACGATGCTATTATGACGATGCAGAATAACTAGATGAATAGGTAGTTATTATTTTGTCGTATTAGAAAGGTATTATTTATTTGGTAACATAGTTGAAGCGTAGAAATACCCAGTATTATTGAACATATTTTTGTTCCCGTTGGGGCAAAAAACCCACACTGTAAATCCAGCGTTTTGTAATTAAACATGTGAATAAACAAAACATGTTTTATTGCTAAACATTCGTATTTATAATCTAAACACTAATGTTTAAGTGTTTCGCAGTTAAACGTTCGCGTATAATCTGCCCATGTTTAATATCTAAACGATAGATTATAAAACATCAATACCAGCTGAGCTAAACACTGCTTTATATGTTTAGGTCTTCAGTGTTTAGCAATTAAACACAAAAGTAACTTGAGGTACATCACTTGCTAAACATTGATGTTTACTTGCCAAACACTGATGTTTAGCAATTAAACACCACATATATGTAGTTTTCTCAATGATCGTCGCCAATGCGTGCGCTATAACCAAACCGTATCCAATTATTTGCCCCTTTGTGCTGGTGTTCCTCAAGGAACTAAACTTGGACCCATAACCTTTCAGGCAGTTATCAATGATGCGGCTGAGAGTTGTTATTCCCACTATTGGAAATATGTGGACGATCTTACGTTCGCCGAAAATCGTTCCTCTAGTGAGAGTAGCAACTTGCAAGCTGATCTTGATGGCTTTCTGGATTGGTCTGTTACTAATCAACTCAAACTCAACCCTGCCAAATGCCAAGCCATGCAGATGTGTTTCATGCAAGACCCCCCTCCCCATCCTGACTTAAAAATTGGTCCATCGCAGCTTTCTTTTGCTAGCTCTGCCAACATTTTGGGCATTTGGTTACAGGATGATCTTAAATGGGACACACAAATTGACCACATGTGCAAGAATGCCAACAAAAGACTTTTTATGTTGCGATCTCTTAAACGTTTTGGTTTTCATACATCCGAGTTAGTGACGGTGTACAGGGGGTACATTCGCCCTCTGCTTGAATATTCTGACGTCATCTGGCATTGTGCCCTCACATCCAAACTAGCTCTAAAACTAGCTCTAAAACTCCAAAAGAGAGCTTTAAGAATTATCCTTGGTCCTAGTTTTATTTCCTATCGTAATGCTTTAGATGTATGTAATTTTGATTATTTGTCTGCCCGGAGGGAGCAACATTCTCTGAAGTTTGCTCAGTCACTAGCCGAATGCAGTAGGACTAAAAGGTTGCTCCCTGCATGCAGAGGTCAGGTTCATGGTAGACAATTGAGAAACAATGCCGAACTCACCCAGCCTCGTGCTCGCACAAACAGATATGCTGAAAGCCCCATTCCTTATTATGTGAAGTTGATCAACAGTGATCTCCCATAATTTGCTTCGCATATCCTGTATTTGGCCTTGTCCCTTGTTGTTTGCCATGTTCCTGCCCAGTATGTTGTCTATTTGTGTATTGAATTGTTTTATATGTATTCCTTGCTTTCCTGTACAATGTAATTCGGCCTTCGGGTCGCGATTTTGTGCCAATAAAATCATATCATATCATATGACACGTGACATCTAGCTGAATTTTCATTGGACGAGTGACCTTTCTGATCATTCGCGCCGCGAAACGTACAAACTTTATCGGGCGCCATATTGGATGAAGCATTGAAGTGAATGGACAAGATGGATTTGATAGTCATAGATAACCCATTTGTTGGCCTTCAAACGGCATCGGTGAGGGAAGTGCATGAGTCGAGAGAGGAGTTATGGCAAGGAAGTTGCAGGGATATTTTCAGGTGAGCTTATAGCACAAAATTTAAATAAAGTTCAGTTAAAACTGCCGGGGGCCGGGGCCAATATGCGGCGGCAGACGATATCCTCATTCCTGATATGCAGTTCATGAGTTACTGATGTTGATCATGAAATTGTGCGTTGGTCCTATGAACCGAGGATTGTAATGTAATTTCATGATATGTAAACTAGTCCGAATTAAGTGTAATTAATCATAAGCAATGTATTTTGTAAGCTTATAAGATTAAAGACTATGTTCAATGACTAAACTTATCTTATTATTGCCACCATGTTTTATCATGACACACATGCATGATGATTCATGTCTTCGAAGTTCGAGCGTATCCATCCTATTTTTACTATAGCCTAGGTAAATTAATTATTGAACGAACACAACTAAGCAGCGTATCGCGTACATTCAGTGAAGCGCGCACAACCATTCGGGTGATAATTTCGGGCGCGTTCTTCTTTACGTTTGTGATGTTCGTTCAATTATTAATTTAGCTAGGCTTAGCCTACCCCCTAGGCCTAGCTAACCTATAAAAAGTATAGGTTGACCAGGTCATCAGGGTACTTCGCACACTTTGTTATTGTTTTTTACAGTTTGCCGTTGACCACGTCATATACGTTTTAACAACTTGGGTTTTACACTCTGTTCAACCATGCACTGCACGCAGCAGTACATGAGTAGATAGACCCAAGCGACGCGTCATGGCGTGTAAGAGACCTCTCTGTTTACCTTTTTCGTCGCGTGACGTCAGTCCGTTTCGACCTATAGCTTAATAATAATTCCCATGCTGAAGCTAAACTCACAAAAGGTCGTTTAAATGTCAACTTCACTTGCGTAATATTAGTGTAATTAGGCCTATCATCAAAACAATCATTTGTCGATCATAGACAGTGCCTTGATCCGAACGCGCACAACATTACAAAGGTTGAGCGCGTCTAATTGCATGCAACGCATTTCAAAACAGTAGCGCTGTCGGTGCATGTGAACTGTATGAATGACGCGGTAACACACGATACGCACCAGGCGCATGGGACGCTATATAATCAAAACGATAATTTCTCGATCAAAGTGTCATGTTTTACAAGATTCACTACAACCTAGTTAACATCCAATTCCCGCCGTGTGTCATCCCAGCTTCATACTTCGCCCGTCAGGATCATCAACTCAAATACCAAATTCCATCAACCACAACAGAAGCCTTCGAGTTTACGTTCTATCCCAGATCCATCCGCATCTGGAACAATCTGTCACCACCCATTGTTTCTGCACCCTCTATAAATAAATGTCTTCAAAGGAGCAGCACTGCCAGTCATCAGAGACATGCTCCCGGCAGCCAGCACCAACATGCTGTAAACTGGACTTCTCCTGTACATAGTGCACCGTTTTGTATCTACGTGTTGTCTTCGTTCCCCTGTAAATTATTTTTACTCGCACCTATTGGCTATGACATCAAACCTGCACCACATCCTAGTTTAGCCCCGGGGGGGCCAGTCAAACATAATGTTGTACACATGCGTGACCAAAAAAACGCGTAAAAAGGGGTGTTTTTTCAGTGTTGGACGCGTCACGCGCGTGACGCGTTAAGGGTATCAAAAACGCTGATTTTCAAGAAAAAGGGTGGCTTAAAATCCCGGCTTAAAATACAGGTCGAACGTGTTTAGGGTAACTCATTTTGTTCCTCGTTAAATAGACAAAACTTGTTTAGGGGTCATATTCTGGCAAGAACTTGTTTAGGGGTCAAAATTTGCAAGGAAAGCGCGCTAAAAACTTTTTTAGGGGGTAATTTTGCTTGCAGGGTAAAACTTGTTTAGGGGGTGTCTGGAAAAAATTTGGTCACGCATGTGTACACCATTATGTTTGACTGCCCCCCCCCCCCCCCCCGGGAGTTTAGCTCCAGTTGGAGCTGCTATAAGGATTAACCACTTCAAGCTTCAGGCTGTAACATAGGATCCAATGGGTTTTAGGTGCATACGCATCGTAACAATAGGCCCCCTCTGATTTAACTAGACTAAGTCTAGCCCAGTGGTGTAACGTAACCAGGTGTCAAGCCGAGGGTGGGCGGTGAGAAAATGTCCCCCCAAAATACTAAAATTTCCCTTTTCTCATACGTATAATTTTTTTGCAGACACCTCCAGAATTTTAAGAGGGGGGAGGGGAGGGAACTCAAAAAAAAATTGCGGGATCAAAAATGTTGCACAGCCAAAAAAAAAACGCACGGATACATTCAAATATAAAACCCACTTTCCCCTTTTCACACTCTCTTGCCCTCTTTTTCCCCTTTTTCCATATCCTTCCACCTTTTCTTCCCCATTTATTTCCTCTACACACTTTTTCCACCCATTTTTTCCTCTCCAAATACTTTTTCTTCTTTTTTCCATAAAAATGTCTCCATTTTAGTCCAAAAAAATCCCCATTTACCTCAAAAAATTTCCCCATTTACGTCAACAATTTCCCTAAACTTTCGTCCCCTTCGCCCACCCCTAGTTACGCCAAAAAGAAAACGATTTAAAAATGTGCAATCTGGAGAAAAGTTGCTTTTCAAAACATCGTATCAGATCCTAAAAATATTAATTTGAATGAAAATATAAAATTGGAATATGAGTTACTTTATCATCACCATATGAAAGGTTTAATCATCAGAAGTAAAGTGAAGTGGGCAGAAGAAGGTGAAAAATGTTCTAAATCTTTATTAAATGATGGTAGTTTTGTGTTGAAATACGTACATCTTTAAGACAAGCAATGCCACATACGTGGAAAACATCGACAGATTCTTTAAACAATATCTATGACCATGATGACGTACAGCTTAATTATGGAGAAGATTGTGTTTAATTAAGTAAATGTACACAGAAAGAAAAAAGTGAGTCATCATCGTAAAATGAGTCACTACACGGACAAAATGACTCATTTTGAGCCATAGTGTGTCACTACACGGACAAAATGACTCATTTTTCGATGATGACTCGCTTTTTTTCTTTCTGTGTACAACAAAACTGTACAGAATAGCAATGCAGTCATAGATATCATTGAAACCAAGGTGTCAAAGTTTCTGGGAAAATAAGCTTGACAATATAAATTTCGATTGGTCCATTATTTGGAAAACACTTCTTCAAGATATCAAAGAAACCACGACTAAAAACATTGAACTGGAAAATCATTAGCAACATTTATCCAACAAAAGTATTCCTTAAGAAAATAAAGAAGGAAGAAAATAATATCTGTGAAACTTGTTGGCAGCATTGTCATCTGCTGATTGGTCTGGTGTGTATTGTAGTAATATAAACCAAGCTTGGAGTCATTTTAGGTCAATCTTCCTGCAGGTCCTTGACATTGTAGCACCTATTAAGCAGATTAGACTGAAAAACAGGTCTGAACCATGGATAAACAATGAGATCCTTGAAAATATCAGGTACAGAGACCACTTATTGTACAAATTCAAAAAAGACCGAACAAAAACTGATCTGTACAAGGAATATTGTCACATGAGAAATAACATTCAGAGGGATGTAAGATCTGCAAAAGCTGAGCACTTTAGTAGTAAAATTGAAGAACACAAAAATGACTCAAAAAAACTTTGGCAACAGTTGAAAACTCTTGGGTATAGTAACAAAACAAAAGGTGAGACCAAAGTGGTTCTTGACATTGATGGTGAAACTTGCTTTGATTCCAACAAAGTTGCAAATTATATCAATCAATTTTATACTTCTGTTGCTTCAACATTGGTTAACAAATTGCCACCTGCCAGTAATAGTTTTGACACTGGGTCTGATGCATTTAAAAACTACTACAAAAGTAAGAATGTCTCCCCAAAGGGTTAAGCTATCGCCTGTAACCATTGACTTTGTGTTCAAAGAGCTACTCAAGTTGAAGCCCAATAAAAGTACCGGTCTAGATCGTATACCAGCGAAATTCTTAAAAGACGGTGCAGCGGTAATTAAAGATCACATGGCTTTTATCGTTAACTTGTCTATCACCAGCAACACCGTTCCCACTGATATGAAATTTGCTAGAGTAAAGCCTTTATTCAAGAAGAACAGTAGATCCGATGTTGGCAATTATAGACCGGTTAGCATATTGTCCATAGTCTCAAAAATTCTTGAAAAAGCAGTGTATAACCAACTTGAAATGTACCTCTCTGATAATAATTTGATTTATAGCCTGCAATCTGGTTTCAGAGGCTCATACTCTACTGATACATGCCTTATTTAGGGACCGTTCATTATTTATGGTGGAGGGGGGGTTGGGTAAAATATAGGGGGGGGGTCATGTAACTTTCATATGTTGAAATAGGGGGATGAAACTATGAAATGAAAATTATGTGAACATGAATGTAAACATGCTGAAAAGCATATGAAAATGTGTTATGTAATGATATGCAATGTAAACATGATAAAAAGCATATGAAAATGTGTTATATACATGTAATTGATATGAAATGTAAACATGATGAAACTATATGAAATGTGAAAATTATGTGAACATGAATGTTAACATGTCGAAAAGCATATGAAAATGTGTAAACATGCTGAAAAGCATATGAAAATGTGCTATACATGATATGCAATGTAAACATAATGAAAAGCATATGTGAATGTGTTATACATGTATTTGATATGAAATATAAACATGATGAAACTATGTGAAATGTGAAAATGATGTGAACATGAATGCAAACATGCCGAAAAACATATGAAAATGTAAAAATGCTGAAAAGTTCTGACCGGAAGTTCTGACCGGAAGTTCTGACATGTCTATGAGATAAGACGCATTTTCATAGTTAAATTAAGTCATTCTTGTGAAGACAAGACCCAACAAATCAAAATGGTATCTATTATACATGGTATACGCCAACCACTAAATTGCAACAGAATTGTTTCTACCGCGCGGAGTGCATTTCAGTAATCACCATACTAAATAAAAGTCTAACAAAATTAGCCTAATAAAAGCCTATAGGAAAATGGTATAATTTGCATGCATATTATGCAAATTAGCTTCCTTATTTTAGGGGTCAAATTGCAAAAATGCTCGGATTATCATGCGCTATTGATCAAACTATTCCTGAGATCATCAAGGACTAACGTAAATGGTGGTGTCAGTCAACCTGATATTTAGTTTTCGAGATACATAGTCTTGTCCCCGAGTGTTTTCCGTGTTTTTTGAAACTATTTTGTATAATGATATTATATTGCATTGGAGAGACTTGGAGTATCTCCATAGATATTAGTCCTGTGTATATGTGAAGATCTTTCAGCTCTTGCAAAATAGGCCTACATGAGTGACTTTTGCAGTGTTCGCTGTTTTCCATTTCCACCATCACTTCGGTTTTCACTGCAGGTATAACAACCAGTACTCGACGGACATTTATGAAAATTGTATTTGTTCTGTGAGTGGAACGCGACGCATTTATAAACGGATTTTAAGAACCTGATCACCGCACCGGGCCGTTACCGCAGTTGGATCGTCTTCAACCAAGACCAAGTCCAAGGTATTCTGCACTATAAGTTAGAAATATGAACATTAAAAATATTATGTTTCGTACCCTATATCGATATCTTTGTATTTGATTATGTTGAAATATTGATAAAAATATGGGCTTTTCGACAAAGCATGAATAATGTTATCCCACTTTGATAATTTTGCTAGCACCACACCATATCAGCCTATTATACATCTACTTCCAAGTATTATATTTGGAGCAAGTACATTCTGTTATATCCTGGAGTCATCCAATTCTGTTTAATCCTACTCATACCACGATGTAATCCCAATTTATTTATGCGCATTTATCTGACAGTCTATTTTGAAAGGTAAATATGTAGTACAGTGTATATGCAATGTCACACCAAAGTCTATACTGGTCATGAACATGATGAAGCATGGGCCAGTTGTTTAGGTTATTCATTATTAATCTACTATAGTTGGTTATGATAGTATCGGAAGGTGTTTGGATTGTATCAGGCATGCTTATTCCATACCATACTACGAGATGCATTGTAGCCCAGACAGCTGCCTTATTTTATGGATAATTATTATATTTTGTGCAATCTCATATTCAGTCCATCCAATCATAGCCCTTTCATACACCAAATATACATAGGACATAATTGAGTACATGCTAGACTGTCCTTTTTCAATTACGTGACTAGTTGATGGATATCAGTACAGATCCTCAAGTCATATCCTTTTTACATGTTGTTGCATCAATTGTTCTAGTTCAGGTGAAACATGGAAGTATGCTGTACGAATTGTCACACAAATAAGTGTATGCTAGAGACGAAAACATTGTTCAGCTGTTTGCACCTATGAAATACGGATCAGCTGTTTGTAGTACCTATATTATTATTATGTACAATGGCCTTTTCAATTCAAAGGATTATCTATATCATGTAGTTATGTAATTATCATACCAGATAAGCCGGTTATACAATTTATACCTGTACAATGTATACAAAACGGCACACACATAATCAGCAGGTAACTATGTAAACACTGATCAGCTGTAGTGTAGTAAACAGATAGTAAACAGACACTCTCTACTAATAATATGTATCTTGCCAATCGGGGTCTTTGTATCCAGAATTATGAATGTATTGAATCACGGCCTGCATGCTTCAAATAAATACCGTCCATACCATACATGCCCTCCTTTATGCATACAGGTATTAATGGCCACATTTCTGATCATTCATCTCTCCGCTGTATGTTCTGTTAAAAATATTATGTTTCGTACCCTATATCGATATCTTTGTATTTGATTATGTTGAAATATCGATAAAAATATGGGCTTTTCGACAAAGCATGAATAATGTTATCCCACTTTGTTAATTTTGCTAGCACCACACCATATCAGCCTATTATACATCTACTTCCAAGTATTATATTTGGAGCAAGTACATTCTGTTATATCCTGGAGTCATCCAATTCTGTTTAATCCTACTCATACCACGATGTAATCCCAATTTATTTATGCGCATTTATCTGACAGTCTATTTTGAAAGGTAAATATGTAGTACAGTGTATATGCAATGTCACACCAAAGTCTATACTGGTCATGAACATGATGAAGCATGGGCCAGTTGTTTAGGTTATTCATTATTAATCTACTATAGTTGGTTATGATAGTATCGGAAGGTGTTTGGATTGTATCAGGCATGCTTATTCCATACCATACTACGAGATGCATTGTAGCCCAGACAGCTGCCTTATTTTATGGATAATTATTATATTTTGTGCAATCTCATATTCAGTCCATCCAATCATAGCCCTTTCATACACCAAATATACATAGGACATAATGGAGTACATACTAGACTGTCCTTTTTCAAATACGTGACTAGTTGATGGATATCAGTACAGATCCTCAAGTCATATCCTTTTTACATGTTGTTGCATCAATTGTTCTAGTTCAGGTGAAACATGGAAGTATGCTGTGCGAATTGTCACACAAATAAGTGTATGCTAGAGACGAAAACATTGTTCAGCTGTTTGCACCTATGAAATACGGATCAGCTGTTTGTAGTACCTATATTATTATTATGTACAATGGCCTTTTCAATTCAAAGGATTATCTATATCATGTAGTTATGTAATTATCATACCAGATAAGCCGGTTATACAATTTATACCTGTACAATGTATACAAAACGGCACACACATAATCAGCAGGTAACTATGTAAACACTGATCAGCTGTAGTGTAGTAAACAGACAGTAAACAGACACTCTCTACTAATAATATGTATCTTGCCAATCGGGGTCTTTGTATCCAGAATTATGAATGAATTGAATCACGGCCTGCATGCTTCAAATAAATACCGTCCATACCATACATGCCCTCCTTTATGCATACAGGTATTAATGGCCACATTTCTGATCATTCATCTCTCAGCTGTATGTTCTGTTATGAATAATATTTAATTATTCACAATGTTATTATACTATGTGTCATCAGGTCCATGTACATGTACTATTACTATATTAGGCATTATTATTCATAGGCCTTCCAAACAGTACAATATACGGTACGTTTCATATCATTCACATCCATACCATACATTATGTACATGCTCTCTTATGCAAACAGGCATTAATGGGCACAATTTCGATCATTCTATTTTCTGCTATGTTTTGTGTATGTATATTATTCAAAATTTCCACAATGCTATGGATGTGTCCTGAGACGATAATCGTCTCAGGGTGTATCAGTATCTCCACGTACTTTTCGGCATTATTATTTATACGGGCCATCCAAACGGTACCAAAAGGCCCGGCCAAAAGGGTCCGTTTCAAATATTAACTGTCACCCATAAGCCCTCCTAATGCAAACATGTATCAATGGGCACAATTTTGGTCAGTCGTTTTTCTAGTCAATATTGTTAATTATAATTATTGATATGACTCCCAGTCCACCAGACGCTCCTTGAAAACTTACTTCAAGTTTTCTTGTCAGTCACACGTGTCAAAGGTGCCTTTGGCACCACTATGTATCTGTATGTGTATGTTTATGTTTGTAT
Source organism: Ophiura sarsii (assembly GCA_035610835.1). NCBI lineage: Eukaryota > Metazoa > Echinodermata > Ophiuroidea > Amphilepidida > Ophiuridae > Ophiura > Ophiura sarsii. Next base: position 59,251,085 of record CM069453.1, read on the forward strand.
GTTTATTATTATAGGAAAACTCTTGCAACAATTGTGTAACATGTTATTGTCCATGTCATATTTTTTACCGTGTATACAGAATAACAATGCATATAAATATATTGTAAATAAGAATATGCGTAACCAATCAGATGATACAACAGTTTACATAAACGAATTTAATGGATAATTATGTGAACAACTTCAAACTTAATATGATGTCGTTGAATGTGAAAGGTATTCGTGGCTCTCATAAACGGGTTAAAATGCTCAACTGGTTAAGCAAGAAAAAGGTTGACATAATATTCCTTCAAGAAACTCACAGTACTACTGATATTGAAAAATATTATAATTATTATTGGAAAGGTGATATGTACTTCTCGCATGGGACAAATCACAGTAAAGGTGTAATTATTCTAATAAAGGAGAATTTAGAATATAATATCGTCTCCAGCTATACTGATAACGATGGTAGATATGTTATTCTTGATATAATTGTTCAAGGTAAACCATTCATTATCGTTAACCTATATGCTCCATGTAGTGGTAAAATTGACCAGGCACCTTTCTACGATGAACTTAAATGTACTCTAGCCAGAATATGTACAGATAACAAACCAATTATTATCGGTGGTGATTTCAACATGGTTTTGAATCCAGCCAAAGATAGATATGGTGGCAATTCCAAACATAATGCCAAGGTGTTAAAAAAGGTAAATGACCTGATGGATAGCATGGATTTAGTCGATATTTGGCGTGTTCGCAACCCACATCTTAAGAAATATACATGGCGTCAAGGCAACCCGCTCATTCAAAGTAGGCTCGATTTTTGGCTGATTTCTGATAACTTACAAGATTGGGTTAGGAATACTGACATTCATCCAGCTATCAGTACAGATCACTCCTTAATTAACTTAAGTATCGATTATAATCAAACTGTTAAAAGTGGTCCATCTTACTGGAAATTCAATGACTCACTCTGTGATGATGATGATTTTTGTAAACAATTAATCAATGAAAGTATAGAGTGGATCAAGAATTCTGATGATATGTCTGACTCAAAGGTGATATGGGATCTAATGAAGTATGAAATAAGGCGCTTTTCACAAACGTACAGTAAAAAGATGGCAAAAGAAAGAAATGAACTTGTGAATAAGCTCCAAGACGATTTTAGTAGTGCTGAAGACCATCTAAATACTCATCCAACTGATGAGGCAAGAGCCAGGTGGGAAAGTGTTAAGAAGAAGTTGGAAGATCATTATGATCACATAACTAAAGGCATTATTGTCAGGTCAAGAGCTGAGTGGGTCGAGAAAGGTGAAAAGAATAATAAGTATTTCCTCAACCTTGAAAAGTCCAATAAAGCTAAGAGTACTATTAGATGTCTACTTAACAATAATGGTGAAGGAATCCGTGATTCAAATGAGATATTAAAGGAGATCAAGAATTTTTACACTACCTTGTACTCAAAAAAGGATGTTGATATTGATACAGACTCTGCCAAATCATTCCTTGATAACGATAATATCCCTAAGTTATCAGACGAGGACAGTAATAGTTGTGAGGGCGAGCTGACATATGATGAATGTTTTAAAATACTACACATGATGAAAAACGGCAAATCGCCGGGTAATGATGGCCTTACTGTGCGTTTCTACAAGCAATTTTGGCATGTATTTGGTAAATTTTTAGTGAACAGTCTCAATGCAAGTTATACATCTGGTGAACTGAGCAGCTCACAAAAACAAGGAGTAATTACTCTCATTGTAAAAAAGGCCAAAGATAAACGTTGTATATCGAATTACAGACCAATAACATTGCTAAATGTTGACCTCAAAATTGGGTCGAGAGCTATTGCGGACAGAATTGCCAAGGTAGCACCTGATCTAATTAGTTATAACCAATCAGCCTTTGTTACCGGCAGATATATTGGGGATGCCGTTCGTACGGTGGCAGATACACTCTATTTCACTAAAAACAAAAACATGCCAGGTATTTTACTATGTATCGATTTTGAAAAGGCGTATGACTCGGTTGACCACGCTTTTATGCAAAAAGCCATCGCTGCATTTAATTTTGGGAGTTCAATTAAAAAATGGATTGGAACATTCTATAACGATGTTACCAGCTGTGTCATGAACAATGGTATGTCTACAGGGTATTTTGGGATTAACTGCGGTCTTAGACAGGGCGATGCTCTCAGTTGCCAGCTCTTTAATCTGGTAATCGATTTGTTATGTATCCATCTCAACAATAACAGTAGCATTAAAGGTATTCAGGTTAACCCAACCACACAGGTGAAAATAAGTGGGTATGCGGATGATCTTAATATGTTTGTTAAAGATGTTGACTCAGCCAAATCTGTTATGAATTCTTTAAATGAGTTCAGTAAATGTTCAAACTTAAAGGTAAATAATAACAAAACGGAAGCGATGTGGATCGGTAGTGTGAGAAATAGTGCTGAGAGGCCCCTTGATGTTGTCTGGACCAAAACAGTGAAGATTCTAGGGATACATTTTTCATATGACGAGAAGGCTATGATGAATCTCAATTACGAGCATAGAATTGCGGCGTTAATAAACCTGCTCAACATGTGGAAGCAGCGCGATTTATCCGTTCTTGGTAAAATCACTGTTATAAAAACATTTGGTCTGGCTGGTTTTCTATACACTTCAGCCATGATCGGCATGCCTATGTCTGTTCAAAAAAGTGTCAATAAGATACTCTATCAATTTCTATGGACAGGTCCAGACAGGGTCAAAAGGTCGGTGCTATGTAATGATCTTGACGAGGGGGGTGTTAAGATGGTTGATTTAAAAATGAAAGTCGATGCTCAGGCTGTAATGTGGTTAAAGAGGTTGGTAATGCCAAATCCTTCAGGATGGAAACACATCCTTCTTACTTACCTTAAGAGTACTGGTGGAAAAAACATTCTGGACTGCAATTTTAACTATCATGACTTGCCAAATAATATACCGCCTTTCTACTTAAATGCACTAAGGCTCTGGGCAGAGATCAAATATGTAAGACCAAAGAGCGGCATCGAGGCGTGCAAACAGATAATGTGGAATAACCAATTCATTTTAATTGATAAAAAGTCTGTTTATTATTCTAAATTTGCAGAGGCAGGGTTTCACACATTATACGACTTTATTGATGGTAATGGCAACTTTAAGGGTTTTGATGAACTGGGAATTGCTGGTCTTAATAGTGTTGATTATATAAGATGGCGTGGTCTTCTTAATGCCATTCCAATGGAATGGCGGAGATGGATCCGTAATGATCACAACGTGCCTGATAATATTATAGTCACAGGCCTAAAGTTGTTACAAGGGTTCATTCCAATTTTAAAAATTAAGTCACGTGACCTTTATCTGTTGTATACCAAGACAAGGGAAACAATACCAGTCAGTCAATACTATCTTAAAAACAAGTATGATATTTCGGATAATGAGTGTAAAGAAATCTTTATTATGCCATACAAAACTACCTTGGACTCTAAACTAAGGTGGTTTCAATATAAAATCACACATAATATATTGCCTACCAATTCATGGCTTTTAAAGGTGAAAATTGTTAATGATGATCATTGTAACCTCTGTAACCAGAATGAAGAGACCATCCACCATCTCTTCAATGATTGTAATGTTACAAATTCTTTCTGGAACGAGCTGCAAGCTTTATTCAATTTTATACCAACATTAACTATGTTTAACAAATTATACGGTGTATACGACAAAAAGATTCCCCACCGCATTACTATCAATCAGATATTACTCATTGCCAGAAGACATATATATATTAGCCGATGTCAAAAGTCAAATCCATCAATCCATGCCTTTAATAATATGATTAAAGATACGATCAAACTAGAGTATGAGTGCGCACAAAGAAAGTCTAAACTTGATATTCACATGCAGAAATGGGATATACTCCCAAACCATCTACAGTAATACCATGTTTCTGCTTCCGATGGATTTCACTATGTTTGTAGTCGCTATGTTGTACTCACATTTGGAAACATACTAGAGTGATTATATACCACCATGGTTCATATTTGGAAACTTTTTTATGTTTGTATCATCAAAGGCCGCATTTGGATACATATGATTATTTAGTGTATATGAAATTGTATCACTCTGTATTTTTGTACTTTTCTGTATCTGTAAATGTCTTTCTGTGTTGCAAGTTGAAAAATAAAAATCAATAGAAAAAAAAAGTACTCGACGGACCAATTCACTATGAATTTGTTATTTGTAGCTGAAATTCAAAGCTACAATTGTAGAATATTTCATAAGACTGGCTAAAAGTTATAAATAAGAGCGAGGCAGATAACTACCGCAAAGTTCCACAACTCAAACAAACATAAACAAGCCTCGACTCACATCCGAACTTAAAAAGCAAGGAAATGAGCCGGTATGTGATGCGTAACCCTTCGCATCTTCGGATGTGGCGTTTATAAAAGTTATAAGGTAGGAGGAGGTAGAACTTATTGAATGACCCTCGTATAGTTGTAAATTAATGAATGCGCAGTCCCAGTTTAATTGATATTGGTTGCGACCACTTGTTTCAAAATAATTATTAATGAAAAGTCGCCTCGTCCAATGTTTGCAGACTTAAAGCAGGAAACTAAACATTAATTGTGAAGTGCCTTATTTCTTCCATTTTTTCTTCTTTTTGGGCTATTCTTTCATAATTATAGGTCATTTCGGTCTAAAGAGTCGCCTCCCCCCCCCCCCCCCCCCCAAACAGCAAATAAAAAGTCAAAATTGTGTAATTTTGTGCAGTTTAAACATGACATCAATAAATGGCATTTTTTTAATTTTTGAACGCATATGTTCTATCAGGTGTTCCATATAGCTATTATGAACATTAGCGTTCAGCGTGGCATTCAGTTCAAAATAATGAGTGTTCTACATTTTTTGGACACCTCGGACGCGTGCGCTTCAGAACAATGTTCGGAACCATCCAATGTGTTCAAAATATGAGTGCCACGCTGAACGCTAATGTTCATAATAGCTAATATGGAACACATGTGTTCAAAATGCCATTGATATCATGTTATTTAATGCACAAACGTGACAGCTTTGAATTTTGTATTACTGCTTGGGGATGGAGGCAACTCTTCAAACCGAAATGACCTATAAATAAAAATAAACCTTTGGATTTTATGAACACGTGTCCGGTGTTAAAAAGGTGTATGAATACGTCCGAGGTGTACTCTGCGATTTGCAGTAGAGGGCTGAAAACCAAGTTTGTTTCCTGTAAGCCGTGCGCGTTTCATTTTCCAAATCATTTTATCCCCATTTTGTTTTGTTTTTATTTAAAACCCTGATAACCCCTCCTGATAACCCTCCTGATCAGGCCCGTCAGATGGGGGGGGGGCGACGGTGGCGATCGCCGCCCCCCCCCCCCCCCAAATATCAATGATAGTAAAACTACTCATAAAACATTGACTACAGTGCTTTTTGGACTGCGAAATTTTGTGTCCGTGTCCCCCCCCCCCCCCCCCCCCCCCCCCCCCCCCCCCCCACTTACGTAAAATTCACGAGGTGACTGACTTTGAAAAAATTTGGGGCAACCTTTTACGAGAAAAAAAACTAGCTACGCCATTGCTTCCGGTAAAAAATCGTGAAAACGCACCCCCCCCCCCCCCCCCCCCCCCTTGGACAAAAGTGTCTGACGGGGATGCTGATAACCCCTCATGATAACCCCTCATTATCACCCCTCCTGATAACCCCCCTCCCCCTGATAACCCCCTCCCCCTGATAACCCCTCCTGATAACCCCTTCTGATAACCCCTCCTGATCCGGGTGTTCCGCTCTGTCTTCATAACAAATGTTTAATTGAACCCCTGAGATTGTAATATTATCTCATGCGGGGGAATGCTGCGTTTGTATACGATAACTTTTATTTTGCCAAGTAAGCAATCGTCCCTCATAGCGTATCAACGCCCAGTTTCCTGATGAACAATATTACTTCTTACATACTCTTCAAAGAGAATTTCACACAAGACTCATGTATGTTCTGTGTTTATGTATTTTAATCATATTTATAGACAGATTCATCAACACACAACTTTGTACAAATGGATCAGGGATGAACGCTTCTAAAATACCAGAGTGAAAGTCGTAGGCCTATGTGCCCATGAAAGAACAACATATGTTAGGAACATGAATGGTTTACGTATTCCTCCGATGGTTTCTTAGAATGATGACATGATAAATTGTGTACGCATGGTGCGGCAAACCCAACCCCTAAAATTCTTTTAAGAATTACAGAATACCATATATGAAGTGCGTTGATAAAACAAGATCGTCAGACGGAGATAATATGTTTATGATAGTAGTAACATAAACGATATAAATTAATATGCATTTTAACCGCATCTTCGATGTGTACTGACACTCCTTCCAGATCCTGATGTCATTATGTACTAGAGTTTGAAGCGCATCTTGTGGTATATTAATGTCTTGAAGATTCTGATACCTGCTCCACGGTAGGCTTGACATCTCTACAAGAAAACGACCGTAACCTTCCAAATGCTGACTGGTTGGCGATGGTATATAGAAATGGCAGGATGTTGTAAACGGTCTTTATCCAGTTGTGATATCGGTCTGCATGAAGATCCAACCCAGTGCACATGACCTCTTTGAATAGCTTGCTTATAATGATGTTAGACATACTATATCTGGTCGATGCCAACATTAATAATACCTTCAAGTTTGGATGGATCTATAATGTATAGTGATGCCGATACTTCTATGAATATCTAAATAATTTAAACCATGAAAAACATAATTTAATTGAATATTAAGGCCCTCTCCAGATTTAACCCATGCCTAAATCAATGTTATTCTTCCACCCAGATTTCCCCAACTTATGGATTATCAATATTAAAAACATGCCTCCCACATTTGATCAAGTAGTGCGAGGACGTGATCCATTGATGGCCTTTTGGATGGAAGGGCATTTCTACATTTGGCACCCACTCGTTTCAGGCCATTGTCTTTAATCTTGGCATCTACCAGACACATTAAGGTACCCACGGCATACACGTCAGATGCAACAGTGTACCCTGTTTTACCTCGAATAACTTCCGGGGCCAAGTGTCGGCAAACGCCGAGGTGCCTTGCCTGCTTTTCAGCGGTCATGTGCATTGGTGGAGGGGATGGGTCTTTTTGACATGCAAGACCCATGTCAACGATGCGCCCGCACCAACGCCACTCCATTGTATCGAATTGTAACATGACATTGTCTGCCTTGATGTCGCAATGGAGCAGGTTGATGCGGTGCAATTCAACAAGCCCGTTCACAACATCCCATAGTACTCCCAACCAATCAGCATATTTCAGTTGTGGTTTGTCATCTTGTAGCGATGACAGCATTGATACCGTGGAGCAGTCACTGGAGTCGCCAACGAAATCCATTGCCATCTCGACTCCAATTTCATTGAGGGTGAATCCGATGAGGTTAGGAATGGCCTTGATGTTAGTAGCTCTCCAGAGCATCTCCGCTTCCCACAGGATATCTTCATCACAGGTGTCGGACGGGAATAACTGTTTTAGTGCAACTAGGCGATTATCTAATACAGCAGCTGACACTTCGCCAAACTTCCCCTGTCCGAGTACTTTTACGTAATGGAAGTTTTCATCCTTAGGAATGTTCATGCGGTCGAACCATTTACCAGGTGGCTTTTGCATGTTATATACGCATGGCATTGAGTTGAAGGACCCGACATCGCTAACCATCCAGTTGGAGGGTGTAACTGGCATGGTCTCCATGGGCAATAGCTGTCAGGTTGAAACACACAGATTTCAATAAGAACAGAATGTTGTCGGTAAACCAGCTTAACATTTAAGGCCACCTCAAACGACGCTTGAATTTCACGACCTTTGTGTTTTATGATCTTCTCTGATCCTTTAAAATATCTTATTAATGACCTCCACGAGTCTCTTAACCAACCAATTCTCGCCAAAATATGTGACTTACATGTAAATGCTTAATTATCGGCTGTGTTAAGGGGGGGACTCAACTTACTCAAGGAAGTTTTTGATTTGAGTTTTTTGAATTTTGTGTGTGCTGTAATTATTGAACTATTAATCAAATGCATATAAAAGTATACATTTTGGAAAGGAAATGGATCAGAGAATCTAAATTTTGCGTCAATTTTGACCAAAAATGTTGAATTTGTTTGGAGAAAATCACAAAATTCACTTTTTGGACCAATTCTTTTTGAACAAAGCTAACAAAAATAATTTTGAGTAAAATATGCCCAAATCGCTTGATGATCATGTAAAAACACTAATAAAGGGACGATTTTTCTTTTTTTAACCTAATCTAATATTTTTTGAAATTTTGACCAAAAAGTGCCAAAAAACGTGAAAAATTGATTTATTCTTTTTTGTGATTTTCTCAAATAATCAACATTTTTTGTCAAAATTGATGCCAAATTTGGATTCTCTGATCCATTTCCTTTCCAAAATAAGTATACTTTTATATACATTGCATCACTCACAAGATTCAACAAAAAACTTCCTTAAGTCCCCCGTTAATCTTTAAAATTTCTGTTCGGTCTGCGGGCGAGATTCCGAAATAAGCACAACCAGAGTGCATCACCATTCATACCTGCCATGAAATAGAGAATTCTCAAACTAGAAGCCCTGTGCCTAACCCCCGGGGGGGGGCCAGTCAAACATAATGTTGTACACATGCGTGACCAAAAAAAAACGCGTAAAAAGGGGTGTTTTTTCAGTGTTGGACGCGTGACGCGCGTGACGCGTTAAGGGTATCAAAAACGCTGATTTTCAAGAAAAAGGGTGGCTTAAAATCCCGGCTTAAAATACAGGTCGAACGTGTTTAGGGTAACTTATTTTGTTCCCCGTTAAATAGACAAAACTTGTTTAGGGGTCATATTCTGACAAGAACTTGTTTAGGGGTCAAAATTTGCAAGGAAAGCGCGCTAAAAACTTGTTTAGGGGGTAATTTTGCTTGCATGGTAAAACTTGTTTAGGGGGTGTCTGAAAAAATTTGGTCACGCATGTGTACACCATTATGTTTGACTGCCCCCCCCCCCCCCCCCCCCCCCCCCGGGCCTAACCGTCGGAATTTCGACTCGATATATACAGTAAGCAAATACTTTGCCCGTCCTATAATTCTAATTTTCAGATCATAGACAAAACGACGAAAGGTCGAAATACCAGGAGGTGGTAATGTGCACTGTATTCTCTCTTACCCGAAGTGGAGTCAGTTCCATTGAAATAGACTCATGAGCCCGTTGTAGACTGAGCTCTGCCACATTGTCAACAAGCTGCATAGAAATATGAACATCATTTGCAATAGGTGTAAGTATGTTTTTAATATATTTTTATCAAACCAATCCGGGATGAATTCCAGATAGGCCTCCTAGAAAGCAACTGATTCTGAACAAAATTAATTTGCATTTGCCGTCATCAGGCAATGTCAGGACGCCGAACATACCAAGAGGGCTAGTACCCGCAGTCCCCTTTGGGCGTAATCCATAATAGTTAACGCTTGTCCAACAAGCGTCAGATCTAGGCGTATACCTCTCCCTTATACCTCAACAACAAGAGTATGATATTGCTGCATGGTGGTTGGTTCACGACCAAAATAAGAAAATAGCCGCTTCCTATGATATCCCAGTCGTTTAAGTCAGTGCACACTACAAAACACTCTATCCCCTCTTTATCATTGCTAACTTTCCCCAGTGACCTCACCCCCCCCCCCCCCCCCCCCCCCCCCCCCCCCCCCCCCCCGGACGAGGCAAAATATACTTACCGGCATATGATTGCTGACTGGCACTGGTTTATCTGCAAAGGCATTTCCAATCAACGACACAAGACTGTAATATAATAGGAACATTACACAAATCAAATTTAACAACGTAATGAAGAATTTTTAAATATTTCCATTAGGCCAAATGTTAAGTCGCTTTTGTTGTGATGTAGGCTATAACATATTGTTTTCAAATATCGTTTTATTAATTAGATTAAAGGGAATAGCGCATGGTGAGGAAAAGAAACCGCTGACGACGATTTTGTACCAGCTAAACCTTAGCTCATAACTAATACATCACTTACATCATACGATAGAAAATGCGTTCAATCAAATGAAGGATGGTTGATTGAGCGCGCCGTCCACATTGGGTTAAGAGATTGTTGTAGAGTCGCACACAATACCGCTTGCATGTAAACATACGTAGAACAATTACAGACTGCGCCAATGTCCAACTTGTTTAGATTCAAATAGTCGCCGCGCGCTGTTCAATTTTCGTTAGAATCATCACCATGACCGCTTCCCTTTAAGTCCCACAGATAACATACTGATTAGTTAATTGGTAATAAAAAATGCCTTGTAATAATTGGTTATCAATACTGTATTAGGAACATTACACAAATCAAATTTAACAACATAGGCCTAATGAAGATTTTTTTTTAATATTAAAATTAGGCCAAATGTTAAGTCGCTTTTGTTGTGATGTAGGCTATAACATAATTATTGTTTTGAAATATCGTTTTATTAATTACTTTAAGTCCCAAAGCTAACAAATTGATTAGTTAATGGGTAATAAAAAATGACTTGTAATAATTGGATATCACTTGATGTCCAAAAAAGCTAATAAAAACCTCGTTTTAACATAGTGACGTGACGTATACATTTATACGTCACTATGTAATACCACCGATTACACCATTACCACCGATTACACCATAAACCTTAACATAGTCTGCAAAGAAGTACCCTTTTCTATTCGATTCCCATCTTCAAGTCTAAAGCTAACTAACTTTTCTACATTTTACCTCGTGTGGCACCCATGGCGGTTGTCCACTATATGAGGGGCAAGTTGCGATATGCACCAGCGTATTATCGCAACGCCTGCGTATTATCGCGTATACCGCGTTATGTATTTTGTCACTACGGGTCGCGTTGTTGGCTTAACAACAGCCTCAACAAACAAAAGGACTGTAAAAAAGGGCCGGCTTTTCTTTGCAAGGCAGGGGTGTGGGGATTTGTTGCTCATTTGGATCATTCTTAAAATGTTTCATAAATATTGGACCGAGCCACCCGCGCAACAGATATAGCGGTTTAATCGTCCGAAAAAATCGAGAAACAAACAAGCAAACCGGCGCCTATCAACATAATTTTCTCTTTTAGAAAATTCACGCTGCGTATACTAATACGCCATACTACAAGACGAATATTGAAGATACGAATGCTTTTGGCCTACAGATTTTGTTTATTCCTATACTAGCCTAGGCTTTGATTGTTTCGAGAAGACCTGTCACATGGAAGAAATATCCCGGATAAACTGATCGGTTGATCAAACTGATAAATGTAGCCCTATATGAAAAAATGTAATCTTACTTACCCTGTGACAACTGTGGTTAAAATTGCCTGTGTTAGTGGAAACCACTGACAGCACGAGCATGACGCTCGAAGGCACATGATGAAAACTTGTTAATCTCTCGAGGATCAAAAGACCTTTCAATTTTAAAAGACGATGTATTAGTAGCTATAATTAGCCTACAGCTCTTTCAAAGACGATCTAAAGATGATTTGTTAGGCGTTGCTACGATGCGTTGTTATATAAACCAAACGATAGCTGCGTCATGAGCTGCGTAGCTTTATAAACGCGAGGCGTGCGAGTTGCACTGTGCGTCTGTGCGCGCGTGCGTCCAGTGACGCAAAAGCCTTCCCCGCAAGTTTTCTACCATCAGTTTGGGTCAGATTTAATAATCAGATTTAATAAAAATTTAAAAAAATCAGCAGTAGATAGCAAGTTGGTATTATGCTATCAGTAGTAGATAGCGTGTGATTTACAATGTTATCAGCAGTAGATAACAAGGGAATAGTATAGTAGACATAAATATAAAAATTAAGCAATGAATAGTCAGATTCACTCAACATGAATGCCTCTTTTTGCGCAAAAAATTGTGTTTATCTCGTTAATGACAATGTTGCACAAACAATCGCGCGTATAGCGGCAAAAATGTGTGTTTATCTCGTTAATGACCACCTTTTTCAACGGTACTTTGTTGACATTGTGGAAAGTTTTATTTGCACAAAGATTCGCGCGTAACGCGTAGAAATTTGCTGTACAAAATGCAAAAACGTGTGTAGCGCGCAAACAATTGTGTTTATCTCGATATAATGAGTAGAGTGACCACCTTTTTCAACGGTACTTTGTTAAAATTGTAGAAAGTTTCATTTTGTATACAGGTTCCGCAGGTCGCACAATTTACAATGGTCGGCCCGTAGTGGCGTAACTAGACTTTTTTATTTGGCGGCAAGAAGGGGCAATGACTTGAAATGGGGGGCTCCTAAGATTTTTTTACGCGCGCGAACATTTTCGACTTTACAGCTATGTTTTGGACGATTGAGCTACATATTGGCTCTAAACAAGCTTGTACCAAAGAATATTTCATTTAGGGAAGACATATGCGCGCGAAAATTTTTCATATGTGTACTTTTGACCATCATAATTCCATGATTCCTTTCGTCAAATGAACGGCGACAGTGCCAATCTCAACCCCCCCCCCCCCTCCCCCGCTGGTTACGCCACTGTCGGTCCGGACGTTGCCTACCCTATCAGGATCCCAGTTTCATTTTACACCCCAAAATGAAAATATCCTCTTCACCCTTTAAATTGTTAATGTTTCTAAAATAAAAATTCACAAAAATGTTCTTGTGTAGTATTTTCTTTTTTGCTACACAAATTGTCTTTCTACACCTCTTGCCTTTAAAACTGAACTAGCGCGCATATTTTTTTGGTCCACCCAGGTGTTACACATTGTACTATTCATTTGGCCAAGCTTTTCTGACCCCCCCCACCCCCCCACCCCCCCCCCCCCCCCCCCCCACTTTATGTATCAAAAACTTTTTGGTCCCCCCTTTGGGCAACTTCAAACTTGTTTTGCCCCCACCCCCCCCCCCCCCCCACAAAGTATTTCTGAACACTCCCTTAATAGTCCAAATGTTACAGTGCTTGATAAATTTCATGTTTTTGGGGTTAACAGCCCCCTTCATTAAGTAACCTGCTCATCCTACATAGGCAACCACTGAACATGTCTATTGAAATGTAATGTAGGGAATTTGTTGTGTCCCTATCTACAATAGCTGCAATTCATAAGAATGCATCTTCACAAGGGTGCACCATATAGCACCAGAAGTGTATAACATACGGCAGCTATTTATTACAGATAGTCACTTTTCACATTACTAGGTATCAACAAGACCATATCTGCAATAGCTGCTCTGAGTTACATTTATAAACAACCCCATAACAAATGGCAGCTATTTCGGACAGGGCCTTGTGGCACTAGATTATTCAGCTTGATTGACATTATACTATATCAGTCAGCTTGACTCGAAGATTTGCTGAAGGGCTTCCTAAAAATGAGAGGACAAAATCTCTCCTCCCTCCTACCAGACTGGAGTGTCATGACAGATCACTTCGTAATAGTGGCAACTTGACCCAATTTCATTGTAGGTTTCCAAAATAGTCCTGTTCCTTATTTTGTCAATATTTTAAATGATTAGGTACCCAATTCCATGAAGTGGACATTTTGTTGTTTATTAATTTGTGTACATTTTATCTTTAATATATCTTTCTTTGTAAATTGTGATTCAATCCTACAAGTGCAATATTTTGATGTTGTTAATGCGCATTTTTATATCGTAATTTTAATGTTGTATATTAGCATGTAATTTGGCCTGCGGGCCACGAGATGCTTCTGAATAAAATACCAATAATAATAATAATTATATACTATCCAAACAATCCTTTCTTTGGCCCTAGTTGTTACAATAGTTAATCTTTTGAAATTTGGTGATTTTGAAAAGCATGCTTTAAACTTTTTAAAGGCATATTATGCGATCTTTTCCAGAGGACGCCATCTATCCTTGATTTTGTTTGAAAGCAGATTTACATTTCTGATCATAAATCAGGAATATATTGTGAGTTACAGAGCAATACGATTCCTAACTATTTCCAAATCATGGTTTTAGAGCGGAATTTAGAGTGAAAATAAACAGTTTATTTTCACTCTTTAGACCATGATTTTAAAGTAATTAGGAATCGCATCGCTCTGTAATTCAGAATATATTTATAATTTATGATCAGAAATGTAAATCTGCAAGAAAATCTGCTTTCAAAAAAAATCACGGATAGAGGGTGTCCCCTGGAAAAGATCGCACAATATGCCTTTAATCAATTTTCAGCGATGATATGCCACACCTGAACAAAAAGAGATATCTTGCTCAAATTAACAGAATAAGTATATAAGGACATATCCACCAGTATATTGAAGCACGAGGTCGGGCACGAGGTACACTGTTGTGTTTACGTTTTTATATTTTTATCGAACACAGTGTAAAATATTTGAATAAGTTCATCTGGATTGTTATTAAACATCTGTGATTAATTTCGTTGTGGACAAATCCAACATTATACTGAATAGATTACTCACGTTTTAGTTATGATTTACTGCTTAACAAACTAACTCTACCAATGAACAACACAAATCAGCTATCACCGACCACGTAGCGACTACTAATCACATTATCAACTGGAATAAGGCCAAAACTATAGACTACGAATTAGACAAGACCACTAGATGGCTCAAAGAGGCAATCTGGATCCGGAGAAGGGGGAGAACACACTCACCAAAGATGAGGGGGCTTACACACGGCACAACATCTACGATCAACTCGTCGGAACTACGCCCTCTATAACGGCGTCATATAGCAACAGGAAATCCCTAATTCCTGTTGCCACTAGACAGAGTTGCCAGTCTTGACAAGGCTGCTAGTTTAGCAGTGAAACATAACTCAAAACGTGAGTAATTTTTTCACTGTTTATTGAATTTTTCCACAACAACATCAAATCACAGACTGTATATAAAATACATCTGAGACGCACTGAAATAAACATATCAACACAAGTATATACATTATTTGTCACATAGTTTTATTATTAACATCATGCATCATTTCATATCCATGGCAATCCATCTATCTCAATCAATCGGATAATATTATGGAACCAATCTAAGCATCATGGCTTAAAGGTGTATGTTCCTATCACTTTTTGGGGGCTATGATTTTTTTTTCCACATCAAGATGTTTTTATATCAGAAGAATCCCCATATTTTTCTCATTATGTCTGTAAAATCTTAGGGGCCAGAAATGTTCCATTTAGAAATTATAGGCTAAAATGTGGTGAATTACTGCCAAAGGTGGTTGACCACCAACCAGTTTGTGTACTACTCAATGGGCAAATATTTTGTGACCTTGTGCTTCTAAAAATAGAACCGTTGGAGTTTGGAATGTGGCAATTTTGAGGATGACCTTTCATGTAAAATAGAAAACATCAAGTTGATAATCGGGCCAGCAATCGGAACATCTACCTTTAATCAACCCTCAATACAATATTGTGGCGCAATGTTTGTAATCCTTTATTGCTTTTATCAGGATGCGTGCATTTGCTTAACATTTACAATTTGGACCATACATTTGATATCTGTGTCTCATTTTGGACTATATATCTGATATTTTGTGTCTCATATATCTGTAGTGGATTTTTACTTCACAAGTAAACATCTACAGTGCACTTACATCTATGACTGAGCATGCAAGATACAATAAGTAACCAACTTTTGGCAAGCCAACATTTAATTTTGATACCTGACTGAAATATATTTCAGCAAGTTCTAGCAGTATCAAATCGAATTTCAAGTACTGCCGGCTTTTAATCAATCAATAACTTTTTTTTGCTAAATATTTTACCCAAAAACATAACCTTAAAATGTTTGAAAAATCAGCTCCCTTATATTCCACTGAAATGTTTTAAAAGAAATAAGCTTTCTAAGGGATCTCGTCAAAACTCGACCGCCCGTTGACCACCGGTTACGGTCGGTTCCGCCTGGTTCTCACAAAACGTGTCGTCTGTTATAATATACACACATAATGAGGTCAAATAGTTACACTCTGGTGAACACGACCGGTTGATAGTGCCTCGTCACACGGGTGAGCAATAAAGTCTTGAAGTAATGGGTTCTCAAGTCTCAGTTGTCAACCAGTACAATACAGCTATTGATTTTCGCTGGGGTTGGCTTGTTCAATCTGTTTATAGCTCAATTAACTTTTTTAAATCAATACCGAAAGTCTATGATTTTTTTTTTATAGAACGATTATAGAGAGAGCTATTATGACCGCAAAGTAACAGATTGATAGTGTAAATTGGTCCGGTTACAGCATTAAGTCAACCGGCGGTTGTTCAGTGTTGCATGCGTGAATATTCATATACCAGTAAAACATTTGACCTGAAAGAACCGGGCGGAACCGACCGTAACCGGCGGTCAACGGGCGGTCGAGTTTTGATGTCTTCCCTTAATCAATATATCATGAAACTAAAATGTTTCAAACATTTCTGCTAACATAAAATAAATATCCCTTCATTAGCTCAATCAAGAACTAACTCAATTTGATTTGTTGAATACTTATTTACCAGCATGGTCAGCAATGTACAGTCATCAAAAAAAGTAACTATACAGGTAATAAATGGATTTAATTCTAAAATATATATCCTACCTAAAAATATTAAATCATAAAGTTGTTGAGAAATTTATCTTCTTTAATATGAGATATTGCACACTAGGATCGGTTGAATATTGAAGAAGTGACAATCCAAAATGTAAGGTAAAGTCACAATTTCATTTTCACATTTTACATTTCAACACGGGGGAGAGTATGACAGGTAGCGTGTGTGTGGCGTATTGTTATTTCCTCAATAATCACCCGATCTTAGCGTGCAATATCTCATATTAAAGAAGATGAATTTTCAACAACTTTATAATTTAATATTTTTGGTAGGATATAGTTAGAAGCCCATTTTTTACCTGTATAGTTACCTTTTTTTAGGACTGTATATCTTCCCAATGACCCACCCATCCCATACATAAGTGACCTCCTGGTTATTCATATTATATACAATTACAGGAGACAATCATGTGCATTATTGCCACAAATATGTGTGGTGGCATGGGAAAACCCTTCACATGGTCATTTTTTAGCAACTTGGTTTTTATCTTTGGCAGAAAACTTCGTACTCTACTGAGTATAGGACTGTTTAAATTTTTCAGAAATTCCATCTAGAACTACAGTTATAGTATTTTAAAGTCGGCATGTTTTAACGCAACACTAAGAATTGAAACTGGCAATTCAAAGGTGTACAGTTACACAAAATCTTTTAAATGCTCTAATAATAATAAAACTACATTGTTATATCACACAGAATAGCTTGTCATATGAAAAAGACTTTTGATATGAACCTAGTTTTTTGCGATATTATTATCAATTGTAAGTTCTTCACTTTCAAAATCTTTACAATGCATTGTTGGAATTCACAAGTGGTTACCATGGTAACAATGTCATTTTACGTAAACATAGCATTTTACTCATAAAATTTGATAAACAAGGTTAAAAAAGTACTAAAATAAACTTAACATCTGGAATTTTGCATAAAAAACTCCTGGAGACTAAAGTTCAAGGTATAATCTCTATCTTGGGACCAAAGTTGGAAAATTGACTTGGAACTTATTTGTTAGGACTATTTTGGTATGACCCAGATATCTCAATATTAACACAAGCGACTTCCGACGGGTTTTCCCATACCACCACACATATATCATGCATGAGTGATACAGTCATGCAATGCCATCTGTTGCATCGTTGAGTTTTTGACCTACAATACTGGTCCTGGGACATACCATAATTTTCCACCTCATACGGCAGATGCGTATTACTTAAATATAAAAATGTTTTTTTCTTAAATTAGTGTGTTATCAATTCTCCACTCTCTCCTACAAAAAGGGAATTTAAAATAATCAAAACTCAAACCCACTATCTTTGGATTATACGTCCAATATAAATATTGGACGCATTATCAAAGATACCATGCAATCTAATCTACTCCGAGCATTAGTTTCAAAAATGCTTACAAATAATACCTGAATGATATTTGAAATAGTTAAATAATAATGCTGATAGAATATTGAAGCCTAACACCAATGAATATACCATATTTCCTCTACACGAAGCCGATTTGTAAAAAGGCGGATTTTTATATGTGCGCCGTCTTGCAAACCCTACACTTAACTGACTGACTATTGAAGGCTGTAAAGTATTACATCTTATCGAAGTGATATGATCGGTGTGAAGATGATTTTCTTTCATGATACAACCGCTATCTTGTACATAGCATTTTTATTGTGACTTATCCCTACAGTTGTACAAGCGCCCTCTAGCGAGTTTGTAAGTTGTTCTGGGTTGTCAGAAAACGGCTTCGTTTAGAGGCAGATATGCTTTAATACAAATGTTTATGGTATCACAGCTTTGGGGTATATCATAATAACATGCCCCAAGACCATTATTGTAGGTCAAAAACAAACAAAACTGCCATATTTTAGTGCTCTCTCCCAAAAATTGATCCACAATTCAGGAAGCATTGGTACACATTGGTAAAAAAATGATGATAAGTAGTTTGTGCCAATAGATGTTGGGTAACAAAGATTTGTATCAATGATGAGAATTACTTTGGTTCATTTGTTTCGTTAGCTATGATGGAAAAATCAAAACAATATGCTTAATGACAACAGCACCTGTGAAAATGTTCCACTATGAGTATATCAACAACAGCGCTAGTCAACTGGGGTTTTTTCCCCATCATTTCTCAAAAAACAAACTGATGAATGACAATACTAATTACAATTAAAATATCTTTCCACTTCTTTCTAAACAATTTCAAACCAACTATGGCATACATGACAATACTAATAACAATTAACATATGTGTTCATTCTTTGAAAACATTTCTCTGTTGCATGTGTTTGAGTCAAAAATTAGCAAGCGTTATAACTGAGGGTCCTAGGCCTATCTAAACTGCATCTGTTTTGTACTGCATGCATCGGCAGTTTCTCAGCTTCATCTCCAAGGTTGCAGCTTAGGCAAAGGTATGTCTCACATACATTTGGGGAAATAGCTATGCAATATGCATTGGTTTTTGGGGGGGTTTTAGAAAAAATAACTATGCTAAATGCAGAAATTCTCTTTTATTGTGTTTTTGGCCACCTTTTTTCTTTTTTTGCCGTTTCGGAGCCAAAATTGGGATTGTCGCGAAGCGTTATGCGGCAAAAAGTGACTCCACATACTTAAACGCGCGGAGTACGTGAGACAGATTTTTTTTTGGGGGGGGGGGGCCTTATTCCATGTGAGTCTATGGGAGCTATACTCTATTTGCCTTCCTCTGGACAGTGACGTAACTTTACAGGCGCAGCATTTATGCACACGTATGTATCGTCTTTCTACGCGTGTGTGTTTACGTCTGCGTCATGAGTAGGCGCGCGAGCTACGTCACTGTTGTCTCGTGATAGATAAATATACCATAGTTATGGGGACTGTCAAATTTGTCACATTGCCATGATTACAGGAGGATACAAACAGTGGAAGCGAGGTCTACCGAGACTACTGGCTTAGAGTTGCAGATTAATGAAAGGTATTAAGCGTGGGCCATTATGTACTGTCAAAGTTGAACTTTTCGCGCTCCATCTATTTTCGCACTTTTCACGCTAAAATCAGCAAGCGCAAAAATAAAAATGCACAAATATAGTCATTTTTTATGTAGGTCTAAGTAAGGAAGCTCAAAATCACAAAATAAAAACAAGCAATATTGTTCAAAATGTGTATTGCGGGAAAAATTACACTTACAAAAATTTCTCGTTTTACAATATTAAGTTAAACAATAAGAGTTGATAAATTACCTGACTACTTGGGGGGTCGATAAATTACCTGACTACTTGGGGGGTCTTACAGTACAAGTCAATCTCAAAATACAATTATCAAATTTGTTTTATAAACATTTCTGTGGCGTTAACTTTCCTTTCCCGCTTCCCGCAACTATTGATTTTAGATCATGCATGCACTTGGTTCACCAAAGGGTGAATGTACAAAAAATGTATCAATCAAGTATAGGGCTTGCTGTAAACTACCCAGGGCAGCCCTTTTATGGCAAAAGGATGTATCTTATAATGTGCTTTCCTAATGAAATACTTCCTTTTAACATGGATTGTGTTAACTTGGTTCAATAGTCCTCACTTAGGAAAAGGTTGCAACTTGTAAAGACAATAAAAGTAATATACTGCCTTTTACCACTACATGAATTTTGGAGTAAAAAGCTAACTTTGATCATGTTAAAAGGAAGTATATTGTTAGGAAACTACATATAAGATACATTCTTTTCCCATAAAAGGGCTGAGGGGGTCTATCAACTATAATTGTTGTCCACACACCAAACTGTACAAATGCGTGAAAATTAATTATGTTCAACAATCAGGCATGCTAAGCATGAGATGCGTTTAGGGGTATAAAAATGGACTATTTCAAGACAAACAAATATTTTGCCAAATAAAATAAAATAAAATGTTACTCTAGTTACTATTATTGTGTTTTAATTGTATTAATTGATTACAAAATAAAAATTCCATTGAAATGGAATGGGGGCGATCCAAGAGAAAGAAGCATATTTTGTAACCATTTTCTGTTGCATACCAAACAAAATACCATGGAAATGGTGTATGTATTTTCGATAATTCAAACCAAAAAACAAATTAAAAAACTGCAGTCTAAAAATAGTACAGGAAACCAATAAAGTTGATTTGTGTGCATGGAAGGAAGGGGGGGGGGGGGGGGGGGGGGGGGGGGGGTACCGTCTGAAGAACAATCTAGGTATATATGACAGCCACAACTCACCATTTATCCAAAGATTTTCTGATTTATTAGACAACCCCACAACAATTGGGAGATCTTTTAGTCAAACAAGATAAGCTATTATGTCTCTCTGTTGGGAGTCTAATAACATCTCTCTGATTGCATCATCAAGGCTAAACAAATACAGCTTTGACTCCATCACAGACGGCAGGACTGTTGAAATAAACTGCATAGGTACATGTAATTTACAAAGACTACAAACATGGCGGCCCCCACTATGTCTAGAAAGACCAAAATGTGTAAGTTTTTGCAATAACATGCTATAAGGGTGGCTTCGCCCCCCAAAAAGGTATTTCATAATTCAGTTAATCAAGTATAAAACATTTTACTATAGCGTACAAGAAGAAATCAAAAATGCTCATCAATTAACAAATATTATAATGAATTATCACAAAAGTGTGAACTAAGGCCAAACAAAGAAGGTCTGTCTCAGAAGCCCGCCCGCATTGGTATGTGAATTGAGCTATGGCGCGTAGGTCTATGCGCTGGTGGCTAAAAAAACTTCTTCTTTTTTTGGATTTTTTTGGATTTTTTTTTTGGATTTTTTTTTTTTGGATTTAAAAAAAAAAGTTTAAAAAAGTTCTCCGTAAGCTTGGATAAGCGAGAAAAAAAAATAGCAAAAAAACAAACAAAACTTACCTTTTTGCACAATGTTTCTGAGACAGACTATCTTCTTTGTTTGGCCTAACATATCCGTATAGTACCCAATGGAAGTGGGGAAAGTACTTTTTTCAACGATTGACCGACTGTCCCCATTAGAGAAAATGATGGTGCAGAGAAACTCTTTTTATTCTGTTTGGATTTAGCACAGTTGGTATGAGTTTATTGATGGAAGAAACTAATTTATCACAAACAAAAATTGGGAATTGACTCAACTGCCTCGCAATCTGAATGGCAAGATTGTTTCAACAATGGATTTATTTATTTAACACAATGGTGATTTGTTTGTTAACAGCCTCTATGACCTACACATTGAACATTATTTTGCTTTGATAGTGATGTATATCGTCGCTGTTCTGTCAAAACCTCGTATCTCCATCTGGCCCGTCAGCATGTATAAAGTAATACTTCCTATGTGTAACCTTTGGGCAGTTTGGTCTACACATGTTCAAGGGCCAAAAACACATCTATCAAAACCTGCCCCTGAACATGTATGGAGCAACACTTCCTATGCCTAACCATTGGACAGTTTTACTTTATACATGCTGAGGGGCAGGAAAAACATACAAGGTTTTGACAGAACAGCAATGATATGACAAGTGGTATGAAATCCATAACACCAATCAGATATATTCTTTTAGTGAATAAAACAATATTCAACAGGCAGAAGTATAGCTGTATAGTTGGGTATTTCTATTTGCTTTTTTGTTCTTTTTAGAGGTGGGTCTTTTTCAAACATTCTGAAAACCCTTTCAAAATTTGTCAAAGATTCTCAAAATGTGTCAAAGATTAAAGTGTCAAAGATTTTCAAAATGTGTCAAAGATTTTCAAAATGTGTCAAAGATTTTCAAAATTTGTCAAAGATTTTCAAAATTTGTCAAAGATTTTCAAAATTTGTCAAAGATTTTCAAAATTTGTCAAAGATTTCCAAAATTCTTCAAAGATTTTCAAAAAAAAATTGTCAAAAAGTGGGCCTTTTTCAAACATTCTGCAAACACAATATTTGTTAAAGATTTTCAAAATTTATCAAAGATTTTCAAAATTTGTCAAAGATTTTCAAAATTTATCAAAGATTTTCAACGATTTTCAAGATTTTCACATCATTAAAAAATATATCATATTTCATATTTTAACTCTAAATTTCAAAAATAATGGGAAACAGCTTTTCTTTCTGTCACCTTTCCTGACAGATATTGGACTACAATGGTACTCTGTCAATACATAATAGCAGTTGATGTCACATAGTGCATACAGCATGATTATTAGGGCCATAATTTGTCAATTTAGCCTCATCCAAGCAAGGAGATGAATGTCGCAGGACAACTAAACAATTTTATGTTATGCCAGTTTTATAAAAAACAAACACTTAAAATCACATCACAGTTCATATTAAATTGTACAATATATATATAATATCTATATCAGTTATTAGTTTTAACATATCAATATCTATAGCGGCGGATACACGATTTCCTATGTGTTCATAGACAGTAAGCTGTTGACGGCTGCGTCCTTGTTTCCCCCATTGGCCTCCAGTACCGACCTTATGACCTCCGAGTCCATGCTAGGGAACATCTCCTGGATGGTCTTCAAGTCTTCTTGCGTGATGACAGCTGGCTGCTGTTGCTGTGGTTGCTGTTGCTGTTGCTGTGGTTGCTGTGGGTGTTGCTGTGGGTGTTGCTGAGGATGTTGCTGGGGGTGTTGCTGCTGTTGCGGGTGGCCTTGGTGTCCTATGAAAGCTGAAACAATTTTTTGAAATGAAAAGTTCGTTATTATACTCCTGCAGCTACCAATTCCCTCCAATTTATATCCCCTTCCTCTTTTTAAGAGTATCACAGAATATAGTATTGACTTTTTGCTACAGTGGAAGAAACTTGATGTGTATCTCCGAGGTACCTACAAGGGTACTTACCTCCTACTGGTGCTCCCATAGGTGCTGCCATTGGTGGTGGGTATTGGTATGATGGCATCATCACTGTCTGTACACCGCCACCGTACATCTGGGGTGCGTACATCATGGGCATTGCAGGTACTTGCTGTGTACGAAAAACAAATTCAAAACAGTAATGTTTGTATCTATCAAAGGCAGGCAAAAAAGCAAGAAATCGTGGATTGTTGTCAAATAAACTTGCCCTAATCCATCTGGATTTGGGTAATATGTGACCAAATTTGACCCTATATTTTGCTCTTGTTTGACTCTTGTTAAGCAGTTTTGAAAGAGATGAGCCATTGCCTATCAGTATTGAAAGCCTGCTGTACGGTTTTCTATTACTCGCTGCTGTAAAAATGTAAAACTGTCACTAAAATGTAACTAAAGCATAGCCAAAAATTCATAACCTTATGACAAGGCATTTGAACCTTTGAACCTCAATCCCACACATGTTACAGTCCGTTCATACTCTCGTCGTTTGCGCATCGGGCGACATCGCTGGATGACAGTTGACTGCTTCAACCTGTGCGTCGATCTCCGACGACGTCGGGCGGTGCGCAACGACAGGCGTATGAACAGACCTTTAGATGCTAATGTCAGTTGCTGTTAGAGTGTACCTACCTTCTTTATCTTCGCCTTGCTTGCCTGTCAGAGGGTACCAGTCATCCTATGCTGGTTCCCTGCATCAATGGGCTCCACACAACTTATCCATAGATGCAGGTACGCTCAAATTTCCACTCAAATCTGATTTGCTGGCATAAAAGTCATGCATATTCATGATTGACACAAAATAGATCCACAGATAAATTTGATCAAGCCAGCGTCACGCTTAGAATGATAACAAATTTGCTGATTGGCACAAACTACACGTGTATCTGCGCTAACCGCAGCGCCGGACTTCACACGCACATGCACGCTTGTCATACCGCGCTCCCCATCGCGCCGTAGCTATGGCAGCGCGACAATGCATTCAGCGTTCGATGCGGTATCTCAGCTACAGTGTGTTGATCGTTATTTACCTTATGCCATAACAGAGCGACAATGCAATGTGTTGAGCTTACGGTTACGGACGGCAATTGATTTGCCCGTACCTGCACCTATGGATAAGTTGTGCCGGGGATCCAGGGTGCAGGGAACCAGCATACAGTCATCCTTGACTTCACCTTCAAACACTGGCTGAGTCACTGTCGCATGAGTCTATGCTATTCTAGAGGGATTATGGGACTTAGTCTACCTACCTGGTAAGATAGGATGAGATTAATCATGCCTTCTTTGTCTTCGCCTTGCTTGCCTGTCAGAGGGTACCAGTCATCCTTGACTTCACCTTCAAACACTGGCTGAGTCACTGTCGCAGGAGTCTATGCTATTCTAGAGGGATTATGGGACTTAGTCTACCTACCTGGTAAGATAGGATGAGATTAATCATGCCTTCTTTGTCTTCGCCTTGCTTGCCTGTCAGAGGGTACCAGTCATCCTTGACTTCACCTTCAAACACTGGCTGAGTCACTGTCGCAGGAGTCTATGCTATTCTAGAGGGATTATGGGACTTAGTCTACCTACCTGGTAAGATAGGATGAGATTAATCATGCCTTCTTTGTCTTCGCCTTGCTTGCCTGTCAGAGGGTACCAGTCATCCTTGACTTCACCTTCAAACACTGGCCGAGTCACTGTCGCATGAGTCTATGCTATTCTAGAGGGATTATGGGACTTAGTCTACCTACCTGGTAAGATAGGATGAGATTAATCATGCCTTCTTTGTCTTCGCCTTGCTTGCCTGTCAGAGGGTACCAGTCATCCTTGACTTCACCTTCAAACACTGGCTGAGTCACTGTCGCATGAGTCTATGCTATTCTAGAGGGATTATGGGACTTAGTCTACCTACCTGGTAAGATAGGATGAGATTAATCATGCCTTCTTTATCTTCACCTTGCTTGCCTGTCAGAGGGTACCAGTCATCTTTGACTTCACCTTCAAACACTGGCGGAGTCTATGCTATCCTAGAGGGATTATGGGACTTAGTCTACCTACCTGGTAAGATAGGATGAGATTAATCATGCCTTCCTTGTCTTCGCCTTGCTTGCCTGTCAGAGGGTACCAGTCATCTTTGACTTCACCTTCAAACACTGGCGGAGTCTATGCTATCCTAGAGGGATTATGGGACTAGCTTAGTCTACCTACCTGGTAAGATAGGATGAGATTAATCATGCCTTCCTTGTCTTCGCCTTGCTTGCCTGTCAGAGGGTACCAGTCATCTTTGACTTCACCTTCAAACACTGGCTGAGTCTATGCTATCCTAGAGGGATTATGGGACTTAGTCTACCTACCTGGTAAGATAGGATGAGATTAATCATGCCTTCTTTGTCTTCGCCTTGCTTGCCTGTCAGAGGGTACCAGTCGTCCTTGACTTCACCTTCAAACACTGGCTGAGTCACTGTCGCATGAGTCCATGCTATCCTATCATCTGTAGTGAATGCTTTCTGAATATATGAAAAATATTATATATTTAAAGGGGCATTGAGAGATGTATCGATATACTAAATGAGCAAATAACGTAAAGATAATCATCAACATAGCCCAAATCCAAAATGTCGACATCGCCTTCATGCCAAAATAAGCAAATAACGGCACTTCCGGGTTGAGATTTGCCGCGAAAGTACGTGAGTAAAACGATGCATGACTTCCGAATTCAGCACCTGAGTCATATCGAAACTAAGAAAATCATGAAATTTTATATGATAAACGGCCATTGTTGGTAAACTGTTTCAGACGGTAGTTAGTATATATATGCCTTAGTATTACTTTGATGCAAAAAAAACTGATTTCCAGGATAATTGAGGGCACACTCCCATACATATCTCTCAATGCCCCTTTAATAGTTAACACTTTCCACGCGGCAGTCGTCTGCAGACGACACATCAAAAATTTCACAAAATGTTTCAAAAATGTTAAAATTATTGAATTTCATCACCATATTTGGAATCACTATGAAAAATGCAGTACAATAAGTACAAACATGCATAGTATTGGTTCAATACTCCTTGAGATAGACTTTGAAAGTTGAGAAAGGTTTCTGACAAATCTATTTTGTATTATGGTAAACTAATAGCCACGTGGAAAGTGTTAAACTGCTCTGTGTGGGGGGGGGTACATGTAGGGGGGGTACATGTAGGGGGTGGGTAGGGATTGGGGGTAGGGTGTTACACACATGTGACAGTTTACTATCAAACGGGGGACCCTGCTTTCAGAGCGGACAGTCGGATAGGTGCAAACGCATGCAAAGGGGTCCTAGATTGATATGGCTAGGACGCCCTTTATTGTCATAGTAGTATATCATCCATTTGTTGCAATGTGTCGTATATTTATACACAAAACGTCCTCGGTTAGGCATAGACATTCTGTTTCAGATGTTCGCGTTTGGATAGCACTAGACGTGTGTCCACGTTTGGGAGCAAACACAGGTACGGGGTGGGGGTGTGGGGTGGGGGTGTGGGTGGGTGGTGAGGTTGTGTAGTTTCAATTTTAAGGTCTTCCATGAGATCATAAAATATAAAATCACAGGGCTGATCATCTCTATTGAAATGTTAATTGTATCAAATTGCTACTTCATGTCACGATCGTAGAGATCTTTTTCGTGTGTAAAAGGCCTCATTATTAATATACATGTATTGTATTGGTAACCTTTGCAACAACATCTACATGCAACAACATATCTGTAACAGGCTGTTGTGATATTAATCATTATTTCTGTGAATACATCTTGCACAATGTATGGGGGTCAGCTGTGGCACTTTGCACCATCTGTATTTGTATTGGTAACCTTTATTTGTAACAACTTATCTCAACCCGGGGGGGGGGGGGGGTGGTCTCACAGTGAGATGGTATACGTATATATGTGCCTGCCTTTTGGGGTGCTTTTTTGCAACAATTGGTATAGCGATGGGGTGTTATCATCACAGACCAAAGTGCCCAATTTGCATAAATTGGGTGTATTATGAGACATTTTTTGTTAAAAGCAACCAATTTGTGCAAAATTAGGTGCTTTTCTAACAAAATTGGTATATTAGTGGGTGAGAAATTGGCACATCCATGTACGATTTTGGCGAGAGTACCCCCCCCCCCCCCCCCCCCCCACACACACACACACCCCAGGGTCTCTAACAGGCTGTTGTGATATTAATTATAATTTGTGTGAACAAATTTTGCACAATGTATGAGAAGGTCGGTTGTGACCCTATTTTTGTTTCCTTCATCTTGCACCTTGGTTGGATGGATTGGTTTTTGAGCGGCATGTCCAAATCCCTCTTTGGCTCATTATCTAGTACTGTTAAAGGTAGGAGTTACGATTGCTGGTTACATTTTCAACTTGATGTTTGTACAAAATAGCCCCCCCCCCCCCCCAAAAAAAAAAAAAAATTCAACCATTGCCCAAAAATTACACAGGGTGGGGAGGGGGGCTACTTTTTATCAATTCTGTTTAAAATAGCCCCTGCAATCCAAATTTATTTCGAGCGCTAGTCATTGTTAAAATAGTCATATTCCAAAGTTTGAGTTGCATAACGCTAATGGTTCTTATTTTAGAAATCACAGGGTGATTTAAAATTTGCCCATTGAATAGTACACAAACTGGCTGGGTGTTTTAATCACTTTTGGCAGTAAGTCACTTCATTTTGGCCTATAATGTATAAATGGAACATATCTTGCCCCAAACACTTTACAGAAATAATGAGAAAAATATGGGAGCTCTTCTGATATCAAAATATCTTGATTTGGGCAAAAAAAACCAAAGTGATCGGAACATACACCTTTAACTGAAAGTGTCTATAATTTGACAAAACATCTAATATTGGAGGAGCTGTATCAATGGGGATTACGCCTTTGTTGTACTAAAGACTGAATTATAGACACAATTATTGACACCATTTTGGACCAGTTACCACCCAAATCCAATTTCCGGCTTATTGACACACTTAACATGAAGAAATATTTACACTATTGAACCAATTGGGCTACGCATCTATAATTCTATTCATTTTAGGCCAACATTTAAGTATCTTGTCTAAAAAAGACATTTATAATTGAGTGAACAAACAAAAGCTTATTCCCCATTCTCTGAGCACCACAAATTAAAAACCGTTTTGTCAAATTATAGACACTTTGAGAAGTAAATGATACAGTGTCTGTGCCATTTAACTGATAGCTTATTCATAATTGGACTTGTCATTTCACACCACAATTTGACCCTTCTTAAGTTGTGTGTCCAATTACAATAATGGCTAGAGTCTACATTAAGAGTGTCCCACTAGCGTAATCAAATACACACCCAGAATTGCTATCTAGCCATATCATCCATAATACAGCCTATGTCTAAAGGGACACCACCCCTTTCCCATCCCGCTGGACCCCAAACACCCAGCAAACAGCATCTAAGCTTCATCTCATCAAATATTTCTATAAGTAGAAATGTAGATAGAGTATGTCTGGAAGAGAACACACCCTCCCACCTGGCAAATGCCCTTTAAGATTTCTTATAAATAAAGTCTGTCTGCCTGTATCCCTCCTAACCCAACCCTACCTCAAATATGTACCAAATGCCCTGTAAGCCTCACCGCATTAAATATTTCTGAGCAAATAAAGTGTATGTTTGGTAGAATACATGGTTGTGAGTCAACTTTAATAAATGTTAATACAAATTTCGTTTTGTGTGGGCTTCTGTCCACACTCGTCAGTTGAATAATGCAATAAATGCAAACATACACCTCCCAACGGATTCCAACATTTACACACACCAAGCAAAGGCCATCAAAGTTTTCTTAACAGACAAGAGCCCATGTTTGGAGGGACCTCATATCCCTCCAATCCCAAGCACACACAATATTCCCTCTAGGGCGACAAGAAAAAACAACCTTTGCTACTGTCCAGGCCGAACCATTGTTTTCAAAAAGGGGGGATTTGTTGAAATTTTAATGAAATGTCAAAATGTATTTCACAACATTTTTAAAAAACAACAACCATAAATGATAAATACAAATGCCTGACCGACCGACCAACCCTACTTGAGACTGAGAGGCCCGTATTTTTTCCACTTAAGCCTCACCTCATCAAATATTTCTAAATAGATAGAGTCTACGCCTGGAGGGATGTTGCACTGTATCGTCTTGTTCCATCGTGGATTCTTCGACCCGTTCACGTCTGTCGGTGTCTCAAAGACGGCGTGGCCAACTCGGATACGACAATAGGGATCCATTCTTGTCATGCCGTAGTTCTTTGCAAGCTTGGCCTGTGTTGTGTAAAATCAAGTTGGTCATGTTAGTTTTACATACAGATGATGTCAACTTCAGTGTTGAAAACAAAAATACAAACTATGTATACTAAATAAAAATTGCGAATGTGGTGATGTCTCAATCTCAATGTGCCAAAGTCATTTTCGTGTACAGATATTTTTGCGATTCTATAATTTTTGGGAAATATGCAAGACTTTAATTTTGCGGTTTCTACAATAATTATCTGTTGCAGAGAGGTTTCTATTCACCTGTGCTACAGTGATGCTCAGCCTGCCGACACAGGGGGGTAACTGTCCCGGCACCCCCTGCTGTTGCTGTTGTACAGGGTAACCCCCTTGTCCATACTGCAGAGCCCTGGCAATCTCTTCATCGGTGTTGCCTTGTTGTTGTTGCTGAGGTTGTCCGCCGTCTAACGATAGAAAGTCATTGGGCAGGACTCCAACCATAACCTGTACACAAATAAGGTGATAGATCACGGCTGTTTGACTGTCTGATTTATAATTAAAATTATGGAATAAAAAAAGATAACATAGTGGCCCCGTTATGGTTTGACCTGATTTAGGTAGCGCTAATGAACACGAGTATACGGTGAAAAATTTGTTGAGCCCTTTTTAAATTATCGGCATTTTCTACTTTACACACATTTTACATGTAACTCTATGGGAAATGTGGCCGATGAGGGCGCTATTATAGTAAATAATAATATTCAAAGCTCTATTTCTCAGAAATGGCACCAACAAATGTTCTGAAATTTCTACAAAAGATGGCCAGTATATTCAGATACTTGAATCAGTTAAAACCAGAACCGGGCCAGCAAGTAACGGTGTTCTCAGAATAAAACGGACAAATTATGTGGGATCAAACAGCCGTGAGATTGTGAGAATAAATTTAAAATACAACAATGACTTTATTATGTTCTCATATTCAAAAAAATACTTGAAAAGTTATTTAGGAATAGTTTTTGAGGACTTCAAATCAGTCAAAGTTTTGAATTAGGTAAACTACATTTTGTTTTCATGGGGCTCCCCTTGCATTCCACCATGCAACTGTAAAGAACGAGTTGCTAATTAACAGCGAGTATACTGATTCACTAATACTGAATGTAAAACACTCTACACTTTATAATAACAGTTTAAGTCAAATAGAAAAATATTAGGGCAACTGTTGAATCCATTCATGGGAACAATGGAATAAAGCGTAACAACACAATTTAATTAAGCAAGAGTTGAGTTTTTAAGACATGTACTGATCTTTTTTAAAGCACGTTTGACATAAAGGCTGTGTTAAATTAATGATAAATAAGCTAAGCTAGAAAACTAGTGTAGACAGTCTGCGTCATTTTTGTTACTGTAGTGGGAATAGGGTGATCCAAATTCAAGCCAGTACTTCTTGGCAATTGAAATAGGTCGAGCTATTTAACCAAACTATACATATTCTTGACACAAAAAGGCTGAAATGCTTTCATTTCATATAAGCTCTCAACTCAGCACGATTCAGAGGCTCAGAGCTTCATGTGTAAGAGGCTATAGAGGGCACTGTTGATCACATGTATTATGATATACCACACATTATAAATGGATAACAATACGATCTACCCAATACTTGTATACCCTAATATCATCACTGATTCTAAAGCAGTGACCTATCAACAGTGTCCCCTCCTATTCTGGCATTTCGATATGTAGGTGCATTTCTTTTTGGTCAGAGCCTCAAGGTAGTACAGGAAACCCATACGTTGGGTTTTTTTGTGTTTTTTTCCCTACCAACGTATGGGGAAATTGTATTGCTAGAAACTGTCAATTTGATTTGCTGTACAAAGTGAATGGTGTGGCTCTCGAATGATTAGTGGGGGATTACAGCAAAAATGCATTCCCGTAGATTTTCATACTAGCTACGCACCTTCAGAAAGTCCTCATCTTTCTTTCCAGCCATTTTTAAAACATGAAAATGCTAAATTATTCCATATTTAATCATAATTCTCCGCCGTGTAAACGCAATGGCAGAATTTTGTTTAGACATCTCGCGAATATCCCAGTTTTTCCCAGTAGGCAACGCGGTCCAGATTTAGTCTCGTCCCCCATCGCAAAGTAACAAACGTCTATACGCTACGCACATCACTTACGAACTTACGAATGTATTAAAATGAGTCTATTTATTAATAAACATGGCGCCGATTTCGATAAACATCGCTAGTGCCGTTAAGTGAATGGGCTTAGAATTTCACCTTAAATTTCAAGGGAATAGTACATTTGTACAAAATGTTAAACGAATGGCAAGATAGATGAGAAAGAGTAGATATTAGAACAAGCACAAAGAAGTGTGTTTTTGAGCTTTTTATTTATTTATTTATTTATTTGTTATTCTGCAAAATCGACATCAACAATACAAAAATAATCAAGCACATAGTAATAACATATAACATCACGAATATAATCAGACAACCAAGTTGATAAGCCAGGATAACCCATAAAGTTGGCTAAATATGCCAACTTATTTCCAATGGGGTCCCAAAAGGAAAAAGGTGCCTGCAAAAGGTGATGAAAAGAACAGAAGACAAAAACAAATAGATGGGCAAACAAGGAAATAAGTTACACATATACAGCCAATTCCTGGTTCATCGACGTAGTGGACAGATAGGTTTTGACATGGGATTTGAAGGAACTCTTGTCTGTTATAGATCTTATGTAAATGGGTAAAGAATTCCAGTCTAGGGTACCATGATAGAAATATGAGTTGGAAGCAAGACTGGTGACTCTTGGGACATGAAAATTGTGTGAACTTGATCTTGTACGGTGAGCGTGAGCAGCAGTGGTTTTGGTGACAAATTGATTCAAATAAGATGGTCCCTTCGAGTGGAAAACATTGAACATGTGATTCAGATGGAGTTGTTTAACTCTGTCATGGATTTTTAACAATTTGAGTGAATCCAGATGCACCTGACCAATATGATCTCTGGGAGACAAGTTGAGAATGAAACGAGCCATTTTGTTTTGGACGATTTGAAATTTGCGCTGGTATGATTTGTTGAGACTTGAATACCAGGAAGTGCAACAGTAGTCAATATGACACTGCAGAAGGGCAGAGCATAGATTTTTCCGTAATTTCTGGTTACGGTATTTGGAATGTCTGTAGAGAAATTTGAGTTTTCCAGTTACTTTGTTAATAATAGAGGAAACCATTAGGTCTCCAGAGAGGCTCTGGTCGAGTGTCACTCCCAAGTATTTGATAGACTTTTGGGCCTTGATGATTTTATCATTATAAGATATCTGAAAATTGTTGACCTTACCAAGTTTAGTTTTGGTACCAAATATAATACACTCAGTTTTCCCTACATGAAGGGATAACTTATTAGAAATCAACCAATCATTACAGGACTTTAAATCAGAACTCAGACTGCGGGAAATGACCTCAGGATCTTTATGGGATGAGATAATAACACTATCATCTGCATATAGAAGCAGCTTGTTGTGCACTGATGTTTCCATGTCATTGCTGTAACAAAGATAGAGAAGAGGGCCCAGTAAACTTCCCTGTGGTACACCACAAGAAAGTTGCTTAAGGCTGGAATTGATGCCATCAATGCACACCAGCTGCTGTCTATTAGATAGATATGATTTAAACCAGCTGGGGTCGATTCCCATGGCCTCCAGTTTTTTGCAGAGAATTTGATGGTTTACGCTGTCAAAAGCTTTTTGCACATCTAGAAGTAACATCCCGACAAAATTACCCTTTGCAATTTGAGACCTAATAAAATCAGTGAGGTAAATCAAACACGTTTCGGTGGAAAAGCCTGAACGGAAACCAGATTGATACTGAAAAAGCAAATTCAAGGAACTAAGATATTTCTCAATCTGAATGTAAACGCTTTTTTCTAAAATTTTGGAAACACAGCTCTGTTAAGCGATACAGAAATTACCACAAAAATCATATTTAGAAGGAGTCATACTTAGGATGGGGACAGATAGAGAAACATGCAAAATACCCTATAGGATGAATAATACCAACTGATGACAAATATCACTAAGTATGATTTGTTGTACTAGCCTCGAGGTGTGCTTGTCTTTAACCAGACAGGGAGTGAAAGTGAGCAACTTGAGTAGTGGTACTTGAGTAGTAAAGTGGAGTGCTACTTGTAGCCTCTAACGAGAGTTGGAGTGAGCTTATGCGAGGAGTAACAGAATGGGGCAATAACTATCATTCTTATACTCAAACAATACAGAGAAGACGACAACTAAGATAGAGAATTTTCTGAGTATATCTTGAGTGCATGGGGACCCATGATATGTAAAATGCCTAGTAATCACATGAGTAAATGTGTCAGAGCTATATAATTAAACAAATAATTGTTGATCATTCATAATGCTGAAAACATACAAGGTCGCTTTGCGATCCGGGTCACTTCTGATGACGTCATTTACGTCATTTGTTGTTCAATCGAATGCAATCAAGTCAGCTGCGACCTCACAAGACTTTTCAAAAGTTGGGACAGGTTGCACCAGCACCAGGTCGCTATGCCCGGATTGCTGCAGTTCACTTCATCCAACTTGTGAGCGACTGGGCGCCTCATCTGTAGAATTGCTACGAGCGATTTCTATCACTTAGCAGGGCTGTCAACTTTTGGGATTTGCTGGGAGGGAGAGATACAGACTCAAAAAAAAGAATCGTAAAACATGCACAATTTTTTCCCCGTCAGCAGCTGAAATCCTGATAAGTGTGGGGGGGGGGGGGGGTAGGGATGATGTTTTCCTCAAATCCGCACGAAAATGGCATGGTCAAAATCGCAAATGTACCGACGGAGGCTAGTATAAAGGTGTTGATACACACTTTAATTGAGGTAATTTTGTTAAGGCGGGATATTTTATATGCTAGGCGGGAGTGCGGGAGAAAGAGTGTCTATGCGGGAGAGTTGACAGCCTTGCACTTAGTCTGCTCAAGTGACTTAAAAATAGCCACGACCTGCGACCAACTATTGTAGTATGCAATTGCAATTAAGCAATATTGTCACGATTCTATCAGGGTCCAATGTAATGTGCCTGGTGCATATCGTGACGGCTGGTGCGCCTATTGACATTGTTTTAGAATGCAGTGCATCGAAAGACCTTTTTGGATGAACGAGAACTAATAAAACTTACAACTCGTGCTCAGATCATGTCTCATGATGCTAGGTCTACTCTAAATACTAGGCTAGGAAATTAAATTAAATGAAATGATAATCAACAACTATTTGTTTTGATTAATAATAAATGCCGACACACTCACACTACTTTTTTTTCATTGAGGTTTTTGTTTTTATTTTGTTTGTTTACATCAACAAAATAACTGGTTTGATAGGTTGTCGGTTTATCACAATCGTGACAATACTAATGACCGTTTCGTGATTGGCAATATCCAGATTTTCGGGACATTCCAAACTAAATTCGCTTGATTGATCATTCAATTTCATGTATGTTTAATGTTATCGACCAAAATTACGATAACGACATGAACGACACGATTTTACAACGAAACGGAAGGCGTGTAAATTTCCCTCATTTTTAACTTACAAATAAGAATCAATTTACGAATTAAAATTGGTTATTTTTAATGTTTTAGCCTACCTGTTCTCGTCTAGTTTGTGACGCCATTTCTTCATGAATTAGAATTGTAAATGTTTGTGTAAACTTGACTGACCTGACCTTTGATCTACTTCCTTGATTGATTGATTGATGAAGGTGTTTCTATTAAATTATCCACAGATTTGCTGATGCTTTGCCTTCTTACAATTTATGAATGTGATTTATTTCACATGCATTCATTTTGACGGGGACTTTCACATTCGCAATACTGACATTTAGCCACATTAGGAGGTTATTATTCTACTCAGTACATGTAGGCCTATGACTTGACTTGGATAAATTTATTGCAGTTAAAAAACAGACCAGGTTGTTTAGGGTTGACATTCCTGCATAGGATAAACTAGTCACAAGCATATGAGTCATCGACAACTTGGTTTATACCAATTCGACCGAATATAACAATGAACAACACCAGTGACAATTCCAAATTTCAAGATATTAATATTAGTTGAATCAAGGGCGATTTATAAAATAAATGTGTATAAAGATTATCTATGTTAGCAAGATCGAGCAGAGTCCATCAAATGGTTACCCAAAAAAAGTTAAGGGGGCTGTCATTTTCTTCGGTAGCCGGGGGGCGAATTTATTAACCGTACTCACTCACTGTATAAATGTATTGCTGTACAATGTACACATGTGCTATGCACTTTACTCCGTCAGGTATCAAATGTTGTTTACGGTAATAAAGATCGCAGCCGGGGGGGTCCCGAATATCCCGTGTGGGTCATTATCTTTTTACACAGAAAATAGGGGGGTCATGAAATTAATACCATTGTATATAGTCCCTGTCATAATTTCTTGGACATAATTCGCGCTATTTCACGCGAGCGTATTTTGTTGTTGTTCGCGGAGCTGCATCCAAATGCATGAAAAGCGCGTACAAGTTTGCATGCATGCGCGTGTTGACTTCCGCGATTGACCAATGAGGACGCGCGATCATTTTAACATCGCCCGGTACGCACTACCGGGTTTACGCATGTACGCTAATACGAATGTACGCAAGCACGCACGTATTAGTTGAATTTTGTCCAAGGTATTATGACAGCGACTATAAAGTGGGGGATGAAAGCAAAATTGTAGTTGAAATACTAAGTTAGTTCTATATACTTGTATGTTTCAACGTATTGTAAAAAATGACGATGATAAATGAGATGTTTGGGACCACCCTACCAAAGAAATGACCGCCCCCTAAGTCCAGGGCCGTCAGAAGGGGGGGGGGGGGGGGGGTGCGTTGGGTGCGGACGCACCCCCCTTGAAAATCTCTTTTTTTATTTTTAGGGTAACATGTTGTTTTATGAATGGAAAATGGGGTCAACGATGGCAAGATACATGAAAATTGTGTCCTAACTTCGCTGTAATGCTCAGAGCTTCCGGGGGCTTCGCCCCCTGGACCCCCTACTACGGCGGTCCCCTGAACCCCACCCGTTATTGGCTTCGCGCCAGAGGCGCTCGAGGCATCGCGCCAAGGCGCTCGCATCGTCAGCGTGCTGCAGCACTAACACTCTGACGTCATACTACTACTTCCGGTAAAAAATCGTGAAAACGCACCCCCCTTTCCGGTAAAAAATCGTGAAAACGCACCCCCTTTCCGGTAAAAAATCGTGAAAACGCACCCCCCTTTCCGGTAAAAAATCGTGAAAACGCACCCCCCTTTCCGGTAAAAAATCGTGAAAACGCACCCCCCTTGGGCAAAAGTTGCTGACGGCCCTGTAGTGGTCGATGTTGAGCGGCTCTTGAGTAGGCCTATATAAAAGGCTTAGATTTTTAGGAATCTCTCTTTCGGGAGCATGAAGATGAAAGGAAAATAGTGGATGCCGACGCTTTGGAACCCGATTGTTTATTTTGACGGAATAAATCGTATTGAAAATTAGGAGCCAGCGCGATGCAGGGGGTAACTTTCGAGCTGCCGAAAGACAAATTCGATTTTTTTAGAACGCTTTTGAAATGTCAGGGTGTCTCGAAATAAAACGCACCTTAGGTGATTGTAACTTCCTGATTAGGTGTCGCCAATTGACAATTCAAACGACAACATAAATTCAAATTATTTTGCGTTTGCTCATATCGTTTGATTTACACTGTAATATTACACTAGGCTGTGAGTTGATGTGTTGCTGAATCTCTTCCCATTAGTAAATTCATGTTTCCTGCAACATCTGCTCATGCCATTCCATGAAATTGAAGACCATTATGTGCCTTGTTGAATCCCCATACAAATTTCCCATTGAAAATAGCTCATGAATAATTAATCCAGCTCATTATAGGGCAGTGTGGTAATTTTGACTTATGGCAAGTATTTTGCATCAGGGTTCAAAGGGTTAAACCCTTTGAACCCTGAATTATTTTTACCCGTCGGCACCCTCACCCTGAGTTATTCGAGCACAACTTATCCCCAAATTTGAGTCTTTTGATTGTCATATCTTACACCCTTTGACTGATCGTTAGGGGGGTTGGGGTACCGCGCCATTTTGCGATATTTTGCGAAATCGATCGTGGTTATCACGTGATACGTATCGTGGAAAAATAATTTACACCGTTTTAACGAAATGCACTGTGGGATTGTGTTACCAGCCTAAAATCATAGAGGTCGCAAACTTGTTTATAATTGAGCCTAGCTATAACAAGCTAAAAATGACATCTCTGAATGTATTACCAAAGTGTGCAAAGGCGAAATTGTTTGACACACTGGTAAAATGGTTTAACAACAAGTTTTGCTATCATTAATAAAACTGAACTCAAGTTAAATCACTCTATTTATCGAGCAATAATATAATTGTTTACGCATTTTAATTGTTTAGATACAAAGTTAAATAAATCAAGGATACATTTATGATAGATAAATAAATAAAAAGAAAACTATAAACGCATGGGCGGCATTTATAATTGATAAAAATTGACATAACAATGATGTTACATTTATCCACCATCAAGTTTAAAAAATAGAAAAATAAAAGGAATATTCGAACCCGTGATTTCCGATTGCCAACGACATGGCCAACCTACGCACGCCACAGAGATCAACGAGTGTAATTGTGATGTGATCTTTTCCAGAGAGCGCCCTCTATTCATTATTTTTTTAGAAAGTAGATTTTCTTGCAGATTTACATTTCTGATCATAAATCATAGATACATTCCAAGTTACAGAGCGATACGATCCCGGATACAATTCCTAATGACCTCAAAATCATGGTTTAGAGTGAATTTATAGTGAAAATATAAACTGTCGGA
This sequence comes from Ophiura sarsii, assembly GCA_035610835.1. Taxonomy (NCBI): domain Eukaryota; kingdom Metazoa; phylum Echinodermata; class Ophiuroidea; order Amphilepidida; family Ophiuridae; genus Ophiura; species Ophiura sarsii. The sequence continues at coordinate 59,289,619 of CM069453.1, forward strand.
GTTATCCGACAGTTTATTTTCACTCTAAAATCATGATTTTGAAGTAATTAAGAATCGTATCGCTCTGTAACTTGGAATGTATGCATGATTTATGATCAGAAATGTAAATCTGCAAGAAAATCTGCTTTCTATTTTTTTTCTCGATGTTGAGGGCGTTCCCTGGAAAGATCACATAATATACCTTTTAACCATATCTATCTATTTATAACGAACGGATTTTTATTGTGCCATTTTTGCCAAATGTGTGTGTTGCTCTCGCACAAAATGTGTTTGTAATTTGATTATAATCCTTATTTTTAAAAGAACGGTAATTATTTTTGCCATTTTCGAGAAAAAAAATGGCGTAACTGATACGGTAAACTCCAGCAGTCACAGATGATGCCGGCAGGCTAAGCAAATCCAGCATATAAAACAAAAGTGCTCCTAATGGGGCTCGAACCCACAACCTTTCGCTCCTCATGACGACGTTCTATCCACTACACTAACCGTGCTAATTGGAAATAATCATTGCAAATAATATATTTATATCATGGGTCATGGGTTAATGCACTGTGTTAAATTCTACAATCCCGGCCGCCACTCTGTTCACAGGCACAAAAAAGTTGACTTGTTTTATGCTTTTTTTGCAATTGTGAGGTGTGCAGTTCGATTTTCTTTCTCGAATTGTTTAGAAAACCATCCATTTTAGAACATCTGAAATTTAAAATGAACTGCACACCTGGGAAAGTATGATGCCAAGGGCATATTTTTTGCACGTAAATCCAATACAAGAGTTCAGAAAATCGACACAAATATGACGTCATAACCATTGCTTCGGAACAAAATGGCGCGGTACCCCCCCCCCCCCCCCCCCCCCCCCCCCCCTAACTGATCGTTTTCTATCGTGGCATACTGCCCTCAATCATCGGTAACATTGGTATAAATATATTCGTAACATAAAACATCCGTTTTTATCTCCAAAATTGCCAATCATGACCGTAATACAATGCATCCCTGTCAATCTGAGAATAATCTGCGCAAGATATTGTTGCATATGCATCCCATTTTGTGCTGTTTTTGACAGTTTTCTTCAGCAAAATGACATCAAAACACAACGTAAACTTGTCGTACACAAGGTATTTCACATCGAGTGAACATCATGTGACTTATGTCATATGACCACTCAAAGTCATATGATCAATCCGTCACATGTCCTGAGGCCGGTCAAAGCCGCTTTAGCGACTTTTCGGGTCATACCACTTTTCACGGGAAAGCCGCTTTAGCGACTTTTCGGGTTCTAAGGGTAACCAGGTTTTTCGTCGAAAAACCAGGTTTATCAAATCGAAAAAACAAGTTTATCGATTCGAGTGTCATAGTGTTTTTTTGATAAACCTGGTTAATCAATAGAAACTGTGACAATCGATAGCTCGACTATTCCGTTATAGCGTCCTTAACGGAATAGAGCGCAATAACACTGACAAAATAGTTTGGTTAGGGTTAGGGGAACCCTAACCCAGCCCTAACCCTAACCCTAACCATAAACCTAACCCTAACCAGATTGATACCCTAACCCTCACCCTAAGGCCTAACCATAACCCTAACCATAACCAAACTATTTTGTTAGTGTTATTGCATGTAGCGCCCGATATAAGGACAGAAAATATGTTGTGTTTAGGAACACCCTGCACAACACCAAACATAACATAATGTCGCCCCCATCGACAGAAGAAAGGAGGAGGAGTATCAGTGAGTTAGAGGAGAAGTCGATCTTATGTTTTCTATTATTTGTTGTGTTTTGTGTTGTGTTTAGAAATAATGTACCCCAAAAAATCATGTTCTTATGTTTTATATTATTCTCGATCTATTTCTTATGTTTTCTATTACTTGTTTTGTTTTGTGTTGTGTTTGGAAATATTAAATGTACCCCAAAAAATCATGTTCTTATGTTTTATATTATTTTCGATCTATTTCTTATGTTTTATATTATTTGTTGTGTTTTGTGTTGTGTTCAGAAATAAAGCACCTGAAAAATTCCACTTCTTATGTTTTATATTATTTTAGATCTATTTCTTACGTTTTATATTATTTGTTGTGTTTTGTGTTGTGTTCAGAAATAAAGCACCTGAAAATGTCCACCTCTTATGTTTTATATTATTTTAGATCTATTTCTTACGTTTTATATTATTTGTTGTGTTTTGTGTTGTGTTCAGAAATAAAGCACCTGAAAATGTCCACTTCTTATGTTTGATATTATTTTAGATCTATTTCTTATGTTTTATATTATTTGTTGTGTTTTGTGTTGTGTTCAGAAATAAAGCACCTGAAAAATTCCACTTCTTATGTTTGATATTATTTTAGATCTATTTCTTATGTTTTATATTATTTGTTGTGTTTTGTGTTGTGTTCAGAAATAAAGCACCTGAAAAATCCACTTCTTATGTTTTATATTATTTTAGATCTATTTCTTATGTTTTATATTATTTGTTGTGTTTTGTGTTGTGTTTTAAAATAATGTACCCCAAAAAATTCAGTTCTTATGTTTTATATTATTTTCGATCTATTTCTTATGTTTTATATTATTTGTTGTGTTTTGTGTTGTGTTTGGAAATAATGTACCCCAAAAAATCATGTTCTTATGTTTTATATTATTTTCGATCTATTTCTTATGTTTTATATTATTTGTTGTGTTTTGTGTTGTGTTCAGAAATAAAGCACCTGCAAAAATTCCGCTTCTTATGTTTTATATTATTTTAGAGCTATTTCTTATGTTTTATATTATTTGTTGTGTTTTGTGTTGTGTTCAGAAATAAAGCACCTGCAAAAATTCCACTTCTTATGTTTTATATTATTTTAGATCTATTTCGTATGTTTTATATTATTTGTTGTGTTTTGTGTTGTGTTCAGAAATAAAGCATCTAAAAAATTCAGTTCTTATGTTTTATATTATTTTTGATCTATTTCTTATGTTTTATTTTATTTTGTGTGTTTTGTCACCCAATCTATGTAGTAGATCATGTAAAATAACATGGGATATTAATACAGTATCACATGATTAGTATCATGTTAGAGTATACTCCAGTACTCCAGAGTACAGTATCTCATGATTAGATTTATTCAGTCTTGACGCCCTCAACGGAGCAAAGCGCAATAACACTGACAAAATAGTTTAAGAATGTACATTGTAGGATATCCCATATTAATTGTTAAAACTAGTGGCCATCCTTGTTTTTTCCTCCCCGACAACCAACACCCTGAGTGTTTTGACATACACTTGTTCGTGAATATCATTTCAGCGGTGTCAAAATATAAACACTTTCCATGGGATACTGTAGAGGCCTACTCTGGAGTACTAGAGTATACTCTGACATGATATTAACCATGTGATACTGTATTAATATCACATGTTAGTTTACATGTTCTACTACACAGATTGGGTGGTTTTGTGTTGTGTTTGGAAATAATGTACCCCAAAAAATCATGTTCTTATGTTTTATATTATTTTCGATCAATTTCTTATGTTTTATATTATTTGTTGGGTTTTGTGTTGTGTTCAGAAATAAAGCACCTGAAAAATTCCACTTCTTATGTTTTATATTATTTTAGATCTATTTCTTATGTTTTATATTATTTGTTTTGGTTTGTGTTGTGTTTGGAAATAATGTACCCCAAAAAATCCTGTTCTTATGTTTTATATTATTTTCGATCTATTTTTTATGTTTTATATTATTTGTTGTGTTTTGTGTTGTGTTCAGAAATAAAGCACCTGAAAAATTCCACTTCTTAAGTTGTATATTATTTTAGATCTATTTCTTATGTTTTATATTATTTGTTGTGTTTTTTGTTGTGATTGAAAAAAATAAACCTGAACAAATCAGTTCTTATGTTTTATATTGTTTTCGATCTATTTCTTATGTTTTCTATTATTTGTTTTGTTTTGTTTTGTGTTTGGAAATAATGTACCCCAAAAAATCATGTTTTAATGTTTTATATTATTTTCGATCTATTTCTTATGTTTTATATTATTTGTTGTGTTTTGTGATGTGATTGAAAAAAATAAACCTGAAAAATTCAGTTCTTATGTTTTATATTATTTTCGATCTATTTCTTATGTTTTATATTATTTGTTGGGTTTTGTGTTGTGTTCAGAAATAAAGCACCTGAAAAATTCCACTTCTTAAGTTTTATATTATTTTAGATCTATTTCTTATGTTTTATATTATTTGTTGTGTTTTGTGATGTGATTGAAAAAAATAAACCTGAAAAATTCAGTTCTTATGTTTTATATTATTTTCGATCTACCGTTAAACTTCATCTATAAGCACCCATTGACTAATAGTCAATAAGCAGAGAATAGATAAAAAGGTATGAGCGCCCTCTTTTGATCTAGAGAAATTAGCACGAATTTGTTTAGTGTATTCGATATTCAATAATATAAAGTTGTATTACTATCTAAATAATTTCATGGACAGACGAATTGCTCAGTTGGTAAAGCGCCCGGTAAAGCGTCAACTTCAGTATCACGAGGTTGGTGGATCAATTCTCAACTACACCTTTTGCAATTTCTTTTGAAATCCAAGTGATATAGAAATTAATGCAAACTTGAATGTAAAATTATTACTCAATTATACCAAGGAGTTATTATAGTTAACTCCTTGATTATACTAGCTTTATTGTTATTTTTCAAAAAACAAGCGCATAATTAATTTGATTGTATAAAGTAATGATCTTAATAGTCCAACCTTTTTATAAGCTAAAACACATTTATACTACAAATTAACCACAGCAAAATGTATTCATTGGCTTATTTTAAATGTTTCACACAGTAATCTTAAACGTTTCCTTCATCATGATTTAAGGGCAAATTATGATGATGCATATTAGGTTGGTAGATCAAGTTAAGCAACAAAATGAAAGTAACTATGCAAACCACTATAATCCTGGTCTCACAGGATTATAATTGAATGGCTATTACATCAATTTATTTTCAATAAGATAGAGGGCCGTCCATTTATACCGACCCATCAATCATACATGTAGTTATAAAACAGTATCTGACATAGCACTCCCGTTTAGATCAATTGGTAAAGCCAGCGCCAACAGTTTGGGCTAGGGCAATTGTGATCGCAGGTTCCAGATGGCAATACCTGGTTCGAATCTCACTTCAAGACTTCTTCTTTTGGAAAGGTCATAATTTTCAAATTCTTGACAGTGTTTTATTTTTATCATGAATGAACAAGGAATCTATCTTTTACGTTGGTTTTTTTATATATATATTTTTTAAATGAAACAAAATTTAATCAAACTGGACACGCAAGCCATGGCCAGTCAATAACGTTTTGACTGTTTGCCTGTTGTTCTCATTGATTCGAAACGCGATATTACACGTTTGTGCCATACCTATCTTGGAGAAACACAAAGCACAAAACAAATAAAACAAAACTGAGTGGAAAATAATAAAAGAAATCACGCGAAGGACTTATTTACGGCACCATCCATCTTTTTAAGTCTGTTTAAGTTTTTCGGAACTATAATACACACGTTTGACGGATTGCCTTTAAATTGCACGCCTAATGAACATGTCATAGTTTGAGCAGCTCACGTGGTATTGAAGGTCATGCATTACATTCATGTAAATGGTAGTATAGTGGCCACGTGTTATTGATTTATAACGGATTAGTTTTAGAATTACGAAACTGTGTCTATACATGAAGCTTCATGGTCTATATCACTAAAGAAGTCCTCTGCCCCAAATTCGATAGACATGCTACATGCTTGTATCATGAAGCTAATGCTTGTATTGATCAACTGTGAACCATATATGTACATGTACATGTACATGTATGTGTCTCTATAAACTCAATTAGGAATTGGCATCTAGAACCAACAATGGCCAACTACTCACAAAAACCACAACTTAACAAAATACCATAAGTAGCTGAACTGAAAAGCAGTGAATTGTAACCAACGTATTGTCTCATTGTACTCCATCCATGCATGTCTTCACAAAAATACTAAGTCGTTGAGGTTGATTTAAATGTTTGTACTATTTATAAAAGATTGTGATAACATTAAAATTAAAATTAAAAATAGTAGAAAGAGAGGAAAAAAAAGAGTGAAAACCCACATTAAAGACGAAGATAGATTCACTATTTATTCATGGTAAAAACAAAGTTACACCGTAAATATTTATAAACTTTCCAAAAGAAGAAGTCTTGAAGTGAGATTCGAACCAGATATTGCCATCTGGAACCTGCGATCACAATTGCCCTAGCCCAAACTGTTGGCGCTGGCTTTACCAATTGATCTAAACGGGAGTGCTATGTCAGATACTGTTTTATAACTACATGTATGATTGATGGGTCGGTATAAATGGACGGCCCTCTATCTTATTGAAAATAAATTGATTTAATAGCCATTCAATTATAATCCTGTGAGACCAGGATTATAGTGGTTTGCATAGTTACTTTCATTTTGTTGCTTAACTTGATCTACCAACCTAATATGCATCATCATAATTTGCCCTTAAATCATGATGAAGGAAACGTTTAAGATTACTGTGTGAAACATTTAAAATAAGCCAATGAATACATTTTGCTGTGGTTAATTTGTAGTATAAATGTGTTTTAGCTTATAAAAAGGTTGGACTATTAAGATCATTACTTTATACAATCAAATTAATTATGCGCTTGTTTTTTGAAAAATAACAATAAAGCTAGTATAATTGAGTAATAATTTTACATTCAAGTTTGCATTAATTTCTATATCACTTGGATTTCAAAAGAAATTGCAAAAGGTGTAGTTGAGAATTGATCCACCAACCTCGTGATACTGAAGTTGACGCTTTACCGGGCGCTTTACCAACTGAGCAATTCGTCTGTCCATGAAATTATTTAGATAGTAATACAACTTTATATTATTGAATATCGAATACACTAAACAAATTCGTGCTAATTTCTCTAGATCAAAAGAGGGCGCTCATACCTTTTTATCTATTCTCTGCTTATTAACTATTAGTCAATGGGTGCTTATAGATGAAGTTTAACGGTATTTCTTATGTTTTATATTATTTGTTGGGTTTTGTGTTTTGTTCAGAAATAAAGCACCTGAAAAAATCCACTTCTTATGTTTTATATTATTTTCGATCTATTTCTTAGTTTTATCTTATTTGATGTGTTTAGTGTTGTGTTCAGAAATAAAGCACCTGAAAAAATCCACTTCTTATGTTTTATATTATTTTAGATCTATTTCTTATGTTTCATATTATTTGTTGTGTTTTGTGTTGTGATTGAAAAAAAATATACCTGAAAAATCCATTTCTTATGTTTTATATTATTTTCGATCTATTTCTTTTGTTTTCTATCATTTGTTGTGTTTTTTGTTGTGTTTGGAAATAATGTAACCAAAAAAATCCAGTTCTTATGTTTTATATTATTTTGATCTATTTCTTTTGTTTTATATTATTTGTTGTGTTTTGTGTTGTGTTCGGAATAATGTACCCCAACCAATCCAGTTCTTATGTTTTATATTATTTTCGACCCATTTCTTATGTTTCATATTATTTGTTGTGTTTTGTGTTGTGATTGGAAAAAATATACCTGTAAAATCCAGTTCTTATGTTTTATATTATTTTCGATCTATTTCTTTTGTTTTATATTATTTGTTGTGCATCATAAATTTATTTGGGCAATGGACGACCAAATAGCATGCCCTTTTTTCTTAGTGTTTTTTATCTATTGAGTAGCCTAATTGAATACATCATGGACTTTTTAAATCAATGAAAGCATAAGTATCTTAGACGAATCTATTGGCGCGACGGGGAATTCTCTACCGTGCGTTGCGGTGAACGAGACTGTTTCGGGTCACGCGAATGACAAGCCTTATGAATATTAATTTTTAACAATCAGCGAGCGAAACCGGGAAATAAACATGTTGCGCCACGGGGATTTTCCAAGTATCGAATCCCCACCGTGTACAGCGCACGGTTCAATGCAGCTGTTGGGCTAAATCAGCCACTATAGGCAACACGGAACATAAAGGCCGTGAGTGAGTGAGTGAGTGAGCGAGTGAGTGAGTGAGCGAGTCAGGCACCGTTGCGATTATAGGCTGTTCGTGTACGACCAGCAAAAACTATGACTGTCATAGTTTTTTCTTGAAAAAAACCACAAATTTATCGGTCGAGAAACCTGTTTTTTCGATTCGATTGTCATAGTTTTGATCAAAACCTGGTTTATCGGTGGAGAAACCTGGTTTTTCAAAAACTATGACAATCGAATCGATAAACTTGGTTTTTCGATTTGAAAAACCTGGTTTATGTCTTCTATTGTGCAAAATACTTGCCATAGCCGTCACTATATTATCATTGCTTGGTATCAATAAATCACACTGACGCTCTGCACGCTGTCTCAAGGATTTGAACATTTTTTTATTGTGGACGTCCGCGTCCAATTTTTTTGTTGATGGGCAGAAGGGGGAAATGGATTGGAGGGCCCTGGGAGGGAGCTCTTATTTGAATTTGAAATAAGGCCTCTTAAAATAAATTTCAACACTATGAGCTTGGTGTAATAACACTGTTCTCGCAGGTCACTGGCAAGGCCGGCGTATTTATTGAGTTTACGATCATGAGCAGAATTAATGTTTCGCTCGAACGGGGGAGTGAGCGCAAAAATAATGATCGACTTTGAGCCTTGATTATTAAGAACAAGATCCGATCTTTGTTGAGAGGATGTCGGGCGGAATTGTGGTCCCAGCAATTTTGGTAGCTCCTTGAAGATCACAGAAAAACTTCTATGAGGGATCACTATACCACCAAGGTGTCCAGGATTATGCGGTTAACAGAGTTATGACGCCAGGTGTAGCGACCGTGGTCTAACATAACATACAGCGTGTCCCAAAAAAACTGGGTCCAAAAACTGCAGAGCTTGTAACTTTAAAAGTTGAAAACGTAGCTGCTTCATATTTGAGGATATTAAGAGACATATACCTGACCTTAATTGGGTAAAATGTGAGACCAATCAAATGGCAACTTTCTGAAATACAAAGCTTTCAACAGTGCGTGGTTAGAACCCGTTTTTTCCAATTTAGCAATAAACCACCTTATGCCTTGCATTTGCGCTGTGTGCAAGTTTTCCCTACATTATGTGCATGGTGTTTATTCTCCGAAATATCTTATGTTTTAGTAGAAAATTGATAAATTATAGGTATTTTAGATCAATATTCAGCATTATAAATACCCATTGCAGTAACCTTGTTGTTGAATATATACAAAAACTGTTACCCTGATACCATGCATGGAAATAGCACCCGCCCACCTGCCCATAGCGGGTAAATTTTGTGTCGGGAAAAGTACCCTACCCCGGCAACCGACTGGCGGGTAAACAATTTCAAACTCACGGTGCAAGTGTGAGTTACACTGGCTGGTAGAATACCTGTCAGGCAGGTATTTTGTGAGTTACCTGCCCGATCCCAACTGGCTGGTTGAAAAAAATCTGACGTTCCAGCCCTGCCTCTAATTCCTTTGATGAGATGACTGACTTAACGGCTGGTTTCAAATTTCGAAGAAATGGTTCTTGAACTGCTTCAAAGATGGCAGTGTCTCAGAAGGTTATTTATTGATTTTTCTAACAAAAATCATAGGTATTTACACTTTTTATCCCCCTTATGACGAAGATTTCCCTGAGTAAGTGATTGTTATCAAGTCAAAGGCAAAACTTTGATAACGTCAATACGATGCGCAAATGCAACGCATGGACAGTTTATGGGCAAAATCGGGAAAAAAACGGGTTCTGACCACGCTGTATGCAAAGCTTTGTATTTCTCAAACCTTATATCCCATTGGTCTTATAATTTCACCAAATAATGTCAGATATATTTACTTTTATATTCCCAAACATGAAGCATCTATGTTTCCCATATTTTAAGTTATAAGCTCTGAAAGTTTTGGACCCAGTTTTTTGGGACACGCTGTAGTTTGCAATTATTTAAAACATAAAGGCCCTGTCACACCATAACGTATCGCCTCAACGTATGCCAACGTATGCGAAATATCGAAAAATACGTTGGTGTACGTTGACGTACGCTGATATAAGTTAGGGGTACGTTGGGGATACGTCGTTTACGTTAAGAGCACGCTGTGATACGCTGTGACAATTTGGACCACGAAAAAATATTGAGCATGCTTAAAATTTCTCGACGTACTCAACGTGTGCTTAATACGTTCTGCATAAGTTCCCGGTAAGTTTGTGGTACGTTAAATATACGTTGACATACGCTGACATACGTTAGTGGTACGTTACTCGTACGTTACTCGTAAGTTGGTATACGTTGATGAACGTAGGCTGGGGGAAACGTACAGCCAACGTAGTGATAACGAGTTGATAACGTATAATGTGCCGTATGTCTAACGTATGCCTGACGTATTTCCAACGAGTTTCGACGTATTCTCACGTATTCACCTTATGCCGCGTATCCATAGCGTATCCATAGCGTATTGAACGTATACATAGCGTATGACTAACGTATTGATAGCGTATCACTAACTTATAACATACTTATCACAGCGTATCACAGCGTATGCGAGCGTATGCGAGCGTATGACTAACGTATGCTTAACGTATACTTAACGTATTCGTAGCGTATGTCTGCCCTGTTCGACGTATCGTCAGCGTACCCTCGACGTACAACGAACACGTGGCTTATTATGCCGCTGTAGCACGTATAAATACCGCGCCGATATCTCACATTACATCATTCCCGCCGATGTCATCAAGCAGTTAACATGCCTCCCAAGAAGAAGCAAGCAACCAGGGGCCGAGGCCGAGGAGGAGGAAAAAGCAAGAAGGCCAAGACAGACCATGAAGAAGTGAGGATGAGATACTCAAGGGACCCATTTATATACTCAAACCCTCCATAAGTTCCCAAAACGCCGAATGCGCGCTAGCTGTACGGTAGCCCTGTCACACCATGGCGTATCGCCTGAACGTATAACAACGTATGCGAAATATCGAAAAATACGTTGGCGTACGTTGGCGTACGTTGGTGTACGCTGATACAAGTTAGGGGTAAGTTTGGGATACGTCGTATACGTTAAGAGCACGCTGTGATACGTTGTGAAAATTTGGAACACGTCGAGCCCGCGAAAAATTATTGAGCATGTTCAAAATTTCTCGACGTACTCAACGTGTGCTTAACTTACGTTCTGCATAAGTTCCCGATAGGTTCGTGGTACGTTAGACATACGTTTACAAACGCTGACATACGTTAGACATACGCTGACATACGTTAGAGGTACGTTAATCGTCTTAAGTTGTAGGTTGGACATATAGATTTACCCTTCTAGATATTTTAATAGTTATCATCTAGGCTGCGTTTACTTGAACTGGCAACACTTGTCCCGCCGTGTACGAAACTCAATTTCTGCAACGGCATAAGTCACGTGTTCGTTGTACGCCGAGGATACGCTGAGGATACGTCGAGCACGGCAGACATACGCTACGAATACGTTGGTCATACGCTCGCCGATCGCATACGCTGTGATACGCTGTCATAAGTTTGTTATAAGTTAGTGATACGCTATCAATACGTTAGTCATACGCTATGTATGCGTTTAATACGCTATGGATACGTCCATTCCATCACCGATGTTGACGCAATTCGTTGGGAAGTTGGACGTTCTTGGACGTTTTCGGACTCTGACAATTTTCGAGCTATTTTTTGAATACGTCGACATACGTTCAGGCCACGTTCAGGCCATACGCTATGGTGTGACAGGGCCTTAATGAAGAGTTTATTTGCAGCCACAGAGGTCGCATATAGTGTTAAAGTTCTTTTACCCAAACGGCTCAGATTGTTTTTAGAACTTTTCACGTGTCTTATATAGAAGAACCGGAGATGTATCTTTAGTGACATTTAAGAACATGTTAGACCCGTGTCGTACGGAAGGGGGGCCGGCGGGCGGGCGGGTTCGTGGCGGGTGAGGTGGAGGGGGGACTGATAACGTACTCGGACGTTTTAGCTTTATTTGTAAACAAACAAACAAACAAACAAATAGTGATAAACACGTGGTATTTGTGTGTGTACAAACATAATCATGGGTCTATTTATAACATACATTGATCAATTAATCAATCTTTCAATCATTATTACTTTATCAAATCGATCATGTTTTTTCAAAACATGGCAATTATGTTTGGACTATAATACGTTCAATGCCACGCGCTCCTAACACTTTCCACGCGACGACATTCCAAAATTGCACAAAATGTTTCAAAAATGTCAAAATTGTTGAATTACACTACCATATTTGAAATCACCATGAGAATTACACATTTTATTCGGTGAAAATTTAAATTGGAGACTATTTTGAGGGGCTTTTCTCCGTTTGTACATTCAATACATGCCAGATTCAGTGCACCATGATTTGGGTCATTCGGTGTGTTGACTTTTCTCCCGTTGGTTTGTATTTACATAAATCCTTATAGCTAACAATATACAAATGAAATGGGAGGAGTAGTTTTTTGAGATATGCCACAAAATTGATCCAATTTTGCGGAATCGATGACATTTTTTATGGTGCAAGGTTTGTGCCATGTTCATGCCCGGATTTCATGATACCTTTTGAAAGATTAAAAATATAAGATTTCCAGAGGTCAGATTTGTCCAGAATAGCAATGCGAAGCATATCGTTCACTCGGACAGTAAACAAATCTGCCATTACAGATCATGAACAAGACAAGAACCATGTCATCGGCTGAAATGAGGCAAAGGACGCCCTTATAGAAGTACTGTAGTAAATTCAGATTCAAATGTGTATAAAATGTAAAAAGAACATCACCTATTCATACACTCTTAGTAGTGTCGATCGAACCAATCAGAAAGCAAGAAACATAAATACGCGTAGTGCACTCCGCGTAGTGCACTCCGCGTAGTGCACTCCGCGTAGTGCACTCCGCGCAGTGCACTCCGCGCACCACACGACTTGTTTTGATTCGTGGCTCGGGCATTGCGGGTTCGCCTATTTTCACTGCGGGTGTTAGCTATTAACTTGTTAACACGTTTTCATTTGTTATTACACAGATCAAGATTATGCTTAAATTGTGAATTTCGATTTATATAGTGTCGTGTATGAATAAGGTCAATACATGCGTATGTTTTGTTTCTCGAAAAATTAGAAACAGTATCAATGCACTTGCTCAAATGCTGATATGCTCACAATAGCACTCCCCCTTCGGAGTCGTGCCATTATTCACACATCAACATCAGCGCGAGTGCATTGATTTGTCTAATTTCTTTCGAAACAATACATACGCATTTATTGACCTACACCTGTAATAGGTAGATTGCTATACAATTATTTGATTTTTCGATTTTTGTTCTCCACGCGAAGAGCCGATGATACTTTATTAATTTATATTATTTATCTCATAATTACACAATATAACAATACATATGCAGTAGTGGAAATACCCACATGACTTTCCACCTGGGGTTGACGATCATGTGTGTCGCAGCTTTATTACTGTCAATAGTTAGGTCACCCAAGCCCTTAGGGCTTAGCCCTATATGAAAGCTATGAAGATTGTTAAACGGGGTCAGTCGTCACAAACACAATAGTCAAACGACCTTGCTATTGTCAACACTCCCTACACAGAGGACTGCAGTGCAAATCTGTACGATTTTCGCCATGTAATGTCTATGGCGGATTTCATTCCGTGGTATGAAGCTATGAAGTTTCCGTGGTCTTCGCTATCTCCATGCAGATAGAGCAATACGTACATGGACTTTTTTTTGTAGACGAGGGTTCATTTCATGATTTGGTGAGGTTTAGATTGTGTTAGGATTCCTGTAATTTCGAAGACCATAGATTTTCAAAACGTGAATTTTCCAACATTTTACGACATAAATTTGGTCACAAAACGTGTTTAATTCTATACATTTTACCGTTCTGCAGATGTTATTGACCCGCCTCTAAAATTCTACATGATTTTTAACACGTTTCTCAGTTTTTGAGATGCCCAAATAGACCATTTTCCGATGCTATTTCTAGCAAATATTGCAGTCACTGTGACTCCATTGTTTTCTTGCGTAGAACAAAATCTGACATGCAGCGTGACCTCTCTGCTGGCTGTATGAATAATATGGTATGTACTGATCATAATTTTAGTATAGTTTTATTCCGTAATAATAAGAGCGATTAAAATCATGTATTGGCCAGTTCACCCCTCGCTAATCTAGTAGTTGAGTTACATGCATGCAGAGGTCCATGGTTCGATTCCCACTAGGACCACTTTTTCAACTGATTTAGTTCTTTTTGTAAAAGTTGGGTTAGAAAATACACGGTAACCGTCTATGGTTAGAAATATTCTAAGTCCACAATGTGTGTAGTTCCTAGTCAACCCCGGGTGGAAAGTCATGTGGGTATTTCCATCGCTGCATATATATAGCTCCATTGCTCATGATGCAACTCATGAGTTACCAAGGTATGAACTGTATGAAAAGATACTTTAAAGGTATATTATGTGATCTTTCCAGGGAACGCCCTCAACATCGAAAACAAAATTGAAAGAAGATTTTCTTGCAGATTTACATTTCTGATCATAAATCGTACATACATTCCAAGTTACAGGGCGATACGATTCTTAATTACTTCAAAATCGTGATTTTAGAGTGAAAATAAACTGTCGGATTATCCAACAGTTTATTATTTTCACTCTAAATTCACTCTAAAACCATGATTTTGAGGTAATTAGGAATCGTATCGCTTTGTAACTTGGAATGTATGTATGATTTATGATCAGAAATGTAAATCTGCAAGAAAATCTACTTTCTAAAAAAAATAATGAATAGAGGGCGCTCTCTGGAAAAGATCACATAATATGCCTTTAAGAGATAGCGACCTATTATTGACAGTTTTAACAGTATGAGTAGTGTGATTAATCATGGTAAAATATTTAGGTATGCAGATGACACTACCTTATCTGTAAGTAGCAACGATGTGAAAGATATTTCTATGAAACTGGAGTCTGATCTTGAGTCCCTCTGTAAATGGTTGAGTGAAAATAAATTATTTCTCAATACAGATAAAACAAAGGTAATGCTAGTTGGTACAGGTGCAAGACTCAAAAATGTAAATAATGATGATTTTCGTGTTGCAGTTCGTAAAAATGTACTACAGAATGTTGATAACTTTTAATGTTTGGGTGTTATAGTTGACAATGAATTGAAATGGCATAGTCAGGTAAATAATGTGATAAGAAAAATATTTGATAAACTTGCACTACTTTTACGTCGTCTTAAAGTTTTTCTTGATCCAAGCACCCTGAACACTATCTACAAAGCATTGGTTCAACCTCATTTCGACTTCTGTAGTGTGGCTTGGTACGGTCGCTACAGTGATGATATGCATAAATTTGACGTGCTACAGGAGCGATGTGCTCGAGTTATACTTGGTGTTATTCTTTTACTCCCTCTATAGTCTACTCGTACGGCCTTGTATAATTTCACTGTCACACAATCGAGGTGATATCAGAGGATGGGGAGCGGTCCATGGGGAGTGAACCCTCTATCGGTACATGTTCATAGAGTGACAAAGAAAAGGAAAAAGGTATACTACAGTAGACTACTCCCTCTAATGATATGTCCCATGACAAAAACACTTTTTAACCGCAGAAATTATTTCACTGCTTTGCTGGTTTTTAAATGTGTAAATGGTCTGGCACCATCGTATTTACAAAGTAAATTTAGTTATGTGCGCGAACACCGCGAGCGCGATACAAGGCAATCCGCAGCAGGTCTGTTAGCACTACCCCTATTGACAAATGGCAATGACATTGAGTGTTATAAGTATTGTTTCAGCTATAATGGTGTTATGTGTTAATGTATGGAATTGTATTGAAATTGCAATCAGAAATTCTGTGAACGTGCAATCTTTTAAGGCTTTGTATAAATCCTATCATCGGAACTAGCTCAAATTTAATGTGTTTGATGTATCATAGTCAAGCTTTTATGAAATAGATCTTTTCAGTTTAATTTTAATGAAGTGTATATATGTAATCAACTAATTGTAATATGTTTTTATTGTATGCATTATGTGATAGATTTATGAGTGTTGTCCATTGGGTTTTATACACTATACAATCATATTGTCATTATTATATCTCATGTATTTTATATTAAGTCAATATTTTTAAGCATGTATTATATTGATGTGCAGGGCCCTGAGTAAGAACAGCAGCCAGCTGATTCGGGCAACCCTGGGTAAAGATAATAAATAATAATATTAATTAAATAATTAGATTGAAACATTTATTCCTGATTTTAAAAAGTCAAGATCCAAATCATATAACGTTTACATGGAATATGGACCTAGTTGCGGTTTCTCTTGACCCTAATTTGCAGGGATAGCACTGTATCAAAAATGTGAGAGGTCCCATGAAATTTTTAAGGACCCCGTAGGACTTCAAAAACAAATTTAAGGGGTCCTCCAAGAAATTGAAGGGTCCTGAAGTTTGGGTATTTGAAAATTTGACTTTTTTTACGGACAGTTTTAATGAATTTATATCGTGAGCAAAGGATCATAAGGATGGATATGTAATTTACAGAATTTCTTAAGGTTTCCATTTCCATACATCGTTAAATTTAAGAGGTCCCTTCAATACTGATCGCGACCCGCAAGTCTTTACAATTTGAAACCTGACGCGTCACTATAAGAAAGTGAGAGGTCTAGGACGCGCAGACGCGTCAGAATGCGACCCCTGCTAATTTGTACTATCACTGTATAAGGCCAACAAAATGTGTTGTGTTGCCCTCAACGACCGACTTAAAAATCTAAAAAAATCAGGGTCGCATTTATGAATAAAATAAGATTTAAATGTTACCTTGATTGTAAAAATAATACTATTTTCTGCTTAATGTTAATAAGTTTGCTTGAATATATACTTTTCAAACTATTATCACACTATAAACATTTTGTCTTGACAAACAACACGACAGCCACAGTCTGTAAGTAACATTTTCAGCAATTAACACACCCCCCCCCCCAAAAAAAAAAATAATAATAATAAAATAAAATAAATAAATAAATAAATAAAATAAAATAAAATAAAATAAAATAAAATAAAATAAAATAAAATAAAATAAAATAAAATAAAATAAAATGACATTAAATAAAAATAACATAACATAACATAACATAAAATAAAATAAAATAAAATAAAATAAAATAAAATAAAATAAAATAAAATAAAATAAAATAAAATAAAATAAAATGACATGACATTAAAATAACATAACATAACATAAAATAAAATAAAATAAAATAAAATAAAATAAAATAAAATAAAATAAAATGACATGACATGACATGACATGACATGACATGACATGACATTAAATTAAATTAAATTAAATTAAATTAAAATAACATAACATAAGGCCAATTCCACCGTTACGGACGTTACAGATACATGCAACTTGCAACTTTTAATTGAATAGCACATCTGTTTGCTGATAAGATAACACTGTATTTCTTAGTATGCTAGTAGTAAACACTCTAATGTTCAATATAATGAAGCAATTTTGTTTTAGCTTTCTTAGTTAATTAGCAACAAAAATTAGAAACGAGCGTTACGGACGTTACCTTGAAAGGAAGTGCCTTTTTGACTATGGTACATATCCTTAAATCTCTGTTCAGTTCCCTGTTTTATTTTTTTATTTCAACTATATTGAGCAAGCCCTGACTCCATTCTATGTTAACATGAAAAGCAAGTTTGAAATTAGTACTCCCGTATCGTCCAACGCTGTTGATTTTAGTGTTACGGACGTTACATTTTGAAGCGTTACGGACGTTACAGGTATTAAAATCAATAATAAAACAAGATTTATAATATCAAAATGGGACATTTTGTCCCTAATTTGTCATAAAATCCATGTGTTTTTCTTGTGTTACTTTGATGTTAGGGACCGTTTATTATTTATGGGTGGAGGGGGGGGGGGGGGGGTAAACTATAGGGGGGGTCATGTAACTTTCATATGTTAAAATAGGGGGGGGGGGGTATGTAACTTTTTATTCTTGAACAGGGGGGGGGGCTTCGCGCATATTTTCTCAAAACCTATCGACTTCAAAAACTTTACTATCAGACGACTTCTGGACAGCAAATCGACGATATGGTGGAAAAAACATCTATATAATCATCAACGGTCGAGACATTAGAGCCATAGGGTGTATAATGTTACAAAATCCAATTTCAGGGTGCACTACACTAAATGGGGGTATCCCCTACCCTTAAGGACGGTGTTTAAAGCTAGAATCGGAAAGTATGCATCACAAAATCCTTAATTTAAAAAGACTTGACAGTAATACAATTGCGTAAATGCCTATGATTTTTGATTAATTGTGATTAATGGGACATCACCTACATGCACCCTGACTATAAATTGTGAATATCATCTAGGTAAATGTTGAGAGATCTTTCAAATTTGTGCTTTTTACTGGAAACATTGGCGATTACGGCGACATTTCCAAGCTCATCAGAGAGGTAGTCAACTCCATGGGCATATTTGTGAAAATCGAGCAGGTCAACCTACCTATTTTTTTCACTTTTTGGTAATTTCGTTATTTAGTGGTCTAAAACAGAGTTTTATATCGGTGTTTTTGTACATACCCCTATGGAGCTCTATTTAGTGGTGTGACCCCTTCATGATTTAAAAATGTGATTTGTTGCATGCTTTTCACCTCATTTCTGCTTTGCACCAATGCTCACAAAAGTAGAACGTTTCACTGGATTATACCTTTCTGCTCAGAATGTTCTAACTTGTTCGGGTTATAAAGACTCACAAAACCATCCAAAATGTATAAATATGAGAAAAAAATTCCAACTCGCTACGCTCGCCATTACTAATTTCACACAATAAAAAGAAGGGGCATCATAAAATTATTGGCTGTTCAGATAGGGCACAAACAAAATTTGACAACGTAGGTTATGCATTAACAAAATTCCAAAGTTAAAGACAGCCCCTTAAGTATGTGACAAGTTGATTTTTTTCGAGGAGGGGGTGGGGTTGTGTATAAAGCTACTGGTTAGCAGGGGTCATGTAATTTTCACTTTCAGCTGTAGGGGGGGGGGGGTAGGTAATTTAAAATACAAGTCTCGAATTTGTCCCAACCCGCCCTCCACCATAAATAATGAACGGTCCCTTAGTTGGTTAAAGTTGTAAATTAATGGAAGGGGTAGTCTGAAAACATCTATTTATGTTTTATGGCATATTTACTACAGAGTATGCTAATTTTTTTCATTCACACAAAGCTTGTTTGTGTTTTAGGTATCTATATTAAAGGTTATTAACACTACCCACTCTAACACTATCAAGTATATCTCTACCACTGAAAATGGAAAAAATGTAATTTTTCTTAAGAAAAACACTTGTTTTTCGTCACTTTAGAGGGCAAAAGTTTTCATACACAAAATATGTCGCAGAACTGTTTAACATATTTTAAACAATGCTTATCAGAAACTACTCTGGAAGTTTCAAGTTCATAGCATAATATGTGGCAAGACAACACAGTATCAAAGAATTACATAGTGTTACACTCCTGGCTTGTCAACTTTGCAAATGTCAACAGTACTTTTTCCTCATTTGGGCTACACTGACTATGTAGCAGTGCACAAGTTTAAACCATTGTTGAAGAAAATGTGGTCTAATTTGTCAAATTAGACCACATTTTTGACAAATTAATATTTTCAGTGTTACAGCTCACAAAGGTGTGTCATTTAGAAGCTCTTGAGTAAAAGCTGTAACGTCCGTAACGATTTATGTAACGTCCGTAACGATTTATGTAATGTCCGTAACGCTCGTTAAGGTATTTCTAATTATCGATTTTTTATTTTTTTTGCTCAATGATTGAACCCATCACAAACTAACAGTGAATGTGTGATGTTATTAAAATCAGCTAATTAGTTTTCTCCCAGAGGAAAAAAAAGATAAAAAATGTTACGGACGTTACGCGATCCAATGGAAAAAATGAACTTAAAAATGATAACTCGCATTGCGCCTTTCGCAAGTGATATCACTTTTTTGCTTTTTACTTTCATTGGAAGCTTTATTTAGAATAACTAAATCACAAATAGCATTTAAAAAGCAATACTTTATATTACAAAAATAATACACTTTCTTAACTAGCTTTTTTCAAGCCAAATTAAAAAAGCAATATCCTTTTTGCGCACCTATTTTCAAACGATGATGTAATGACTAAAACGAACAAATTGAGGTGAGATCATATCAGACTTGATAAATAGAGATATACCCCTTACCAACAATAGAGGAGAAAAACTTGTAAAACCACTTTGAAATTTTGGCTGTTTTTCACATTTGGCATGGAATTGGCCATAACATAACATAACATAACATAACATAACATAACATAACATAACATAACATAACATAAAATAAAATAAAATAAAATAAAATAAAATAAAATAAAATAAAATAAAATAAAATAAAATAAAATATAATAAAATAAAATGACATTAAAATAAAATAAAATAAAATAAAATAAAATAAAATAAAATAAAATAAAATAAAATAAAATAAAATATAAAAAAATAAAATAAAATAAAATAAAATAAAATAAAATTAAATTAAATTAAATTAAATTAAATTAAATTAAATTAAATTAAATTAAATTAAATTAAATTAAATTAAATTAAATTAAATTAAATTAAATTAAATTAAATTAAATTAAATTAAATTAAATTAAATTAAATTAAATTAAATTAAATTAAATTAAATTAAATTAACACCCCACACCACCCCAATGACCTACCCGACCTAAAATGTTGGAACTTGAGGGTAACACAACAACTTTTGTTGTTGTCCAATTATTCTCACTTCACAAAATCATGATGATCAATCAACCATGGAAAACTAGTGTGCACTATTCTAAAGTCTGTTATTCAGAAAGCTTAAAGGGACACGAAGTAGTGATGAAGATTTTTGATTTTTAAATTGATTTAAAACAATAGCATCGCTATTATTGAACCTTTTCTTTAAAATTCCCTCTATGAAAATATGGTTCCCATTATTTATCACGCGTGCTGCAGGACACTGTTTGACGTAAAATGCTGATCCCGGCTCGATCAGCATTTTTGAATCGACGTTTTGTTGTACAAAGAGGGCTGATTTTTCTTAATCTTTATAGGTGTAAGTTCATATGTAATACAATTGTAAAAATATACCAATCCCAGTTTTGATCATAATTGAGGGCACAGCCTCCAAAACAATTCTAAGTGTCCATTTAACAGATTTTTTAAAAATATGGATAACTCTAACACTACCACATCCAACAAAATCCAACAACCCTAACTGTTTGTATAACCCGGTGTGGAATTTTTTCAAAGAAATCCTGGACCAAGCCCATATACTTGGCGCAGTATTCTATAACAACCCTGGGACTATCCACCCCAGGACTGTCCATCCCGGGACTGGTTCTAACCCTAACCACCCAGGAGGGTTGGTCTACAACCTTCTAAACAACCCTGGGACTGTCCACGTCGGGACGCACCATTAGATTTTCAGGGGGAAGGGGGGGGGGGAGTTTTTGGAAGAAAAAAAAAATTCCCCTCTATGCAGGCTAAAAATAAATAATCCCCCCCCCCCCCTTGATGAGTAAAAAAACAAAAACAAACTCTACCCCCACCCAACTCAATGAATGAATACATTAAAAAAAAGAATTCGGCGGCGCCAAAAAAAGAATTCCCCCCGTTACGGCGGCAAACAACAATAACAACAAAAAACAGAACCCAACTTCCTACCCCCCCCCCCCCTGAAAATCTAATGGTGCGTCCCTTAGGGACTGTTTCTAACCGTAACCCTAACCCTAACCACCCAGAGGGTTGGTCCACCCAGGATTGGTCTTCCCGGGACTATCTACCCCGGGTGGAAAGTCACGTGGGTATTTTCATTGCTGCATATACACCTAGCACATAAGGGCTGATATCCAAACTCTCGGCGGTGTTACACCGGTATTACACCGATGTTATACCGGTATTACACCGATGTAATACCGGTATAACATCGGTGTAATACCGGTGTAACACCGCTGAGAGTTTGGATATCAGCCCTAAAGTCCCTGACCAGGTGCTTTGAGGTTAGCTAATTCAAAATAGATAATCGGTACCAAAAATCTGAGATATACATTGAATGAGCAAATTTCTTCTCCGCAGTTTGATACCTCATTCAACAAAATCGAGTGGATACTTTTAAAGTTATGGCGATTTCAATGACCGCGCATGCAACAGAAAAGTTGCACTAGGTATAGGAATCATTGATTTGTGTGTGATTACGCGCTGAAAAAACTCACAGCTAATCAGCTAAGACTTGTATTCTTCACAGCCAGATACACCCTTTGTCCCGCACATTGCGGTTATCACTCCAGACCCCATTCATCTGTCTCGTTCAGATAGCACACAGTTATGACAGTAATCACACACAAATCAATGATTCCTATACCTAGTGCAACTTTTCTGTTGCATGCGCGGTCATTGAAATCGCCATAACTTTAAAAGTATCTATTCGATTTTGTTGAATGAGGTATCAAACTGCGAGAATTTTTTTTTGCTCATTTAATGTATATCTCAGAATTTTTTGTACCGATTATATATTTTGAATTAGCGATCACCTCAAAGCACCTGGTTAGGGAATTTATGTGCTAGGTGTATATACACAATATGCTTCAGGTTAAATGATTGACCTTTAGTTAAAATATAAGAAGAAAAAATGTATGACCTTTAGTGTAAATCTGTTATGAAAAGCATCTATACAACAACTTCTATTCATACATATAAAATGTGGGTATTTCCATTACTGCATATATGTTAAATATAGAAGTTAGATGTTTTGTTTTGGAACTGTAGTTGCTACTCTGGGTTTCACGTTTGAGCGATCATCAGACAAAAACTTATTTATATTATATACAATTGTATAAATCAGATATGAAAGCAACACACCATACACATAAATTGTATTTAATTGATTTGATCGGTAGTATCACGGTTTGGCTCGTTACCAGTGTTAAGACATGTCCTTTCAACTATAACTGTACACTTATTAGGATGTGTGTATAATCTGTGGGCAAACACCATACAGCGTTCAGTTGGAAAGTAGTTTGTCCTACTTGTATGTGAAACAGTTCACTAAAAACACAACTGTATTACAACAATCATTCACTAATATATTGTGAATATTGGTGGATATTTTCAGCGATTATCCATTTTATTTACCGAATCAACACATTTTCATTTGATATATTTTGGATAAGTGATTGTATAGGTGCTATTGTGTATGCTTTCTCACCAACCTATATGTACTACTCGGCACTACAGAAGCAGATTTACCAATCAAAACTTTATGGAAATCACTGCCTAATATTATCCAGACCGACACATTTGCATCTGACATAGCACGGTGCAGTATACACATAGATGTGTATATGACTTTAGCAATTTGAAAAACACATAGTTCCATAAGATGGCAGGAACACGGTTTGGAGACTGTCTTGTGCATAAGACAATATACTGTCTGATAACAGCACTTTACCTTCAAGGAACTTTGTACTGGAACTCAGCAACAGTTTGTGCCTATCTGAGTAACACTACACCCACATATCAGGGTCAAGCAGTACATGATGATACTGCTGGGTATGAGGCTACAACTGCAACTGCATATGAGACTACAACCATGTATGAGGACACGACCATAAATGGAACTGCATATCTGTACAAAAATACATCCACATATGCAACTTCTGCTAAGGAAAATATGGCAATGACTTCTGTGAATATGTTTATGACCCCACACAACCCCGTAACATTAGCCATGTCACCTTTGTGTCACAATGAGACAATTAACTTGGCCATCACATCTAGAATCTTGCAAACATACGAACATGAAAACTGTATTCTTTCTGTAATATCTCCGACTGGGACCAGCATTCACTTTGATATTACACAATCATCAATCTGGACCATGTATCACTATTTGTATGTAGAGACAGACGGACATGAAGAATGCTGGGACACAGATCTGGTAGGATTCAGGTACAGGCCTCGAACACCTTGCATGACCACATTCTCCAGCCATCATCTCAAGATTTACATCAAAGCATCAGCTACCTTGAAACTAACACCCAACTCCAACCAAGATATGGTTCCTAAACAATCCGGACTGTGTGGTATCAGCAAAGATGGCTCCCCACAGAGAAGCTCTGAACTTTGTGAAAGCCTTGAGAGTTTTGCCGACACCTACCACGTTCGCCATGTCATGACTTCATATCGTCGTCTACTTGAGGACAATCCAGCATTAGACGAAGCCTTCGCTGATTTTAATTCTGTGGCATTAAAGTCAAGTTCTTTACTCCTGCCTGACTTCCCACTGTTTGTGAATATATCCAACACAGAATTACCCGAATGTCCTTCAGAGTGTCTTTGCTCCGTGAATCACCTGACATTTGAAGTCAACTGTTCCAATTCAAACTACAGAATTTTACTAATCCATGAGACCAGCCATGTGGCATCCAACATCATAAGCTTGGATGCATCTCAGCGAGACATAACCAAGATTTCTCCTGGATCATTTCAGGGTCTCGTCCACATCGACTACCTGCTTCTATCCCGGAATCAGATCGCTGTCATCGAGGAAGGAACATTCGAAGGACTGGATCAATTGCAAGTACTAGACATTTCCTCAAACAGATTGATAACGTTATCAGACGGTGCATTTCTAGGTCTTGATAATCTAAAACAGCTCTATCTGAATGATAACATGTTGTTTGAAATCACACCAGGTATGTTGGCCGGTATAGACGATTTGCATGTTTTGTATCTTAACAATAACAAAATAACTACGATTGGCTCTAATTCATTCTCTACACACCAGAATCTGACAATGTTATCACTATCAATGAATAGCTTAACCCATCTCCATTATGAGCTGCGCAATTTGACAGAGTCTTTGCTATTTTTAGACATTTCAAACAATAGGCTCTCAAAACTATATGGATATCCTTTCATAAATCTGAGCAATGTATCAAATGTTAACCTGTCCAGCAACATAATTTCATACTTAGACAAAGATGTGTTTCAAAGTCTAACAGAATTATTGCTAAATGAAAACAAACTAACTCACCTTGACATTTCCACATTTCATGGTCTGAACAGACTTTCTCTCTTGGAACTTAGCACAAACCTTCTGTCAACCTTAGAACCGGGAATATTCAATGGTCTAAATGATTTAACAGAGCTTTATTTACATGAAAACAAATTGACACACCTTGACATTGACGTATCTCAAGAATTACACAAATTGTCTGTCTTAAGCCTTCACACCAATCAATTTACCACTTTGGAACCAGGAATATTTAATGATCTTAGAAATCTAACAGATCTGTATCTACATAAAAACCAATTGACACACCTTGACATTCCCTTATTTCAGGGATTACACAAATTGTCTTTCTTAAGCCTTCACATCAATCAACTTACCACTTTGCAACCAGGAATATTCAATGATCTTAGAAATCTAACAGGTCTTTATCTACATGAAAACAAGTTGACACACCTTGACACTACCTTATTTCAAGGATTACACAAATTGTCTTTCTTAAGCCTTAACACCAATCAACTTACCACTTTGCAACCAGGAATATTCAATGATCTTAGAAATCTAACAAAGCTTCATCTACATGAAAACCAATTGACACACCTTGACATTACCTTATTTCAAGGATTACACAAATTGTCTGCCTTAAGCCTTGGCACAAATCAACTTACCACTTTGCAACCAGGAACATTCAACAATCTCAGAAATCTAACAGAGCTTTATTTATATGAAAACCAATTGACACACCTTGACATTACCTTATTTCAAGGATTACACAAATTGTCTCTATTAGACTTTCACACCAATCAACTTACCACTTTGCAACGAGGAATATTCAATGATCTTAGAAATCTAACAGAGCTTCATTTATATGGAAACCAATTGACACACCTTGACATTACCTTATTTCAAGGATTACACAAATTGTCTGTCTTAAGCCTTCACACCAATCAACTTACCACTTTGCAACCAGGAATATTCAATGATCTCAGAAATCTAACAGAGCTTCATTTATATGGAAACCAATTGACAAAACTTGACATTACCTTATATCAAGGATTACACAAATTGTCTCTCTTAAGCCTTCACATCAATCAACTTACCACTTTGCAACCAGGAACATTCAATAATCTCAGAAATCTAACAGAGCTTTATTTATATAGAAACCAATTGACACACCTTGATATTAACTTATTTCAAGGATTACACAAATTATCTATCTTAACCCTTGACACCAATCAACTAACCACTTTGCAACCAGGAATATTCAATGATCTTAGAAATCTAACAGAGCTTCATCTATTTGAAAACCAATTGACACACCTTCACATTACCTTATTTCAAGGATTACACAAATTGTCTATCTTAAGCCTTAGCACAGATCAACTTACCACTTTGCAACCAGGAATATTCAATAGTCTCAGAAATCTAACAGCGCTTCATTTATATAGAAACCAATTGACACACCTTGATATTAACTTATTTCAAGGATTGCACAAATTGTCTGTCTTAAGCCTTTACACAAATCAACTTACCACTTTGCAACTAGGAATATTCAATGATCTCAGAAATCTAACAAATCTTTATTTACATGGAAACCAATTGACACACCTTGATATTAACTTATTTCAAGGATTACACAAATTGTCTTTTTTAAAACTTGGCACAAATCAACTTACCACTTTGCAACCAGGAATATTCAATGATCTCAGAAATTTAACAACGCTTGATTTGTTTAAAAATCAACTAACTGATCTTGATGTTCATCTATTCGAGGGACTAGAGTCCCTGAATGTCCTTATTTTAAAAGGCAACAGACTAACCAGACTGGAATCATTTACATTTACATGTTTGAGTAATTTACATTTATTAAATCTCAATAACAATTCACTCACTACGATTAAAGATGACACATTCTATGGTTTATACAATTTAAGTTTACTTGAACTGGTGGGAAATCCAATATCAAGATTAACTATAAGGTCATTCCATGGACTTGGAAATAAGACCAAGTTAGATGTAGATTCCAAATCGATTTGCTGTTTTGTCGAACCTAACACAGGACCTCAATGTGTACCACGGGGAAAGGAATCACCCTACCTAACATGTTCACAACTTCTAGCACATACTGTGATCAAATCATCTGTGTGGATTATTGGAATATGTGCGCTCTTTTCAAATATAGTGGTTATAATTTGGGGGTGTTTTGAAATATTTGGAAAAACCAATTTGAATATCAAACAAAAGTTGTTCATTATAAATCTCGCTGCTTCTGATTTACTTATGGCACTGTATATGCTAATACTTGCTGCAATAGATAGTAACTATGGAGAATATTTTCCTTTATATGCAGAAGATTGGAGAAACAGTGTGTTATGCAAATTTGTTGGAGTATTATCTGTTTTGTCAAGTGAAGCATCCCTATTTTTTGTTGTAATTATTAGTATTGAAAGATTTTGGACATTTAAAAATATAAACCGAAATATATTTTCTACCCGTAAATCCAGAGTACTAACCGTTGTTTTAGTTTGGCTGTTGGCAATCACATTGAGTACCATACCTACTGTTCTAAATGAGGACCAGTATAGTTATTCTGAGATATGTATTGGGTTACCGCTTGTTAGAAACCTGAAATTCAAACAACAGTTTGAAAACATTACACTTTCAAACCAGTATTTAATCAGCACAGACCGCTCCATACCAATAACACCTACAGAAGGTAGCAGCCCATATTCCTTTTATGCAATGGCTTTGTTTCTCGGAATTAACGGCTGTTGTTGCCTAACGGTACTATTCTGTTATGTCAGTATCTTTGTCATTGTGAAATTCATAACAACTCATATGAATATGAGTGTTTCACGGCGTAGACGAGAAATACGTATGGCCTGGAAAATGGGGTTGATTGTCATTACTGATCTACTGTGTTGGATGCCAATAGTTATTTTAGGTATTATGGTGCAAACACAATACATTACAATGAATCCAACATCATATGCATGGATTATTGCTTTTGTATTACCAATCAATTCTGCCATTAATCCGTTCTTGTATGCCATAGGACAAATATTGTCAAATTACTTTGATCGCATTCAAGGCGACAATGAAGAAAATCAGCCTATTGCTGAAACACAGGTGTAATACTACACAGCCAATTCCTTATGCTTTGGCATCATGCTGCCAGTACCTGTAAGGGTATTGTGTATTGTATGCCCAGTACCTGTATTAGGTACTGTTAAAGTACCAGTGAACTGCATCGTACCAGTAACTCTGCTACTAAGTAGTTTGGTTGTTCCATATAGGTACCGAACAGTTCCCATACAGGTACTAAGCATACAATACTTGTACAGGTACTGGCAGCCAAGTAAACAATGACGATAGGCATATAAAAATAGCTGTGCACCATTTGACTTAAATCAGGACCAAATCAAAACTCACGTAAAAGAGGACCTGCTAGTTTCCAAGTATTGCCAGTCATAAAGGTTCGAAATGTACAATGCATTTAACTTTTTTAAAAAAGCCTGGGTGTCTCACGACATCGAGCTTGTGTAAATCATAACAAACCATAACAAATTTATAAATAAAATCTTTGTTTTTGTGATTACATGATTCATAACCAAAGACATCATGGGATAAAATATAACACATAAAATTAATTCTTTTCAATAACTTTTTGGATTGGAATAATGGCTCTTTTTGCGAAACAATAATCAATTGAAAAAGACCCACTCATCCATTTTGTAGTTAAAGCTGATAATAAAAATGCAAAATTTCAATATGCCTTTCAATAATTTTTGGTTTTGTTGATGTGTGTACATCTGTTCAGGCATATGAAAATGTGATACCTGGGCAAATAATTTTGCTTTCATTTTAGATTTCTGTAAAACATAACTGGAAACTTTGGGTTATCTATTTGTTAAATGTGAAAGTACCAGGACAATATGGAACTTCATTGACAATAAGATGGAAAGTGCATGCACTGTGCTGGTTAGTGGAATGGAATGCAGACTATGAGTCATACAACCATACATTGAAATCAGCCTTTTTTCTGGCAAAGGAAAGATGTTTACTGAAAAATGATTTATATATAATAAAAGCCAATAAAATCCACATATGATGCTATAAAATATACTGAGGTCTTACACTCGCAATCTTGAGTTTTCTAAGGTTGCTATAGGACTTTAACCATTTTCACTCTGTTTTTCCTTTTTTCACGGTGATCCCAAGGTCATGATTGACTTTCAATATTAGATGCAACTAGTTTGATCATGTTAGGAGCAGGTGAGGATATTGACTTATTAATCCCTTACTGATTCGTTCCCCCCTAACGCAATTTTGGTTTGACGAGAATCATGGAATTATGTTCCAGTTTTACAAATGTATTGCTTTATATTAGTTGTAAAATAGCCAAGACTGATTTTGAACCGTAATACTTAAGTAAATATCTTTGGTTATGAATACGGTAGTCGATTGTAATGCGGTAAACAGCATATAGTAGATAGTTGTATGTCCAATATATCAATGTCACCCTGCTACGATAACTGCCTAACTCATGTTTTCTAGTTGCGAGTATAAACAAAAACGGAACATGTCTTAATACTTTCCACGCGGCTATTGGTTTTGCCATTTACAAACCAGATTTTTTTCAGAAACCTTTCCCAAATTTCAAGGTCTCTATCTCAAGGGTTACTGAACCAATACTGGTCATGTTTGTACTTATTGTAATGAATTTCTCATGGTGATTCCAAATACGGTAATGACATTTAACAATTTTGAAATTTTTGAAACATTTTGGGACATTTTGGAATGTCGTCTGCAGCCGCCTGCCGCGTGGAAAGTGTTAAGCACATGTTTACTAACCATTTTTGGAGAAAACACCTGGTTTAGAAATAATTGAACCTCTGTTACCAAACGGATAAAGTGAGTTAAGTGACTCAGGCAAAGTGTCTTTTTATCATCCGGTGAGCTTAATGTGACTAAATTGGGTTAAAAAGCAGTTACTGTAGCATGGTGACGATATACAAAAATATAAGAGTGTATGGTTTTTTTACTTAGTGTGTAGTCCATGATTGTAAAATGGAAATGCTCACTCCCCTTATAGTTTTGCGCTTTTCGCTCTCGAATCGGTTACCGCAAAATAATAACACTCAAACGTATTTCATTTGCTTATAGATGGTGTGACCGGTGACGTCATGTATTTACAAATGGGACACCCTCTGTTGATTCCCTCCAGGCAGAATATACAGTAAAGTTAATGAAGACAACATGAAATTTCATTCTAATGAATTGTAAAACTCATTTATTTTTTTATTTTTTTGTGAAATGCGATAGCTTATAGCATTCCTAAGCAAGTTTAAAGACAGTTTTGATAACGATTTGCTGTGACACCACAATCTAGTTAGAAAACCTGATCTGGCCTATGTAAACTATAGGAACTCTTGCCCGGTGTGTTTTGTCTCAAATCAACAGATGGCGTCCTAAATGTAAACAACGGTCACCTCATCTATAGGTCTATATGTGATGAAGCCATAAATGACAAATTTAAGAGCGAAAAATAAATCAAACGGAAATTACCACTAGTGCAGTATTCACTGTGTGATTATATTTCTACCATCGCACTCATAGTCAGTTAATAGTTCTATACCATACAATGATCATAACTTGATTTGTTTAATGCTTTATTGTGTTTTATTTGCCATCACATTTGATTGTACTTTTATTTTTGTATGCAGCATTTCTGTGTATAAATTATACTCTTTCTTTTAATGTAATTTGTAAAGCGCTTTGTGATCCTGTTCGATGCAAGGCGCTATATAAATGTTTGTTATTATCATTATTATTATTATTATTATTGTTATTATTAGTAGTACTTTGCTAACAGGTACATTAGGTCGAAACAGGTTTTTGTTATTCACTCATTATTACGTTCATAAACTAATAATGCGATTCCGTTATAAATAACAAAGGAAATTACTATTCATGAGCTAATTAATTATGCAAATTTATTCAAATATTCAATAAATTTGCATATTTATACGACGGGCTGTCCCTAGCAAGTGACTAAAGACAGCCCGTCGTACAAATTATGCAAATTTTGTGAATATTTGAATAAATTATCATAATTAATTAATTTATGTAAATGAATGTTATTGTTAGTTAATCTCATGTATTTTTTCCCCTTAAGGTTATCATTATCATCATTATTATTAATATTATTATTATTATTATAATGCAATGTTTGTTTTTACATAATGATATCACATCAGATCATCATGTATTTAGTGAAATTGATGACAAAATCGGTTCTACCTATGAGTAAGCTATCACAAATCAGTCTAGTGCAAAGACTCCTATTGTATGCATAGGTAATATTATGCATAGGTAATATACACCTAGCACATAAAGTCCCTGACCAGGTGCTTTGAGGTTGGCTTATTCAAAATATATGATCGGTACCAAAAATCTGAGATATACATTAAATGAGCAAATTTCTTCTCCGCAGTTTGATACCTCACTCAACAAAATCGAATGGATACTTTTAAAGTTATGTCGATTTCAATGACCGCGCATGCAACAGAAAAGTTGCACTAGGTATAGGAAATCATTGATTTGTGTGTGATTTACCACTGTCACTGAAAACTCACAGCTTATCAGCTAAGACTTGTATTCTTCACAGCCAGATACACCCTTTGTCCCACACATTGCGGTTATCACTAAAGACCCATTCATCTGTCTCGTTCAGATAGCACACAGTTATGACAGTAATCACACACAAATCAATGATTCCTATACCTAGTGCAACTTTTCTGTTGCATGCGCGGTCATTGAAATCGCCATAACTTTAAAAGTATCCATTCGATTTTGTTGAATGAGGTATCAAATTGCGGAGAAGAAATTTGCTCACATAATGTATGTCTCAGATTTTTGGTACCGATTATATATTTTGAATAAATCAACCTCAAAGCACCTGGTCAGGGACTTTATGTGCTAGGTGTATATTACCTATGCATAATATTACCTATGCATACAATAGGAGTCTTTGCACTAGACTGATTTGTGATAGCTTACTCATAGGTAGAACCGATTTTGTCATCAATTTCACTAAATACATGATGTAAAATCCATAGAAGTATTATTGTATAGTATTTGTATATATGTAAATGCTTTGTAAATACACACAGCTTCAATATGTTTTTGAAGTGATGAGACAATAAAATGACACTTTGAGTGATCTTTTGTAACAACTGATAATGACACTTTGAGTGATCTTTTGTAAGTAACAACTGATAATGACACTTTGAGTGATCTTTTGTAAGTAACAACTGATAATGACACTTTGAGTGATCTTTTGTAAGTAACAACTGATAATGACACTTTGAGTGATCTTTTGTAAGTAATAACTGATAATGACACTTTGAGTGATCTTTTGTAAGTAACAACTGATAATGACACTTTGAGTGACCTTTTGTAAGTAACAACTGATAATGACACTTTGAGTGATCTTTTGTAATAAGTAACAACTGATAATGACACTTTGAGTGATCTTTTGTAAGTAACAACTGATAATGACACTTTGAGTGATCTTTTGTAAGTAACAACTGATAATGACACTTTGAGTGATCTTTTGTAAGTAACAACTGATAATGACACTTTGAGTGATCTTTTGTAAGTAATAACTGATAATGACACTTTGAGTGATCTTTTGTAAGTAACAACTGATAATGACACTTTGAGTGATATTTGGTAAGTAACAACTGATAATGACACTTTGAGTGATCTTTTGTAAGTAACAACTGATAATGACACTTTGAGTGATCTTTTGTAAGTAACAACTGATAATGACACTTTGAGTGATCTTTTGTAAGTAATAACTGATAATGACACTTTGAGTGATCTTTTGTAAGTAACAACTGATAATGACACTTTGAGTGACCTTTTGTAAGTAACAACTGATAATGACACTTTGAGTGACCTTTTGTAAGTAACAACTGATAATGACACTTTGAGTGACCTTTTGTAATAAGTAACAACTGATAATGACACTTTGAGTGATCTTTTGTAATAAGTAACAACTGATAATGACACTTTGAGTGATCTTTTGTAAGTAACAACTGATAATGACACTTTGAGAGATCTTTTGTAAGTAACAGCTGATAATGACACTTTGAGTGATCTTTTGTAAGTAACAACTGATAATCTATTTGATTTATTGTTATATTGGTAAGGAAGCAATCTTCTCGCAGAGTGCTCAATGCGATTTACAGCAACATACCTTTGGAATAATAGGAAAATGTAGCGTAATGGTTGAGAACAGGGAAGCATACATGAGCTTTTTCCTTATAGATATGAACAGCTGAAGTAAAAAAGTAATAATCAACCAAATGACTGGACTGAGCTATATTATTTAGTTAAATACTAGACATGGGCATCTTTACTTTTGGGATACCCTGTAATAACAACAACAACCAAATTATAATGTTATAGCCATAATAATTGCAGTGAAAAAAAGAGAAAATATTCAGTATATCGTAAAACCAACCAAATTGTATGACAGGGCAGCGAAAAAATATTTTCTTTCTGAGAACTTTTGTGCTAAGTGATAGGATTTCTGCAATATATTATTCCTTTCTTATAGCTTGCCATGTGCCTTTTCCTAGTGCTAATTAACCACGCTATGATAGGGTCCATAGGCAAAGTCTTTGTTGGGGTACAAGGAGTGGAGTACCTGGGAGCTGGTGGGATTTAGTTGCATCGCCAGCATCAACAGGCAAGAGAAAGAATTTCAGTATGACAAGAGAACTAATTTTGAGCATTACATCATACCACAACCAGGCAGAGCGCACGTGTAGAGTTGGATGTGACAAACACTATAATCAATGTCCTATGCTCTGTGCTACATGTAGGCAGTTAAAACATTGACCCTGATCAGTATCTATGGTAAAAGGAAGTTATTGGGAAAAACTAAGAGTGCAAAAAACCAAATTGCGAAATACCACTTAACGCAGACTGAACAAGCTGAATACAAATTAGTCATCCAATGATGCCAGAATAACTCGGGGAAAACCCAGTACCGTACCGTGACCGTGCGACCGTGAAATACCAGGTTGCTAGGTCTGCATAATAAAAAATAAAAACACTTTTTTTATTTCATTTTAATTTATTTATTGTAATATATTTTGTTTTAGATTTTTGCCTTGTATTTCTTTCTGAGACCCATGATTTCTTCTGGGAACATCGTTCCCGCGTATTTCGTAGCCCTGTTATATGATATAAAAGATTTGATATGCTATCCACAATTTAGTACACGTTAGTCCACTCGGCCACGCAACTGCAATTAACAATTCCGTGTGCATTTATCACCCGCCGTCAGCGCCCGGCGAAATAGAAGGCGACATGTACACTAGTCTACTCGTACGGCCTTGTATAATTTCACTGTCACACAATCGAACACTACACCCCCTGATACTTCCCATCCGAGAACCGACCAAATACAAGGTCTACTGGCATTGGATTTACAAAAGAACTGTGCTTGAGCACACTAGGGAATACTAGGGACGATGCTTTTTATGCGTCACGATAGTATCACACCCCTTCATAACGCGCTAATATTGAATTTGCTGTTTGTACATCAAGAAACGCGTGAAGGGGGTATTTCTGTGGCTGTGTAAGAGTCTCTAATGATAAAATTATTTGTCTCTGTTTAAACGTTAAAAGGTTTTTTATTACACGATATTGAAAGATAGGAAATAGCATGGAAATAGTCACATATGCGGAAATGTAGCTATATCTCTGAGGAACATATTTTGGGCGAGGACCAATGTCAAAGATAACTCCTAAAGTGTGATTTTAGACCGAAACGGCGGCTATACAGTGCCAGAAAATCGACATTTTGAATTTATCAAGTGAGCAAGATTCGTCTCTCTGCGAAGACGTATATAAATATTCATATACTTCGTATTTATCGTGTCTGCCATTGGTTAATTTTGAACCCCACGCGAACAAATTGCTCATTACGTATGCGTCCAATTTTTGGACGAGCACTAATGTAAAAGTATACGGAGGTCAACGAGGTCAATCCAATGCAAGTAGACCTTTTTTTCCCGGGGGTGAGATCAGAGGATGGGGAGCGGTCCATGGGGAGTGAGCCCTCTATCGGTACATGTTCATAGAGTGACAAAGAAAAGGAAAAAGGTATACTACAGTAGACTACATGTACACGTGCTGCCAGCATAGTTTTCAAATGGGATTTCAGGGTGTTTAGGGCTGTAAGCAGGCGCGTACGCAGGGGGGTGTTTTGGGTGTAAAACACCCCCCCCCCCCCCCCTTGGGTCTGTCCTAAAATTAAAAAAAAGGGGAAAAGAGAAGGGGGAGAGAGGGGACAGCGGAGACAGGGGAGAGGCAGTGGCGTAACCAGAGGGGGGTCAAGGGTGGCGATCGCCCCTCTCGTAATGACTGTATGTCGGTGAGATTGGCATTTGCAACATTTTTGGCAACATTTTCGCGCGCTACGCGCGTATATATGTCCCAAAAATGGATAATTTTGGGAGAGGGAGAAGGAAAAGAATAAGAGAAAAGACTAGTACCGATGGGGGTGTTTCCTACAGGTTTTAAAATTATAATGGCCCTCAAACCATGCCAAATATTCTAAATATTATGTTGGACCAATTTAAGTGTTAGAAATATCAATTTGTGCGTACATCGCACGCATTAGTTTCAATGTTTCATTATACAAGCTTGACAAGATGGCTTCAGGATAGTTTTCCATGACCATTTTAATCCAAGAAGTTAAAAATTTTGCGCGCTCCGCGCGGATATTTTATGCAGGTTTTACCATTATATTGGCCCTCAGACCCACCAAATATTCTAAATATGTGGGGGACGTTATAAACATCATACTGGCCCAAAGTTTTAATGCAAAAGCCACACCAAAAATGCTAAATACTAGGTGGGGGACGTTATTATCATACTGAACCATAATGTTAAAAATGCAATTTTTGTGCGCTTTGCGCGTATTAATTTCAATATTTTATTATTTAGGCGTAACAAGGTGGAACAGTTTTCCATGACCAATTTTAATTCGAAAACTCAAAAAAATTGTTTTAACATTATTATGACCCTCAAACCACACCAAAAATTCTAAATATGTGGGAGACGTTATTATCATACTGGACCATTAATGTTAGAAATTGCAATTTTTTGCGAGCTCCGCGCGCGTATTAGTTTCAATATTTCATTTTTCAAGCTTAACAAGATGGCTTCAGGACAGTTTTTCATTACCCTTTTAGTACAAAAACTCCATGTTTCTAGAGATTTTGATATTATAATGGCCCTCAAACCACACCAAATTTTCTGTACTAAATATTATGTGGGGACGTTAAAAACGTCATACGTTACTTTTTAATGTTAAAATCACAATTTTGCGCGCTTCGCGTGTATAAGGTTCAACTTTTTAAATATTTAAGGTCAACAAGATGGCTTCAGGGTTTTTGTTGGCCCCCCATCAAAACAGTCCTGGATACGCCATTGCCCTCAGTGACGGTTACAAACAGGCGGGGACAGCTAGGGTTCAAAGGGTAACCACATATTAAACACCCCCTCCACGCCGGGCCCGGGGTGAAAAGAAAAATAAGAGAATAGGAAGGGAAAAAACAGGATAAAAATGAAAAGAGAGAAAAATAGATAAACTAAAAGAAACTAAATTGAAATGAGTATTAGGCGTCGATGCTTTTTCTTTAGCCGTCTGTTAAACTTGAAAGGGAGAATAACACGTGTCATGTGACACACATTGAACCAATGAGATCGCCGGTAAAACCAACTTGTCTGCGGATTACTGTATATATTATATACACTATATAACGATGTTTTTAGGGTTGAAACTCAAGTCAGTATTAAGATTTGGTGTTAACACATGAGTTACTGGTGAGAAATTGCAACGTTGTTCTTTTCAACCGTGAATTTCAAAAAACTTCTGGCGTCGAGGCCGGGATACCCCTTTCGAAGCGCGATTTTGTTTTTACTAGTAAACATTTGTATGGTCTCACAAGTAAAATCAGTTGACTTTTTTTTTAAAAATTGAAAAATCATTTTATTCAGTGAGTTTTGATTTATTCCGTATTAAAACGAAATAAATAAATTTTACAAATGTTTATTAGTAAAAAAAAAATCGCGTCCCGGGCAGGGATAGTGAGATAATTATATCAATATTTCTAAAACACCCCCCTTCACAAAATCCTGCGTACGCGCCTGGCTGTAAGGGTTACGGTATGGTCACAGGCATGCATCAATTATACTGTACAATAAATTGCATCATATAGGTACTTTTTCTACCGTGTAATTAATGAATGATATTGCTTTGTGGCCAAAAACAGCAAAAAGCTCTCAGATTTGGCTCATAAATGCCACT
The DNA here is from genome assembly GCA_035610835.1 of Ophiura sarsii. NCBI lineage: Eukaryota > Metazoa > Echinodermata > Ophiuroidea > Amphilepidida > Ophiuridae > Ophiura > Ophiura sarsii. Next base: position 59,327,144 of record CM069453.1, read on the forward strand.
AGAATTGGTAACGAGTCGCGTGCATGTTTGCGCAAGGTTTCACTGCCGCGGCATCGCACTCCTTCACATGGCGCAGAAGCCACACGGGATATGGATAGGCCTGTACAGTGTTGGTAGTCATTAGTATTTGGTGTCATTTTGGGGGAGGAGGGGGGCGCGGTGTAAAACCACGGGAAATGGTTTAGGATAGGCCTAGGTTATAATGGTACAAGTAGCGTTTTGCGGGGGTTAATGAAGCAACCTGATTTCTTTACTTTAAGTTGGCATGCCAAACAATCTAAGGGACCGAGGGTTAATGAAGTAGCCACGGGAAATGGTTTAGGGAGGGTTGTGATTATAAATCAAACTGGTTTGGATGTGTGCATGGGGGGGGGGGGTAAAACCACGGGAAATGTTTTAGGATATGGTTAGGAGGGTTATGATTATAAATCCACCTGGTTGGTGTAGTTGCACTGGGGGCGATTGTAGGGGGTTTATGTGGTTTTAAAAGTGCGGAGGGTTAACTTGATGCGGTTTGAGAGGTAGGGGTTAATAAAGTAGCCACGGTAAATGGTTTAGGAGGGATATGGTTATAAATCAACCTGATTGGGGGTGGGGGTTGTAGGGGGTTTATAATGCCGTTAGGAGGGATATGGTTATAAATCAACCTGGTTTGGGGGTGTTCTAGGGGTTTATGTGGTTTCAGAGGTAGGTAATGTGGCATAACCATCTAGCGCCTGATGAAGTAGTCGCGGGAAATGGTTAGGAGGGTTATGATTATAAATCCACCTGGTTGGTGTATGTTGCAGTGGAGGGGGCGGTTGTAGGGGGTTTATGTGGTTTTAAAAGTACCGAGGGTTAACTTAGGAGGGACATGGTTATAAATCAACCTGATTTGGGGGGGGTGTGGGGGTTTATAATGCCTTAAGAAGGGATATGGTTATAAATCAACCTGGTTTGGGGTGTTGTAGGCGGTTTATGTGGTTTCAGAGGTAGGTAATGTGGCATAACCATCTAGCGGGTACGCCGCTAGTATGTTTAAAAGAAGCCAGTATAATATACCCATGCCATTACAAAAACCTTCATTTTGGACCACTTACCCGATGGACCAGTTACTCCATACATCCATATACCCCAATGCGCTTTACAGAAATCCTCTTTGAAATAATGACCTTGATGATGTATCTTCGTGCGAAAAATCATACGTGACTACACAACCATTATTTACTAAAAACTATAATAACCGTCTTCATACATCCATCAATAATGCGACATTTTTGGCTCAATTGATTTCGCCGATCCCGAAAAAAAATACGTGACTGCACCGTCATTATTTTCTAATAACTATATAACTGTTTCCATACATCCATGAATAATGCGTCATTTTTGGCTAAATTGATTCTTCCGAAAAACAAATACGTGACTACACCATCATTACTTACTAAAAACAATAAACTTGCATTCATACATCCGTGAATAATACGCCATTTTTGTGGCGTAATTTGATTTCGATTTCTTTGCACGAACACGATGTATTTACGATTTCACAATTTGCATTTAATTGTAAATGAAAAATCGCATTTTCAACAGATTGAACGTTCCCAACAATGACTTTTCTTAGGCTTTTCAGATAGTAATTCAATCAAGGTCATATTTAATACACCTGAATGCGCACAGATCAATCTACTGCACATGTTTACATGCATTAATATTTAAGTAATGTCACAAAACTCCCTATTAATATTTTTGTTTGGTTCAATCAACTTAGGCCCTACATGTAGTGTTACCCTACGAAATCCGTTTTTGGCAGCTACGTAATCATGGTGATACTTAAGCATATATCATCTACCATCTGTAGAATGTAAAATTTCACAATTTGGTAATTTCGACGTAGACCACATCGAAATTATCAAGCATTATACTCACCACATGAATTGTTTCAACCAAATTTTAATCTATATGCCATCATTCAACCGTTTTCCCATATTTCATTACACTTCTTGGTTTCTACCTATCTATTTTAGCAATTCATTTTTTCCAAATTTCTTTTTTTCTCGGCAATCTCACAATGCCCTGGCGATTTCCAAAAACGCAGGTGTTTCCTCAGATAGCACTATAGCTTTGATGTGGGCACTCTTTTGTTGTCTATTGGGTTTCAATTTTTTAGATTTAAGGTGTTTCTAGTAATGATTTTGATGAGATTGCGTCCTGGGGCAAAACAGATCTATAAGTTAATATACTGAGCCGAGTAGACTTGACAGCCGTGGTGTAGTGGAATGGAGATGGGCTTTTGTGCTGGAGGTCCGTGGTTCAAATCCCGGGTGGGGTCGGGGTTGACCTTTCGGGGGATTTTTCTCCGTCGGAAATAAAATCTGTTGCCGTGTGGTGTTATAGAGTTAGGGTTATAGAGCTTCTTCTTTTTTTTTCATTCCAAAATGTTGTAATTTTCATCACTATAAATAGAGGATTTTTTTTTTTTCATTCCAAAATTTTGCAACTTTCATCACTATCTGAATGGAGTTAACATTATAGCGCTGCGATATTACTCGAAGCGCTGACATTTACACACACGCGGACAAAAATGGAAGTACGTTAAATGGGTTTTTTTAAATACAGAAGCACATCCACAAAGGTCAGTCGCATGTCAGATACCACACAGTCACAAGTGCTACCGCAAGAACATAAACGGACATCAAATGCAGCGCCAACTAACGACCAGATGAACAATAGGAATCGAACCACAGCTCAACATCAATGGTCGCTTGCTCTGATGTCAATTGTCTGAAGCTAACTATTGGGTTCCACTATATTAGAAAATTGACATGTTAAAATTATTTTTAATGGTATGGATGTAATGAATATTAGTTAAACCTCTATTATGAATGAATTGAGAGCCAAATGCCATTCGCATACAATTCTAAAATTCAACAAAAATTAAATGTTTGCAACTTTCATTTTTCCAAATTTCTCTGTAATGTTTGCGGTAATCATGGTAAAGAGAATGATTTCGTTCGTAAGACTTATTAATACATCAAGGAATATTTTGATAGCTTACTTATTGAAATTGATTCCATAAATCGTCTAATATCAATACTCCCGTAAGTCCCAAAATATAAATAATTTAGTTGTCCTCGGTCAGTCTTTATATTTGGTCATCTCCAAATGGTACAGGAAAAGGTAGCTCATTAACATAATTTCCGTGATACCCATCGTGTTGGAGCATGCGATTCATGTAATCGTGTAGTATTTGTCCTCCCCGATAGGAATACCGCTGTTGGCGTATTAAAAATGTGTGCTAAGTACCTCAATTACGCAAAACAAAACATCAATACCTAAACTTAGTTATAGCGTATACCAAATGTATCATCACTGTCCATTCAAATGAACGTCATTTGTATATCGATTCCTTTATCCGTTGTCTATTATTTGGAAAGACCCTATTGAAATAGGCTGATGGGTTGCCATTTCATAGCTTTGGAATCAAGGATATTGGCTGAACACGTTATTAGTGAAATCGATTTAATACCTGAACAAATACAATAACGCCTAAATATGTCAACAGAATCGGTACTAAAAGGTAATTGAATAGGGTGTTGTTGTTTTGAATCCACATTATAGTTCTTATTGTAGGATAACAAAAATCCACCAGGCCTATATAATAACGTGATATAACTTTGCTTGTTTTTGTTTGGTATTTTGTGAATAAAAAGCACAAACGTGAACATTTATAGCCCAACAGACATCTACGAGGTTAATGAACTGAGTGATTATATAATTCAATATGGTAACCCAACAAAGAGTCTGATGGGCCAATGGTTCAAGTGCATGCAACTAAGAAAACAAGCAAAATAAAATATACAAGAAACACAAATTGAAAGTGACATAAGAATAAGATAAAAACCCTGACATAGAAAACAATATCCAATCTAAATAAAAGAAAAATACATTTACAGAGAGCTCTGATGGGCCAATCAATTGGTTCACTGCAACTCAGAAAATAATCAAAATACAAGAAAACACAATTGGGCTGGTAAAAAAGCCAATGAAAGTGGCGTGGGACAGGAATAAGATAAAAACCCAAACATAGAGAACAACATCAAAAACATAAGAAGAAAATAATATCTGGGGGTCATTCACACCGAGAGAGCTTATAGCCAACATACCCTGAAGAGTTGGAGAGCAAGTTTCTGTTAACACGACACTTAAAAGATTGGAGTCCTTCCTCTAGGATGTTGCCAACAACATTGTCTGGAAGACTGTTCCATAGTGGAACAGCTGTATGGATGAAGCTCTGTCTAATCAGCAAGTTCTGGCAGTCGGCAATGAAAGAGCATGGGCTGGCATTGCAACACTTGAAACGCGTATGTAGGGAGCAATGCTGCTACATCTTGTGGACAATGGTTGGTGTGCATTTTGTACAAGACCGTAGCTGCTGCTACATGTCGCCTGTGAAGTAGGCTTGTGATGCTGAGATACGATAGACCAGTAGCTTCAATTATTTTTTCTTTGGATGTTGTCAGCTGGCAAAGGATAGTAGGTGAAGCGCTAGCCCAGCTTAGTGAAGCATACTCCAATGCGCTATGGAATTGTGGTTGTTACACAGTGGACATGCTGCCTATAGCCGTCAATTTATTTGCAACCTTGCGAAGAGTGCCGAGCTTCTGGCCGAGATGTGTTTTAACCAAGTCAGCTTGCTATCAAAGGTATAACACTCAATGAATAAACAAAAAATACGATTGTATAATTACCCCGGATTATTACTTGGATATAACATTAATAATATGTTATAAAACAATCAAATGCACAATCCTCGATATGCGTTGCGATCACTTGTTTTGAAATAAAAAGATAATTCAATAATTAACTTAAAATGTCACTCCGTCCCTTTTTCAAACTTGAAACAGTATTTCAATTGGCCTTGATCAGGCTTCTAAAATTATTCAGACAAATGACAGTCCGATCTCGTCCGTAACTAGCTGGCGTATAATTCATCAGAGAGTCCAGTCCCTCCGTGCCACAATTCGGCACACATAATTGGATACCGTGCTATGACTAATGACTTTGGATTAACGAGCGAATAGCTGCATTCCGGAATGAGTTCCTAAAACGGACTCGCGTCTTTTTCCTCCAAAAATAGTCATGATCAATGGGAATCGAACTCGAGGTGGCAACTTAATTCAATAATGACACAAAGACACGCGTTAATTGGTTCGCCATCAATTCAATAGAGTAGTGTTGCTAGAATAGTGCATACCGCATTCAATTTAGGTATTGGCACTTTATTTTAATTAATGCTAATTAGCACACGATTTTAATTTGCCAACAGTGATATTCTTGTCGAGGAGACAATACCCCACATGTCTATACCAATCGCATGCTCCAACACGATGGGTATTACAAAATGTCTTACGGGAAGCACTTTTCTCTGGTTTTACACTGTACCAAAAACATTTTTAGTGAATTCACACGCTCACCATAGGCCGGTGAACAAAGATGTAAATACAAATAAAAACCTATACAACAACAAAAGAATTTCAACAAATTTCCCAATCATCTCATGATTACAGGAGATTTTAACTTTCATGTTGATATTCTCACTGATAGAGAAGCCCTGTTATTCTTGGATATTGTGGATTCTACAAATTTAAAACAACATGTTGACAAACCCACTCATATTGCAGGCCACACTCTTGATCTTATTCTGACACGCTCTACTGATGATTTTGTTTCGAATATTAAAACTACTAGTTATCTTCCATCAGATCATGCTGCAGTTTTGTGTTCACTTAACATTGATCGGCCTAAACCTATCAAAATGGAAATAACCATACGCAAACTTCGTGACATAGATCTTGATGATTTTCGTAAGGATATCTTAAATTCAACTTTGTCTACTTCTTCTATTTGTGATCTTGATTCATTAGTTGCGGAATATGACCATGTTTTGCAAAATCTTAAAGATAAGCATGCACCACTTATCACCCGCACAATAAGATGCCGACCCAACGCACCATGGTATAATGAGAAACTTCGTGAAATGAAACGAAATGTACGCCGCCTAGAACGTCGTTGGCTATCCACCGGATTAGAAGTTGATAAACAATCTTTTCGAGAGTTAAGTCAACAATACAATGTTATGATCAAAGAGGCAAATATGAATTACCATAAAATGCAATTGGAAAGCTGTAATGCCAAACAACTCTTTCGAAAAGTGGATAAACTCACCAAACCAAAATCAGCCAAAATCTTACCTTCTGATGTTAATGAAATACCACTGGCTGATCGCTTCTCACAATTCTTCAGTGATAAAGTGCAACATATTAAGAACAATCTCAAGATCACCAAATCCTCACAAAAGTACCCTTCTTCACTTAATGACACTGCCTCGACATGTACGTCAAAGATGTCTGATTTAGCCATTATATCAGAAGAATCAGTGAGAAAACTTATCATGAAATCGCCTTCTACGTCATGTAACCTGGATCCTATACCAACATGGCTTCTCAAAAAGTGTTCTGATGAACTTGTACCCATTATCACAAAAATCGTCAACTTGTCTCTGCAAAATGGTCATTTCCCAGATATTCTCAAATCAGCAGTCATTACACCACTCATAAAGAAACCTAAGCTTGACTGTGAACAATTGAAGAATTACAGACCTGTCGCAAACTTAAAGTTCCTTGCCAAAACAATTGAACGTGCGTTTGCATCGCAAATTCAGGACTACCTCACTTTGAACAATCTCCGTGGAAAAATGCAATCAGCATACAGATCTGGGCATAGTATAGAAACAGCATTACTTCGTGTTTACAATGACCTGTTATTGGCTGTAGATAAAGGAAAAGAGGCTGCCCTAATACTTCTTGATTACTCTGCAGCATTTGACACCATCAACCATGATGTGTTCCTTAACCGACTTGTTCACAGATATGGTATTAGAGGACGTGTGCTAAGCTGGTTTTCCTCCTATTTTCAAAATAGGTCTCAATTTATCTCTGTAAATGACAAAATTTCTAATCCTCATACTCCTCTTGAAGGCGTCCCACAAGGATCAGTTATTGGACCACTATCATTTACCATGTACACAGCACCGCTGGAAGACGTCATTGATTTACATGATCTTGGCAAAATGATTTATGCCGATGACACACAAGTTTATATCATTTTTGACAAGGATGACCACTCATCCCTCATCCCAAAACTTGAAACATGCATCAATGCTATTAAACTGTGGTCAACTGCCAATGATTTGAAACTTAATGATGATAAAACTGAGTTTCTCCATATTTCATCCCGATTCAGAAATTCATCTCCTTTGAAACATGTTCAAATCTGTGACTCTTTGATTGAACCAGTAAAGAGTGCTCGCAATTTGGGAGTCATTGTTCAGAATGATTTGAAAATGGATGTCTTTGTCAAAAACATATGCCGTTCTGCTTCATTTGCTCTGTATCGGATTGGACAGATTAGAAAGTTTCTCGACAGAAAATCAACTGAAATGCTGGTACATGCATTTATTACATGTCGCTTAGATCAATGTAACAGTCTTTTACACGGCCTTCCAAATTCGCAGATAAACAAGCTTCAAAGAATTCAGAACTCTGCTGCAAGATTAATCACTCTTTCACGCAAACATGATCACATAACTCCAACTCTCCGTGATCTGCATTGGCTGCCTATCAAGTATCGTATTGTGTATAAAATATTACTTCTGACTTATAAATGTCTTCATGGTACTGCGCCAATCTATCTTCAAGATCTAATCAAACAATATACACCTTCACGCAATCTTCGTTCTTCATCTCTATCGCGTCTTGTCTGCTCTTCAACGTCCACTCAGTATGGTCAACGTTCCTTCTCTGTGTCAGCTGCAGAACTCTGGAATAATATTCCACTTCATGTGAAAAATGCAGAGACTATATTTCAGTTTAAGAAATCCTTAAAGACTCATTTGTTCACAAAGGCTTTTTAATTGTAGTCCATATCCATGTATTTGTTTGTTATTATGTTTTTATGTTAAAGCGCTTAGGGATCTCGATGTTAGGCGCTATACAAATATGGTTATTATTATTATTATTATTATTATCGATACTCTGCCCATCAACGGCTCATAATCGGTGTTTGAACTCACGACATCTTAGCATAATCACACGCTACTACACAAGAATGCCTTCATTGCACACTGGTCTATCTTTAGTCAATTCCGGCGCCACTGCACTGATACAATACAGGCATGTATACTCATCGGTTAAGCATGAGCGGGTAATTTGACTATGAATAAGGTTGCGAGGTTTTAGAACTGACGGAAAATAATATAGGAAGGTCGAGGACAACCAAACAATATTTTATTATCGGCCTACTGATTTCACACCACTAATTGGTTCGCCTATATGTTTACATGCTAAAGGAGTATTACAAAAATGCCAATTTTCTCGCTTATAAAGCGACTGGATTTTTCAATTTGACGTTTTCCTTACATTTCATGATATTTTTTATCATTTAATCAAAACAATTATATATGGTATCCCCCCGAAAGTTCCGAGAAATTAGCCCCCAGAGTTAGACAACTGGTGTAGCGCCCTCATTTATCAGAAAAAGTGGAGAAATGTTGCCAGAACATTTACAATCAAAATGCATCCAAAAAACCTACAAAATGCATTGAAAATATTTCTTTTTGCACTGTGGTATTAGGTGATAGTCTTAAAATCAGGATTAAACTACAACTTTAATCATTTGGGAGCAATCCACAGGATGCCCAGCTGACAAAAAAAGTTTGATTGACTTCTGCAAGGACTGAAATTGATTACTGGTGTGGAATCTACTGCTGGTTGATAAATTCAGACATGGATCATTAGTTAGTTAAATGCTGTCACTTGGAGGCACTGTAGTTAATGTCCCTAGTCTACCACTTGTGAATCTGCAAAATGCCTCTCTGAATGCTCGCCGATAACTTAGATTGGATACACTATAAACGAACGGATTTATTGCGGAATTGATGGCTAACATTGATTTTCCCACCAGTACAATTTTAGTCTTCGTAATATCTTCCAATGCGCCTACCTGGAAAAATTCGTCGAATATATCGGTTACATTGAAATAGATGAAAGGAGATATGCAAGCATAAAACAAGATACCAGTAATAATCAGCATAATGGCCACTTTGTTCCTTACATCATTTTGATTGCTACGTCCAGCAGTATCGACGATATTGTCGCTACCTTCGCTCAGTGCAGATCGTGAGCGTTTCGATAATTTCACAACGATTCCTGCGTACATAAATAAGTTGACAAATGCACCAGCCAGGAATATTACGACTTGGGTTAAATCTGATGCGACCTCAAATATAGAATGATGAGCTTCACATCTTTCGATGAAACGCGGTAGTTTTAGATATTGTAAGTCAGTTGGCCAAATCAAGCAAACTGTCTCAACCAAAGCATGTCCAGGTGCAGCTACTCCTGCGAGTGCGAAAGATACTGACCAACATATAGCAACATATTTCATTGCTCGTCCTGTGGTGTTAATGGCCATATGCTTTAAAGGGAAACAGACGGCCAAATATTTCTCAAAGGTTGCCGTGGTGATAAACCCGATTGATGCGAAATAGCAAGCATTTTTTATCAGAAACGATGCGATACATCCATAAGATGTGGAATATATGTTACCAATCTTGATCGGAAACTCCAGGTACGTGTAGTGAATGAGATTCTCGGTTGATATGAACACGATTGTTATTATATCGCTCACGGCAAGATTACCAAGAAACAGATTGGTTATGTTTCTCATACGTGGAACTCGAGCGATTACAAACAAGAACGATATGTTTGCTGTAAAACCTATTACATGGATACAAGTTATAAAGTACACGTACACGATCCGCTCGGTTGATGTCAGTATCCATCTAGAAGCCAAATCTATATCAACGTTCACCTTAGTTGATACATTTAAACAAAATTCGTCCGCTGTTTGATTTGCCATCATGGTAAATTCTGGTAAAGTTCAACGAGATGCAGAACGAAGTGACGCCGTGTCGGAAATATCGTAGTCTTTTATATTTTATTCTTATATAAAGTGGGTGTGGTTTTGGATGCCAACAGGAAATTTGATTGTTTTTGTCCGATACGCAATATATAAGATGATACAATGGTATATAGTTTAGGGCAGGGCTTTTCATTCGAAATAATAATACCTTCAGTTCGTATGATCATTTCCGTTAGCGTGCCCTACACAAAGTCGTCGGCGTTAAGACATCTTGTAACAGTCCAATAAAATGGCGAAGTCAACTAAAATTCTCTTTCACAATAAGGATTGACAACGAATATGCTGCCGACAAATGCAAATTACAAAAATAGAAAAAACCTCATTGGTTCCAGTTCAGCATCTACTAGGCACAAATAGTTTGTTTTAAAAACTGAATATTAAAAACAGTGATCAATGTAGTTTTTTGTGAAACTTTGTTCCACTATACCAATGTGATATTGTAACATCTTTCTGGAAACTGATCCAACTAGAAACCGTATTAGGTTGAAACTATCTTGAAATGTGTTTGTGTATACAATTTATTTGTATGGCCATGTGTTTTGAACTGACCACCCAAAAAGGGTGGCGGCGTTGCATTTTTGGTGACGAATCATCCATCTCTCTCTATTAACTTAACAACTATATGTGGTAGAGCTATGGTTTAGGTGTCATTTGAAAGCTTATTTATCTAGCTACACCGTGTGAATAAATCAGGTATTTCTATAACTGTTTGGCTGAGATATGATTGATTATACTTCGAAAGTCAGGGGTGGCGGCGGTGGCGGTGGCGGCGGTGGCGGTGGCGTCGTGTACAATCTCTATGGGGAATATAGAAAATGTTCCCAATTCTACGTTCAAATTACAATAACTCCTCATTTCTGTATGGAACAACCATGATTTTGCTCTCATTTTATCGATTGTTTTATATTCTATAAGTTTCTGTTTCAACAAACGTGTCAACTCTTACGTAACAGTTATAATCACGAATCGATTGCATTGTCTTTGGCTTTTTCCCTATTCACTACACAGTAAACTTGCCCTAATTCATCGGTTTTACATACATGACTATAACAACAAAATTATTCAACCGATTATAGCAAAATTATACATTTTTGGAAAGCTCTCGAATAGGGGAATTCAGAAATCTTGCTTAAAATAGGATAGGGTGAATAACCAAAAAAATATATGTGTAAACTCTAATAAATTTGAAATGTAAACGTTTGTACTCATTTACTTCCCGATATAGTATATTTCAACAAGTTACACTTGACAACCGTTATGTTCTGATGGGTAAATTGCATGAGGAACTAATGTGCACAGTAAAATGATGATTGGGATAGGAATAAAAAAAATATTGAGCTTTAATCAAAATATGAAAAAAATCGATATTTTTTTAACATTCTTAATCACAACATGTTACCATTAGATCTTATGCAAATTCCAATCGCATATTTAGATTCCTTGTGAGATTACCGTTCAGAAAATATATACTTTTTATGGGGTAGAACAAGTAGTTATTGCGATATGCTAATTCGAATCTCAGATGGTGTAAAATGTAAAAATCTGGACATGCAACGGGAAGGGTGGCGAGTTCAAAACACATGGCCGTATAGCAACAAGGTTGCGCATTACATGCGGGATATAAAGATTGTTTACACACATTATATTAACACTTTCCACGCGGCTATTATTTCTACCATACACAAAACAGATTTTTCAGAAACCTTTCACAATTTTCAAAGTCTATCTCAATGATTACTGACCCAATACTAGGCATGTTTGTACTTATTTCAATGCATTTCTCGTGGTGATTCCAAATATGGTAATGAAATTCAATAATTTTGACATTTTTGAAATATTTTGTGACATTTTGGAATGTCGTCTGCACCCGCTGCCGCGTGGAAAGTGTTAACATAATGACGGTGTAGTTACGATGTTTATATCGAATAAAGATTCACCATCCGTCTCAGTAATGCTCAACCTTGTTGCTAAATTAATTGTACACACAAACATATTTCAAGATATGAATTGTAAATGAAAAACATACCTTATGCCCCGCCCTAAACTATACACCATTGTCTCACAATAATTATATAGTGCGTATTGGTAGAAATTCAGCCAAAAACCAATCAAAATGCCTGTTGACATCCAAAACCACGCCCACTATATATAAGAATAGAATATAAAAGCCTACGATATTTCAGACTCGGCTTCATTTCGTTTTGCAGCCCGTTGAACTTTACCAACATTTATCATGATGGCAAATCATACAGCGGACGAATTTTGCTAATAAATGTATCAACTAAGGTGAACGTTGATATAGGTTTTGCTTATCGTGTATCGTGTACTGTATAACTTTTATCCATGTAATAGGTTTTACTGCAAACTTATCGTTCCTGTTTGTTATTGCTCGTGTTCCACGTATGAATTACAAAAATACCTAACAAAAATAATAACCGGTATATAATAAAATTACATGCATAACCAGTATGTTTCTTGGTAATCTTGCCGTGACAGATCAATCGTGTTCATATCAACCGAGAATCTCATTCACTACACGTACCTGGAGTTTCCGATCAAGATTGGTGACATATATTCCACATCTTATGGATGTATCGCATCGTTTCTGATAACAAATGCATGCTATTTCGCATCCATCGGGTTTATCACCACGGCAACCTTTGAGAAATATTTGGCCGTCTGTTTCCCTTTAAAGCATATGGCCATTAACACCACAGGACGAGCAATGAAATATGTTGCCATGTGTTGGTCAGTATCTTTCGCACTCGCAGGACTAAGTGCACAACCGATCAACCGAGAATCTCATTCACTACACGTACCTGAAGTTTCCGATCAAGATTGGTGAAACTATATACCACATCGTATGAGTGTATCGCATCGTGTCTGATAAATAATATTCAAATCAACGCTTGGCGTAGCTACTGACGACACATTTTTATAATTCTACGGAACACCATTCGTGTCAATATGATTGCTGTTTGGTACATGTACACACATTTGACGCATGCGACAATTTATTTTGAAAGGGGACGATGCTGATTAATGTGAATATTTACCTCGCTAGTTACTATTCTGGTGTAACTTGCCAGTTTTGCTCTCAGAATTACATCATTAGTAAGTTACGCTACAGTTAGGGCATAACTACTAGGGAAGTAGCTTACCTCCTATTACTCCTTATTAAGTTACGCCAGTTTGGTGCACTCGGCCGTATATAGACAATATTAATAGGGTGTTTTGTGACCTACTGTTTTACAATTGTCCTTCAAAACACTCACATGGAGTCGATATTGAATTGATACATTAACTAATGCATGTGCATTAGATTGATTGGTACGCACTCAGGTGTATTAAATAAGACCTTGACTGAATTAATATCTGAAAAGTAAGAAAAGTCATTGTTGGGAATGTTCATTCTGTTCATGAAAAATACGGTTTTTCATTTCATTTACAATTAAATTCAAATTATGAAATCATGAATACAACGTGTTCACGCAAAGGAAGCGAGCGAAATCAATTTATCCACACAAAAATGGGGAATTATTCAAGGATGTATGATGAAGAAAGTTTATAATGTACAGGGTTTTAGTATGATGGTGTAGACACGTGTTTATTTTTCGGGAGAGGCGAAATCAATTTAGCAAAAAATGACTCATTATTCATGGATGTATGAAAACAGTTATATAGTTATTAGAAAATGATAACGGTGGAGTCACGTATGGGTTTTTTCGGGAGCAGCAAAATCAATTTAGCCAAAAATTGCGCATTATTCATTCATGAAGACAGTTATTTTAGTTTTTAGTAATAATGATGGTGTAGTCACGTATGCTTTTTCGCACGAAGATCCATCTTCAAAGTCATTATTTCGAAGAGGATTTCTGTAAAGCGCATAGGGGAATATGGGGTATAAACGGATCCATCGAGTAAGTGGTATGGGTATATTGGCTTCATTTGAACAGATGACTTATTTTGAAACTTCACATATATCAGTACCTTCTATATGCCCGAACATTTGCAACTTTAGGATAACTAAGTGATATTCGTAAGATCTTTGAAGCCCTCTCATTCGATGACCGATTGGAATATCATAAATAGTGATTAGGGCATAAAGATGGAGTTCAGATCATGTTTGATAGTATGATTTTTTTATATGATTGATAGATATGCAACAGTAATACATATCTATGCAGTATGAGTTAACTTTAGGCGGTAACTGCATATTGCAGTGGATAATAGAACCATTTTTGTAGTGTGTTGCGGAACTTTCCAATAATTGTGATTAAAACCATAGGTTGCGGTTGAATCGAGCACAAAATGGCGTATGTTGCTAACTTGGGACATTGGTGGTTTGGATCTGCGCTTAAACAGTATTATTTAAAGAATGCTCAAACTGAATAAATATCAAGGGAATTAATTCACTACTATCTTAAATTAAAAGATTGAAAAGTCAATCTTTAAGATTGTGCTGTGGGAAGGATCTTAAAATAAAGATTGAGAATGGCCAATCTCATAGAGCGAAATTTCATTCCAGATTTTCATCAAACCAAAGATTATGTTAGAGAAGGAGAGAATCATTAAGGGGTTAAATAATAAATCAATAGCCCACTTGCTCCCAACATGATCAAACTAGTTGCGTCGTATATCTTCTGATGAGACAAGAAAAAAAGTCAATCATGACCTTGGGATCACCGTGAAAAACAAAAACAAAAACGTTGAGTGAAATTAGTAAAAGTCAATAGCAACCTTAGAAAACTCAAGATTGCTAGTGTAAGACCTCAGTAGATTTTCTAGCGTCATATGTGGATTTTCTTTGCTTAAAAGTGGCAGTTCAATAGTGTCAGTCTCTCAAAGTGGCCAAACTTGAGTAATAGGACAACATCATTAACAGTCTCTTATTTTATTCTAAAATTCCTTGGAAAGCTTGAACCTTTCTCTCTTATTATATACTAGAATTCACGATTCTCGTGTTGGGAGGTAATCGGAATACCCGGGTTGGTTGTTCATAGGATGTGTACCCGTACGATCCAGTTATCATAGGTGGCCTTAAAGGGACATTAATTGGTGTTGAAAATATCAAATGTTTAAAAATTTACTTCAGAATTCAAGATGAACATTAAAAATTGCCATTATTGTTGTTTCTACAAACAAAAACACAACAAAACTTGATTAAAACAATATCATCGCTATTTATTAAAAAACGCCCTCTATGCAAATATGGTTCGCATTATGTATCACGCGTACTGCAGGGGGATACTGTCGGACGTAAAATGCTCGTCGCGGCTGTACGAGCATTTTTGAATCGACGTTTTCTTGTACAAAGAGGGCTGATTTTTCTTAATCCTTATAGGTGTAAGTTCATACATGTAATACAATTATAAAAATATACTAATCCCAGTTTTTATCATAATTGAGGGCGCAGCCTCCGACACAACTCTTAGTGCCCCTTTAATATTCCAGATACCCCAAGTACCCATGTGTCTTTAATCCAGATAGACCGACCCAATACCACATGTGCACATACCATATCCAGGTAATTCAGTAGGCCTAGGGTCGGGGTTTTAAAGTGTGGGTCTTACTTCTACCGGGTGGTTCAAAAAAAAGTTGACCCAAGTTCAAGGTAATTTTTCAACCACATTTAAAGTTTCAGAGAATTTCTGTTTACTTAGTCTTGATAAGCAGTAAGTTTTGAAATTATCCTGATAAAATGGTACATTTATTTTGGTTGGTTCTTCAGATATGTTTCATTACAGAAAGCATCCACAAAACTGCCTTGGCCACGGGAGCGTCCTTTAGTAGAGATGGAATGCACAAAGTAGACTTGCCCACGATTGGTCACAAATTGTAAAAATAGGAGAAAAAGAAAAAAGGAGACATCTGAAACATCTGTCTGGTGCATGACATTACCTACCTATACGTATCTACGTTTCTTTGTTGAATGTGAATGGCACATAAGCATAGAGATTGGGATACTTTGTCAGGGTGGGCTATTTCAATTCTGAAACTAGAGCATGCTGTTTTGTTTAAGACAAAAACTAAATGACGCTCCCGTGGACAAGTCAGTTTTTTACATGTTTTCTGTAATGAATCATATCTGAAGAACCAAACAAGCTAAACGTGCCATCTTTACAGGATAATTGCAAAACTTACTGCTTATTAAGACTAAGTAAACACAAATTCTCTGAACCTTTAAATGTGGTTGAAAAATTACTTTGAACTTGGGTCAACTTTTTTTTGAACCACCCGGGTATATTGGGTCTGTTAGTTATAAAGGCGGCAGAAGGCAGGATCTATCATCATGAACACTCCCACCTCATTACGCTACAAGGCCCGCTTTGCAGCGCTATAAATTGGTGCCCTAAAAACCGGCACCAAATTTAAATATTCGCCTTCCATCAAAGCTACATGTTTGCTATATGATATAATTCTCGTGTGCAACCTACCGGCTGGATTGCAACGCCCATTGAGTAGTTTAAATGTATGAGCGTGGATGTAATTTGCAACATAATGAAAACTCACCCATGCAGTTAGCAGGTACTGCTCGTACACGCCCCGAATTTAAATATACAACCAGGCAATCCTCTCGTAGTAATTGATAACAATAGGTTTACCAGACCGAATTAATAGCGCTCCTAAGCGGGCAATTTATGTCATGTAGCTCTACTGTAGAGCCCAGATTTACCATATTTGCCCATGTCTGTATGTATCCAAGGTCTTTGTATGGTTGGTGTAGGCGGATTAATGAAGAGAGGCTCAGAAGCAGAGCTAACTTGCAACCAGTCGTGCGAAATGTGTGTGCCGGCCATATCTGGTTATTTGTCAGCCTATCGACATAGCATTATTCCTCTATAGTAGGCATGTATAGTACCGTAGAATGGGGATACTTTGACCCACTTTTTTACCTTTTTATTTTTATTCATTGCATGGAAGATACCTTTTGTTTGTAAACTAGACTAGTTGATAGTATATACCTTGCCTCTAACATTTTTGTTTTGTTTTAAAATTTCAGTATTTCTAGATAGTTTCCCCCCAATCTTTGAGTGGGCCAGAGTAAACCCACAATGTGTGTAACTTTGGCCCACTTGCAAAAAATGTGATGAAACGTACTTGGATGATAAGATATTTCAAACTTTTCTTTAAGGTTCATTGAAATGTTTTTAAACAACTACAATATTTCTATGAATATTTGACAGATTAGAATGCAATAAATACCAAAAATACCAAAAAAATAAACACATTGTAAAACTAGAGAAAAACATACCAAATATACATAGTCAATCATTTAATTTGTGGAAAAGAGATTGTTTTATATTTTTCTCATATACCTTAACATAGGACAAAGTTATTACCCTACTTTACGCTTCATTTTTTAGTAAATGCTGGTCTGTGTCATAATAAAGAATAAAAATGAAAATGAATTGAGCATTTTTTAATCATAGGTAAACTCACAGTTAATACGTTGCTGAATATCCATCATGTAGGTGAGGCAGTTGAAATTTGTTGAAGAAAAAAGAAATTGTCCTAAAGATACATAAAAAGAAATAAAAGATCCTGCACGCTTAGTGTGGTTAGTTAGGTCTAATTCCAAGTACATATATCATTATGTAGCAGGGTAATATGTTGTTGTAATTCCTTCAAATAAAAATTGGCACTATAAAACTGTTCTCAAATTTGACAAATAAACTCTCTTTTTTTTAGTTGGCCAAAGTTACTCATCAAGGGACAAAGTATCCCCATTCTACGGTAATGCATTTCTATCACGCATATTTGCTTACACTGTCCCTATATTTAACAGGTCACCGTTGCATTCTCATTTACATGAAAGACATCCCAGTTTTCTGGCTTAGCCACTGAGGTGTCATGATAGGCCTATCACTGAGGTGTCATGATAGGCCTATCACTGAGGTGTCATGATAGGCCTATCACTGAGGTGTCATTATAGGCCTATCACTGAGGTGTCATGATAGGCCTATCACTGAGGTGTCATGATAGGCCTATCGCTGAGGTGTCATGATAGGCCTATCACTGAGGTGTCATGATAGGCCTATCACTGAGGTGTCATGATAGGCCTAGTGCGTATACATATTTCTTTAGTAACACGGACAGGCCGCTGCTGTGGCCGTAGCACTGAAGTGTCATGATAGGCAGGGCCTATCCGTATTTCTATAGTAACACGGACGGGCCCGAGTTGTGGTTGGGGCCGTGATTGGATTTGTGGCATTAACATCATGCATTTCCCTCAGTTACTTTAACACATGTTATCCTGGATGTAGGCATACGATTTGTGCCTATATCATGCATGTATACGGTGTGCATCTTTCCCCCAGTTCCTTTATTAAGGGGGTCTACTTTTATGATCATGTGGGCATGTGTGGCGCAGTGGGTAGAGCACTGGATTCATGATCTAAAGGCTGTGGGTTCCCGCTGTGGTCAACATGTTGTGCTCTTGAGTAAGGCACTTAACCGCAATTACTCCTCTCTACCCAGGTGTATTTAAATGGGTACCGGCATTCTTCAGTGCTGGGAAGGTAACAGACTCTCGCTGTGGAGGAGGTGTAGCGAGCCCCACACAGCAACATTATAAAAAGGAGTGAGTCTGTCCCTATCGCTTTGAAAGGGAGATGGGCACTCCGCTCCTGGTATTACAGGATCGACCGCCTTTACCTACTTTTATGATCAACTTTTGTTCTTTTCTTATCATACCCCGTTATCGTATACTATATAATGGTTTGCAAAATAGAGCAAACATCCTACCCAGTAGCATAGGCTGAATTTACCACTAGTACATTTTCTATATATCATAGGTCTACTCCAAATGAAATTATGCTTGAACTCCTGATGCTTTCAAATCAGCGGTACTGTTTTGTTTAGGTGACGAAAAAAACACCTTTTGTGGGGTCAGTTAGTCGGGTGTTTTCTTTTGGTTTTTTATATGCCTGAACAGATACACGTCAAACAACAAAACAACAAAATATTAAAAGGCATATTGACATTTCGCATTTTTATTATCAACTTCAACTACAAAATGGATGAGTGGGTCTTTCTTCAATTGGTTACTTCGCAAAAAGAGGCATTATTCCACTCCAAAAAGATATTGGAGAGGACTCATTTTTACGGGTGTTACATCTTATAACATGGAACCACAACAAAATAGAGCTTTTATTCATAAATTTGTTATGGTTTGTTATGATTTACACAAACTCGATGGCATGAGAAACAGGTAATTTTAAAAGCTAAATGCATTACACATTTTAAATCTTTATGGCTCGCAATACTTTTTGAAGCTTTATCAGGTGCTCTTTTATGTGAGTTTTGATTTGGTTCTGATTTAACACTTTCCACGCGGCCTGCAGACGGCATTCCAAAATTTCACAAAATGTTTCAAAAATGTCAAAATAACTGTATTTCATTACCATATTTGGAATCACCATGAGAAATGCATTGAAATAAGTACAAACATGCCTAGTGTTTGGTCAGTAATCTTTGAGATGGACTTTGAAAATTATGAAAGGTTTCTGAAAAATCTGTTTTGTGTATGGTAAAAATAATAGCCGCGTGGAAAGCGTTAAGTCAATGTACACAGCCATTTTTATATATATGACCCGTCATATCAAAATATACCTCTTGGAGTCTTCTATCCAATGTTAGATTTTAACATCATCAAATCATGCAAAAATCAAGCTTTAAATTGATACCTAATAATTGAAATTTAGCCTGAAGAATCAGGAAATATGATGAAGATAGAAGCTTAGAATTTTCTTTTAATTTCTTTATATTTTTTCCCAAGACATTTTACTTAGAAATTAGAAATGTAGAAATGAGAAAATCCGACGAGGTATGTTTGATGTGACAGGTCATATATGCCCATCATCATTGTCACTTGGCCGTTAGGTACTGGTATTGTATGCTTAGTTTCTGTATAGGAACTGTTCGGTACCGGTTTGGTGCAACCTAGCTGCTTAGTCAGTTAGTAAGATCGAATAAAAAAATACGAATTTTTAAATTCGTGCGGCGAATTCATGGAGGCCGCCATTTTTTAAATTACGTCATTATAGTTGCTGCTAATAACGCCTGTTTTTTACCTTTTCTTAAATGGAGTGCCCAGTTTATCATTAAATAAACTAAATTTAACTTAACCTCGATTCCAGATGATATTTTGTGCGTTCAATTGACCCCGAAAAACAAATGACGTCATCTTTAATGACAAAACCACCTCTTAAACGAACGAATTTGTTCAATTTTGTTGGTTTAAAATCACTTTTACTCCTTTTTCCTTCGATAGATTTTTCTTAAAAATCCAACAATTGGTTATACTTAACTGTGTACACTAATATAATTTTTAAACAAAATGGCGGCCCCCATGGTCGGACACGAATTTAAAAATTCGCATATTTTAATTCGATCTTAGTGACGAGCAGAGTTACTGGTTGGTACTATGCAGTTCACTGGTGCTTTAACAGTACCAATACAGGTACTGGGCATACAATATACAATACCCTTATAGGTACGGGTAGCATGATGTCAAGTTTAAGTAATTGGGTGTGTAGTATTAAACCTGTGTTTCAGCAAAAGCCTCATTTTCTTCATCGTCGCCTTGAATGCGATCAAAGTAATTTGACAATATTTGTCCTATGGCATACAAGAATGGATTAATGGCAGAATTGATTGGCAATACAAAAGCAATGATCCATGAATAGGATGTTGGATTCATTGAAATGTATTGTGTTTGCACCATAATACCTAAAATAACTATTGGCATCCAACACAGCAGATTAGTAATGACAATCAACCCCATTTTCCAGGCCATACGTATTTCTCGTCTATGCCGTGAAACACTCATAATCATATGAGGTGTTATGAATTTCACAATGACAAATATACTGACATAACAGAATAGTACCGTTAGGCAACAACAGCCGTTAACTCCAAGAAACAAAGCCATTGCATAATAGGAATATGGGCTGCTACCTTCTGTGAGTGTTGTTGGTATGGACAAGTTTGTGCTGGTTAAAAACTTGTTTGGGGAAAGTGGAATGTTTTCAAACTGTTGTTTGAATTTCAGGTTTCTTACAAGCGGTAACCCAATACATATCTCAGAATAACTGTATTGTTCCTCATTTAAAACAGAAGGTATAGTGCTTAATAAAATTGCCAACAGCCAAACTAAAACAACGGTTATAACTCTGGATTTACGGGTAGAAAATATATTTCGGTTTACATTTTTAAATGTCCAAAACCTTTCAATGCTAATAATTACAACAAAAAATAGGGATGCTTCACTTGACAAAACTGATAATACTCCAAGACATTTGCATAACACACTGTTTCTCCAATCTTCTGCATGTAAAGGAAAATATTCTCCATAGTTACTATCTATTGCAGCAAGTATTAGCATATACACTGCCATAAGTAAATCAGAAGCAGCGAGATTTATAATGAACAACTTTTGTCTGATATTCAAATTGGTTTGTCCAAATATTTCAAAACTTCCCCAAATTATAACCACTATATTTGAAAAGAACACACATATTCCAATAATCCACACAGATGATTTGATCACAGTATGTGCTAGAAGTTGTGAACATGTTAGGTAGGGTGATTCCTTTTCCCGAGGTACACATTGAGGTCCAGTGTCAGGTTCTACAAAACAGCAAATCGATTTGAAATCTACCTCTAACTTTGTCTTATTTCCAAGTCCATGGAATGACCTTATAGTTATTCTTGATATTGGATTTCCCACCAGTTCTAGTAGCCTTAAATTGTGCAAACCGTAGAATGTGTCATCTTTGATCGTAGTGAGTGGATTGTAATTGAGAACTATTAATTGCAAATTATTCAAATATCTAAATGTAACTGATTCCAGTATGGTTATACTGTTGCTTTCTAAAATAAGGGAGTCCAGGGACTCTAGTCCCTTAAATAGATAAACATCAAGATCAGTAAGTTGATTTGCAGATAAATCAAGCGTTGTTAAATTTCTGAGATCATTGAATATTCCTGGTTGCAAACTGGTAAGTTGATTAATGGCAAGGTTCAAGAAATACAATTTGTGTAATCCTTGAAATAAGGGAATATCAAGGTGTGTCAATTGGTTGCTATATAAAAGAAGCACTTTTAGGTTTCCAAGATCATTGAATATTCCTGGTTGCAAAGTGGTAAGTTGATATGTGCTTTGGCCGAGGTTTAAGAAAGACAATTTGTGTAATCCTTGAAATAAGGTAATGTCAAGGTTTGTCAATTGGTTTTTATATAACAAAAGGTCTGTTAGATTTCTAAGATCTTTGAATATTTCTGGTTGCAAAGTGGTAAGTTGAATTGTGCTAAGGTGTAAGACAGACAATTTGTGTAACCCTTGAAATAAGGTAATGTCAAGGTTTGTCAATTGGTTTCCATATAAATAAAGCTCTGTTAGGTTTCTAAGATCATTGAATATTTCTGGCTGCAAATTGGTAAGTTGATTTGTGCTAAGGTGTAAGACAGACAATTTGTGTAACCCTTGAAATAAGGTAATGTCAAGGTTTGTCAATTGGTTTTCATATAAATAAAGCTCAGTTAGGTTTCTAAGATCAATGAATATTTCTGGCTGCAAGTTGGCAAGTTGATTTTTGCTAAGGTGTAAGACAGACAATTTGTATAACCCTTGAAATAAGGTAATGTCAAGGTTTGTCAATTGGTTTCCATATAAATAAAGCTCTGTTAGGTTTCTAAGATCATTGAATATTTCTGGCTGCAAATTGGTCAGTTGAATTGTGCTAAGGTGTAAGACAGACACTTTGTGTAACCCTTGAAATAAGTTAATGTCAAGGTTTTTCAATTGGTTGTCATATAACAAAAGGTCTGTTAGAATTCTAAGATCATTGAATATTTCTGGTGGCAAAGTGGTAAGTTGATTTGTGTCAAGGTGTAAGACAGACAATTTGAATAACCCTTGAAATAAGGTAATGGCAAGGTTTGTCAATTGGTTTCCATATAAATAAAGCTCTGTTAGGTTTCTAAGATCATTGAATATTTCTCGTTGCAAATTGGTAAGTTGATTTGTGCCAAGGTTTAAGACCGATAATTTATATAATCCTTGAAATGAGGTAATGGCAAGGTTTGTCAATTGGTTTCCATATAAATAAAGCTCTGTTAGATTTCTTAGATCATTGAATATTTCTGGTTGCAAAGTGGCAAGTTGAATTGTGCCAAGGTGTAAGACAAACAATTTGTGTAACCCTTGAAATAAGGTAATGTCAAAGTTTGTCAATTGGTTTCCATATAAATAAAGCTCTGTTAGGTTTCTAAGATCATTGAATATTTCTGGTTGCAAAGTGGTAAGTTGATTTGTGCCAAGGTCTAAGACAGACAATTTATATAATCCTTGAAATAAGGTAATGGTAAGGTTTGTCAATTGGTTTCCATATAAATAAAGCTCTGTTAGGTTTCTAAGATTATTGAATATTTCTGGTTGCAAAGTGGAAAGTTGATTTGTGCCAAGGTTTAAGACAGACAATTTATATAATCCTTGAAATAAGGTAATGGTAAGGTTTGTCAATTGGTTTCCATATAAATAAAGCTCTGTTAGGTTTCTAAGATCATTGAATATGTCTGGTTGCAAAGTGGCAAGTTCAATTGTGCCAAGGTGTAAGACAGACAGTGTGTGTAACCCCTGAAATAAGGTAATGTCAAGGTTTGTTAATTGGTTTCCATGTAAATAAAGCTCTTTTATGTTTCTAAGATCATTGAATATTTCTGGCTGCAAATTGGTAAGTTGATTTGTGTTAAGGTGTAAGAAAGACAATTTGTGTAACCCTTGAAATAAGGTAATGTCAAGGTTTGTCAATTGGTTTTCATATAAATAAAGCTCTTTTATGTTTCTAAGATCATTGAATATTTCTGGCTGCAAATTGGTAAGTTGATTTGTGCTAAGGTGTAAGACAGACAATTTGTGTAACCCTTGAAATAAGGTAATGTCAAGGTTTGTCAATTGGTTTTCATATAAATAAAGCTCTGTTAGGTTTCTAAGATCATTGAATATTTCTGGTTGCAAATTGGTAAGTTGATTTGTGCTAAGGTGTAAGACAGACAATTTGTGTAACCCTTGAAATAAGGTAATGTCAAGGTTTGTCAATTGGTTTCCATATAAATAAAGCTCTGTTGGGTTTCTAAGATCATTGAATATTTCTGGCTGCAAATTGGTAAGTTGATTTGTGCTAAGGTGTAAGACAGACAATTTGTGCAACCCTCGAGATAAGGTAATGTCAAGGTTTGTCAATTGGTTTCCATATAAATAAAGCTCTGTTAGGTTTCTAAGATCATTGAATATTTCTGGCTGCAAATTGGTAAGTTGATTTGTGCTAAGGTGTAAGACAGACAATTTGTGTAACCCTTGAAATAAGGTAATGTCTAGGTTTGTCAATTGGTTTTCATATAAATAAAGCTCAGTTAGGTTTCTAAGATCAATGAATATTTCTGGCTGCAAGTTGGTAAGTTGATTGTTGCTAAGGTGTAAGACAGACAATTTGTATAACCCTTGAAATAAGGTAATGTCAAGATTTGTCAATTGGTTTCCATGTAAATAAAGCTTTGCTAGGTTTCTAAGATCATTGAATATTTCTGGCTGCAAATTGGTAAGTTGATTTGTGCTAAGGTGCAAGACAGACAATTTGTGTAACCCTTGAAATAAGGTAATGTCAAGGTTTGTCAATTGGTTTTCATATAAATAAAGCTCAGTTAGGTTTCTAAGATCAATGAATATTTCTGGCTGCAAGTTGGTAAGTTGATTTTTGCCAAGGTGTAAGACAGACAATTTGTGTAACCCTTGAAATAAGGTAATGTCAAGATTTGTCAATTGGTTTCCATGTAAATAAAGCTTTGCTAGGTTTCTAAGATCATTGAATATTTCTGGCTGCAAATTGGTAAGTTGATTTGTGCTAAGGTGTAAGACAGACAATTTGTGTAACCCATGAAATAAGGTAATGTCAAGGTTTGTCAATTGGTTTCCATATAAATAAAGCTCAGTTAGGTTTCTAAGATCAATGAATATTTCTGGCTGCAAGTTGGCAAGTTGATTTTTGCTAAGGTGCAAGACAGACAATTTGTGTAACCCTTGAAATAAGGTAATGTCAAGGTTTGTCAATTGGTTTCCATATAAATAAAGCTCTGTTAGGTTTCTAAGATCATTGTATATTTCTGGCTGCAAATTGGTAAGTTGATTTGAGCTAAGGTGTAAGACAGACAATTTGTGTAACCCTTGAAATAAGGTAACGTCAAGGTTTGTTAATTGGTTGTCATATAATAAAAGGTCTGTTAGATTTCTAAGATCATTGAATATTTCTGGTTCCAAAGTGGTAAGTTGATTGGTGTTAAGGGTTAAGACAGACAATTTGTGTAATCCTTGAAATAAGTTAATGTCAAGGTGTGTCAATTTATTTTCATGTAAAAAAAGCTCTGTTATATCATTTATACCATTAAATATTCCCGGTCCTAAGGTTGACAGAATGTTTGTGCTAAGTGCCAAGAGAGAAAGTCTGTTCAGACCATGAAATGTGGAAATGTCAAGATGAGTTAGTTTGTTTTCATTTAGCCATAATTCTGCTATTTCTAGACTTTCAAACACATCTTTGTCCAGGTATGAAATCATGTTGCTGGACAGATCAACATGTGATACATTGCTCAGATTTATGAAAGGATGATATAGTTTTGAAAGCCTGTTCTCTGAAATGTCTAAAAATAGCAAAGACTCTGTCAAATTGTACAGCTCAAAATGGAGACGGGTTAAGCTATTCATTGATAGTGATAACATTGTCAGATTCTGGTGTGTAGAGAATGAATTAGGGCCAATCGTAGTTATTGTGTTATTGTTAAGATACAAAACATGCAAATCGTCTATACCGGTCAACATACCTGGTGTGATTTTAAACAACATGTTATCATTCAGATAGAGCTGTTTTAGATTATCAAGACCTAAAAATGCACCGTCTGATAACGTTATCAATCTGTTTGAGGAAATGTCTAGCACTTGCAGTCGCTCCAGTCCTTCGAATGTTCCTTCCTCGATGACAGCGATCTGATTCCGGGATAGAAGCAGGTAGTCGATGTGGACGAGACCCTGAAATGATCCAGGAGAAACCCTGGTTATGTGCTGCTGAGATGCATCCAAGCTTATGATGTGGGATGCAACATGGCTGGTCTCGTGGATTAGTAAAATTCTGTAGTTTGGATTGGAACAGTTGACTTCAAATGTTAGGTGATTCACGGAGCAAAGACACTCTGAAGGACATTTGGGTAATTCTGCGTTGGATATATTCGCAAAAGGTGGGAAATCAGGCAGGAGTAGCGAACTTGCCACAGAATTGAAATCAGCGAAGGCTTCGTCTAATGCCGGATTACCCTCAAGTAGACGAAGATACGAAGTCGTGACATGGCGAACGTGGTATGTGTCGGCAAAACTCTCAAGGCTTTCACAAAGTTCAGGGCTTCTCTGTGGGGAGCCATCTTTGCTGATACCACACGGTCCTGGTTGTTTAGGAAACATATCTTGGTTGGAGTTGGGTGTTAGTTTCAAGGTAGCTGATGCTTTGATGTAAATCTTGAGATGATGGCTGGAGAACGTGGCCATGCAAGGTGTTCGAGGCTTGTACCGGAATCCTATCAGATCTGTGTCCCAGCATTCTTCATGTCCGTCTGTCTCTACATACAAATGGTGATACATGGTCCAGATTGATGATTGTGTAATATCAAATTGAATGCTGGTACCAGTCGGGGATATCACAGAAAGAATACAGTTTTCATGTTCGTATGTTTGCAAGATTCTAGATGTGCTGGCCAAATTGATTGTCTCATTGTGACACAATTGTGACACTGCTGATGTTACGGGGTTGTGTGGGGTCATAAATATATTCACAGAAGTCATGGCCATATCTTTCTTAGCAGTAGTCCCGTATGTGGAATTGTTTTTGTACCGATTTGCAGTTCCATTTATGGTCGTGTCCGCATACATGGTTGTGTTCTCATATGCAGTTATAGCCTCATTCCAAGCGGTATCATCATGTGCTGCTTGAGCCTGATACGTGGGTGTAGTGTTATTCAGATAGGCACAAACTGTGGCTGAGTTCCAGTACAAAGTTCCTTGAAGGTAAAATGCTGTTGTTATCAGACAGTATAGTGTCTTATACACAAGACAGGCTCCAAACCGTATTCCTGCCATCTTAAGGAACTATATGTTTCTTTCAAATTGTCAAAGTCCTACACTGCGTTTACTGGTCCTTGTTATATCAGATGCAAATGTGTCGGTCTGATTAATATTAGGCAGTGATTTCCGTAAAGTTTTGATCTATTAGTAAAACTGCTTCCGTTGTACCAAGAGTATAGTTGGATAAGATAGCATGCACCATAGCACATCTATACAATCACTTATCCAAAATATATCAAATGAAAATGTGTTGATCCAGTAAATAAAAAGAGTTATCGCTGAAAATATCCACCTACAAGTAGGACAAACTACTTTCCAACTGAACACTGTGTGGTGTTTGCCTACAGATTTCCACAGATCCTAATATTGTACAGTTATAGTTGAAAGGACACACCATAACACCGGCTACGACCCAAACTGATATTTACCAAACAAACCAATTATATACAATTCATATGTATGTTGTGTAGTGGCTTTCATATCTGAGTACTATACGTTTTTATCTGATGATCGCACAAGCGTGAAACTATGTATGAATAGAAGGTGTTGTGGACTGTTGCTTTAATATCAGATTCATACCAAAGGTCACAATTTTGTAAATATATTTTAACTAAAAATCACACATTTGTTTGCCAATCCTTTATCCTATTATACTATTGTGTATATATATGCCGTAATGGAAATACCCACATGACTGTCAACCAGGGGTTGATGATTATATGCGTCGCAGTTCTATTTAATGATATTATGTGTACTGATCATAATAGTAGTGTTGCTTTATTTCCTAATGATAAAAGGGATGAAAATAATGTCCTGTCCAGTTCACCCCTTTTCAACTGATTTATTTCCTTTTGTAACAGTTAGGGTTAAACATATTGGGCCGTATTCTCGTACTAAACACGGTTTTAGCTTAAAACCGTGTTTAACTAAACGCGTGTCTAACTTAAACGTGAGTTTATCCTTTAAACGACGTGTTTAACAAAACACGATTTTAAACTCTGCAAATCTCGTTCCCAGATTGGTCCTGCGTTGATTGTATACAGGTATTTAATTCATTGTGGCCCTAATGGGTTACAATGGATATCGACCGAATGCCTTAAATACACGGTACTTTTAAAGACTACACGATCCGCACGGCAGCTTGCAGAGGGCACGGTTGAGTGATCATTCAAGGCATACAGTTGGTGCGCGAGTTTAGTTGTTGCCAGACACCAGGGTTACAAGATAAAGACACAAACGCATAAAATCATGTTGAGCGTAATCTGCAGCACATACCAGAAGTGCATTTATTAATATCATAATTTTATATTTCAAATGTAATTCATGACATTTTTATAATAAGTATAATTAGACGATAAGCTAATTCAATTGTGTTCATAGATTTAAATTTTGTAGTGACACACATATTAGCACATTTTCAATGTAGTTCAAGATTTTGACAAAAAATAGAACCTGAGCGGCGGACTAACCCCTCGTCTCAATTTTTCTCCCTAGATTATAGCTCTATGGGAACCTAAGTTTGTCATACGAGGCTAACATTGATAATTGTAAACTTCATTGATTTACATCAAATTTAATTTAATTTAATTTAAAGTATTTTTTCACACCGCAATGGTATTCGTAATCAACATTTCTGAGCCCATTAGACAAGATAGAACCTGGGCGGCGGACTAACCCCTCGTCCCAATTTTTCCCTAGATACCTAGCTCTATGGGAACCTAATTTTGTCATACGAGGCTAACCTTATTATTAACAAAGCCTGGGAAGCGGGAACGCGAAGCCAAACCCCTCTCCCAGGGAATTAAGGTAGAGGTTATTAATAAATGTTGTCAAATGTATATTATTCTCGAAAAAGCAAATGTGAAATGGACAAAAAAGAATGATGATGTGACTCGGGTAATCAAAAAGGTGTATAGCAAACAGCTAACCCAGACAGGTATTAAAACAAACAGTGAAACCCAAGGTCTTACACCAACCACTTGTAAAAAGGGTGGGATGGTGGGAATTTTTCGCTAACCCTCCTGGTATGATTGCAGAAAACATATGACCTACAAATGAGGATCAAGGAACTAGGGCTGTGTTGAGCCCGATACGCTCGGCTGATCAACAAAGCAAAAAGCGCGGGTCTGCAAATCTGAACTTTGGATTGGTCCAAAGGAAAAAGACAAAGGCCATCAGAAAAGCCAAGGTGAAAAATGCACTGGCAACCCTGGAGCTTTGAACAACCTAGAATTATGTTAGACGGGCAAAATAATTCTTTTATTAAACACGCATTAAACTACCCCCGTACCCATGTTTAAAGTTAGACATATTTCGGCGAGTTAGACGCGTGTTTAAGTAAAACAAATGTACGAGAATTGCGTTTAGTTAAACGCTGTGTCTAAAGTCAAAGTTAGACGCGTGTTTAGCTTAAAACCGTGTTTAACTACGTACGAGAATACGGGCCATATTCTACAAGTCCACAAAGTGTGTAGTTCCACCGTAGTCAACCCCGGGGTCACAGTTTATGTGGGTATTTCCATTGCTGCGCGCATATATATCATTAGATACAGTTTATAACGGTAAATTTGTTAAAACTCTTACAAAAAGTGCTCAATGGTGTTTCTACCACCAGAGTGAATAGATGAATAACGAGTCAACCTTTAGCATGTTTAGGCAATAGGTGGAATTTTCATTACTAATTAATTTAGTTTCGACTTAATCCATGCTGCACTACACTCTAGCAGATTATAGATTTGGTCCATGCTGTACGAAACGTCTTTCCATGCGTCTTTCAACGCTTGGGGTATACGCCAGCGCTTCGATCGAGTAGGCGCTCGCGTTATGTGCTGCAATTAGAAGAATACGCAGTTACGTTACTGGCCAAATAAACTATAATAATAGGCATCATGGGCTACAATATGGTATACAACACTTATCGGCTGATAGTCGTGAAAGTTGTGTAAAATCGTGTTCTAACATAGGCCAATTCTGACTCAACCTCCCCCCTTAATTTTGCAAGGCGAGGTATCGGCTCTGACCAAAGAAGATATTAAGATCTTCCAACAATACATTGCGCGAACGCCAGCCAACTAAACCTTTTTCACACGATGCATTTGTCGAGCCCTTATGTTTTAGGAATAAGAAAAAGGGAACCATGATAACGAATTTATTCATTGATGTAAACTAGAACCTAAGCCATGATTGTGTGAATATGTCTATGGGAACCGAGACAAATTGATGAACAGAAATAGGGCATTTTGCAAAAGCGCAATGCATTGTGGTGAGGTCTTTAAAATCTTCTTTGGGCACTGACAGACCTTCTCTTTCAAGATGATTAAATAAAAAATTGTCATGACCTTACCTAAAGAGCTGGGTCGCACCAGCGTTCTATGGCTGTAGGTGGGGCGTAGTCGTCAGTGGTTGTTCGTTGATTTCGCTCTGCGTTTACATTAACGTACTGAGGGCAAGAATTTGTGAAAATTGGGCCGCTTTTGTTGATCTGATGAATAATGACGAGCCATACGATACGTCTATCATTTGCTACCAAGATTTTATCACCCAACACTCTATACACTACACTCCTATACACACCCCACCCAACATAGGCCTATACACAGAAATATGGTTAACCCGATCAATCTCTCTAACATACGCTTTGAGTTACACAAGAGTTCTTCGCCATTTCGTATTTGCCTTCATTTGTACTCGTCACATCAGTAATCCAGACTGTATCGAAAATCGATGAGGTGTTTTTATCGAGACTGTTTTGAAAAGAAGAAAAACCCTCGAAATCCGTATCGAGCAGCAACTTGGATTTATCGAGCAGCATAATAGCCCGTGTCTAAATAAAACGAAGGTCAAGTGGTGCAGTATGTAAATAGAGCTTCGAGTAATTTGTTTTAATTATTGTCCCGTCGTATCGAGTACTCGATACGATCTCGTTACCAGTCTCGATGTGATTTTGTCCCTTCTGTATGAACGAATCACAGATGGTAGTTTACATCGAAATCATTATACTATACTCACATGATTGTATTCACTTTCATGACATTCATCACTTTGTGAACAATATCCCAACGGTGACATTCGTTGACGTTAGTGTCGTTTACGTGCATCTTACAGATCTAAATTGGTGACAAACCCCTCGAGATCCGTATCGAGCAGCAAAAGATTTATCGAGCATCATGATATCCCGTGTCTAAATAAAACGAAGGACAAATGTCGCAGTATGTAAATAGAGCTTCGAGTAATTTGTTTTAATTATTGTCCCGTCGTATCGAGTACTCGATACGATCTCGTTACCAGTCTTGATGTGATTTTGTCCCGTCTGTACGAACGAATCACAGATGGTAGTTTAAATCGAAATCATTATACATTAGGTATCTTATTTTTCAGGTCAGAACAAAACTGCCAATTCCCTACCATACCTACAGTCCGTGTTATCAGGGACTGTCCTGGTGACCATGTTTTGAGGTGGGGTGGACCCAATATCAAATGCCCCCCCCCCCCCCCCCCCCCTATGTTTTGAGTTTTCAAAGAAAAATGTATGAGAAGAAAATGTGTTAACCCCCTGGGGTCTACCTGTCTATCTTACAGTGGTTCTGATTTATTACAAGATGTACTCATATGAATAGCCAATTCAAATGCAGCTTGTAAAATGTTTCACTCCCATCTTTATCAGGGATACAATTATTCTAACAATGTCTCTCATTGGTGCAATAAATAATGTATCCATCTTTCTGACCAATCGGCCGGTAGTTCTCAGGGGGTTAATTTAAACAAATATGTACCAGGAGAGCCCTTCCAGAGCCTTGTTAGAGCCCATCCAGAGCCTTGTTAACGCCAGAAAATCACAGAATTGTAAAGGAGAAACAAGACGATTTTTTTTGCCCTATCTCTTTACGTGTAACGGGCGCCATTATGGATTCCCACTATGGGGGGCAAATTGGAGGTATGTCGGTAAGTTTCGGAACTGCACGGAAAAGAACGAATGCAGCAGCGTGCGCACACTTGAGCCGTGTCTCTCTCCGCGTAAAACGCAGTCGTTGCGTGTATGGTTGCGTGGGCGCAATGGCGCGCACTATTCAAACGCCAGTGCAGTTTTCAACATACCTCCAATTTTGTCCCCATGATGGTTTCAAAATGGCGCCGGCATACTGGATCTCTATTTTTAAATCTATGCAGAAAACCAATAGCTCCGAATGTGCCAGCATCCAGTATCCATTTCAGCCTAAGTTCGTCATCCCCCAACCCCCTAAAGCCCGCCCTCAAGCAGCGGCAACAACCGATATAAATATGATCACGGTTCGGTGCATTCGAGTGTTATAATACAAATAGAATAACCCAAACCAAATATTAGCGCCCAAACCGGAAATTGTTTAAAGATGTCAATGGCCAGATAAAATGTGTATGGCCAGATAAAATTCGCAATTTTTTGTGAATATTTGGAATTTCGTCTGCAGACGGCCATTTCAACAATTTAGCTCAATTTTGGAATCTTTTGAACTTTAGAACTTTCGTGATTATCTCTACTGCAGAAAAACAAATAAATGTTTTTGGGTTTTTTGTATATAAAGCACAAATGGTAGACTAGGGACATTAACTACAGCGCCTCCAAGTGACAACATTTAACTATTGAACTAATAATCCATGACTGAATTTTCCAAATACCAGTAGGCCAATAAAAAAATATTGTTTGGTTGTCCTCAACCTCCCTATCTTATTTTACGTCAGTTCTAAAACCTCGCAACCTTATTCATAGTCAAATTACCCGCTCATGGTTAACCGATGAACATATACCTGTATTGTATCAGTGCAGTGGCGCCGGATTTGACTACAGATAGACCAGTGTGTAATGAAACATTCATGTGTGATTATGCTAAGTTGACGTGAGTTCAAAAGCCGATTTTTATTGATTAGCAGAGTGTCGATTGGAAAATGTGTTGATATTCTTTTGTTGTTGTATTGGTTTGTTTTATTAACATCATTGTTCACCGGCCTATGGTGAGCGTGTGAACTCACTAAAAATGTTTTAGAGATGAGTCAGATGACCATATTTTTTGGGACTTACGGGTGTATTGATATTAGACGATTTATTGAATCGATTTCAATAAGTAAGCTATCAAAATATTCCTTGATGTATAAATAACTATTATAAACGAAATCGTTCTCTTTTTCTGCACACAATACAGTTGAATTTTTGAATTTTTTGCGACACGTTAATTTTCACTCATCTGTATCCATCTGCTATGTTGCAGGGGAATGGCATTTGGCTCTCATCTCATTTATAATAGAGGTTTGACTAATATTCATGACATCCATACCATTAAACAACAATTTTGACATGTCAATTTTCTAATATAGTGGAACCCAATAGTTAGCTTTAGACAAATAACATCAGAGCAAGTGACCATTGATGTTTAGCTGTGGTTCAATTCCTATTGTTCAGCTGGTCGCTAGTGGGCGCCGCATTTGATATCCGTTATATTCCTGCGGTAGCACTTGTGAAAGAGCAAATGTGAACAATAGCCCAACAGACATTAACAAGGTTAATGAACTGAGTGATTAGAAATCAAACTGGTAACTCTCTACAAAAGAGCTCTGAAAGGCCAATCAATGTTAACGATCACGTTTAGAGAAACCAACTCGTAGTAACGTTTTCACTTTTTAACTTGACGTTTTTATGCGTAATAAAGTGTTATCATTATTGTGTCTAAGTATATCGATCAATCATTCTTCATACTGTTGGAGTCGTTTAATTCGAATGGTTTAGGGCCTATAAACGCACACATAGGGGTAGTTGTGGCTGCCATCTGCTCACACGAGTTCGTGAATAACAGAGTAAACGATAAAATTGCGTTGAACTATTCAACATGTTCAAGGTCATAATGTTGTGAATTGGTGTATCAAATGAGGTGGACTTGTCGCACATATCAAAATAATTATACTTGACCTATTGAATTAATTGTTGCTAATTATGTCCTCTTTAAATCAAACAAAATCCCCAGGTCATAACGATAAAAAAAATAAAGGAGTTGGACCGTTAAATGCGCAGGTAGTCGGTGGACGTGGTGGGGAGAGGCTACTGGTGGGGGAGAGGCTGCCATAGAGATTACACACAAAACGATCAAAACAATGTCTTCTTAAGAGTCTTATATATTAAAAACTATAAGTCATAGGCATAGTCCCTGTTGGGACGAGCCTGCTAAACAAACAAACACCTAAACAAACAGACAAAAAAATACCCAAACACGCCCCCCCCCCCTCCCAACAAACAAACAAACAAAATAAACAAACAAAACAAACAAACATTGTTAATCCACTAACATTTCAATCCTTTGCTCTGCGACCTAACCATGCAACAAAGCACTGCGCTCACACACCATGTACACGTACCACGCAGAAAAAGTGCAGTCAGATGACTTTTAGAAACAGTGTTAACACGACATTTTAGTTAGTTTTGATAATATTAATTACTAATTAGCAATTTGGGACCACACTGTACTTAAAACGGCTTAAAAGATGCATAGGATTTCCATTAATTCAAATTGTTCTTCAAATAAATTTCTGTGCCTTTCTTAGTGCCAATTGGTGTAGGCATTATATATGAATTTAATTAAGACATGGATAAATTGGATATGGGAGAATATATTTCTAAATCGAAATGCTGAACAATTATAACGGCATAACCATCTGCTTTCAGGGAATATATTGTTTGAATACCGCTACAAAATTCAATAAATTAATCAATTTTGACAATAACCATAAACGTATATTTATGCATATATTATTATTGACTGGTATCAATCGAATTTATATTTTTATAGTTTTTGTATTTTGCATACAATTGCACCAGAATGATTAAAATGTGCATCTAAACCAATGCAATTTGAGCTTTAAGCATTATTTTAAAAATTCTAATATATTAGAGACCAACAACCCAAATCCCAATAATCTCGTATTGCATTCTGATAAAGTAGCCAACATTAATAACACTTACTTAATAAAGTAATTAGTAAACTAAGAATTTGATTCATATTAGTAGAGTCATTATCTTGGATTCCGTGACCAATTTCTTGATACCTTAGTTTCTTAGTAAATTTGTCAACTAGAACCATTTTAAAACAAAATGAGCTCCAATGCACCTCTCAAAAGTGACAGGAACGTTCTTTTATAGCGCAAATTCCAAAATGGCCGCCATACAGGGCCCGAAAATTCAAATAGCTTCAGCTAAGAAGTATACCAAATTGTTAGGCTGAGCACAAGGATTCCGAAAAAGTATAGTTTGCCCCACTTCCGATGTTTAGTTAACGAGTTATCAGGTAAAACATTAAAAGGTCGTTGACCTTTGCATATGGGGTCAAAATTTAAACTTGCTCTCATATTTAAAAATGATATCTCAAATTGTTCGCCTGATTCTATCATACAAAGGCAAAGATGATTGTGGTAGAATTATTGTGTTAAAAGCGTATGATTTGTACCATACTAAGCAGACAAAACGATAAAGTACATTGTTTCAATGGAAAAGGTATCTTTTTTGGACTTCAATGGCTTGCCAATTTAAGATTTGAGCCATTGGTAACGTAGGTTTCTTAGACATTTATCAGTATAACGTGTCCGTGTCTAGAGATCGTAATATAAAAGAAGAAAAAATGGCCGGTTTCTTTGAAATCGGCGTCTTCAAACCACCACATACAGCTAGTTTATGAAAAGTTATTAGCAATGCACATTTTTGCATAAGAAGAAACACCGTATATTTTAATACAGCATAATAACGTATGTTTCATCAGTCTTCAAACCACCACATACAGCTAGTTTATGAAAAGTTATTAGCAATGCACATTTTTGCATAAGAAGAAACACCGTATATTTTAATACAGCATAATAACGTATGTTTCATCAGTAGATTTTACCTGTTAACTTTAAAGGGACACTAAGAGATGTGTTCGAGGCTGCGCCCTCAATTATGATAAAAACTGGGATTGGTATATTTTGACAATTGTATCACATGTATGAACTTACACCTATAAGGATTTAAAAATATCAGCCCTCTTTGAACAACAAAACGTCGATTCAAAAATGCTGATTGAGCCGCGATCAGCATTTTACGGCAGACAGTGTCCCCCTGCAGCACGCGTGATAAATAACGCGAACCATATTTACATAGAGGGCGTTTTTAAGAAAAGGTTCAATAAATAGCGATGGCATTGTTTTAATCAAGTTTTGCTCTGGAAATATCCGTTCTAGAGCATAAAAAATAGTAATGCACACCATATACGTTTGCATAGCATGCTATACGATTTGCCGGTATTTTTTAATGTTAGGCCACGTTCGACACATTTGTCTTTGAATGTGACACTTTCTTTAACACCCTTTTGTCTCTTTTTGATACTTCAAAATATGTCATGTATCCACTCATTGGTGTTCTTTATACAACGAGGTGTCAAATAACTAGAAACTGGTCTTCACATTGTAATGGGTGTCTCAGAAAAAAATTACAACGCACCTTTAGAGGATTGTAACTTTCTGAATTAGTGTCAGAATAGAACAACTCAAACAACAAAATAAAAGCAAAATAGTTTGCTATACTTTAAAGAAAACCGGATGTGATTCGATTCAGTCATTCCAGAGAAATTAGCATTTACGTAACATTAGTCTGGGAACACTTCCATCCAAGTTTGCTCATATTGAGTGATTCAGACAGCACATACATGAAATCAATACTTCTCTACAAAATGACATGGATTAACGGATTTTATTTTACACCAAATAATATGCCAGATGAGACCAAAGTTTAACACAAAATATAGAATAAAAGTTATCTAGATTATTTTTATCACATTTTATACTTAAGAACAGTAAAATTTAAAATTTGTAGGATAAGTTCAATCTTTTTATAACAATTGGAAACAAAATTATAGTAATTTTAGTAAATAATATGAACATTGTCGTTATTACACCCAGTTCAAGATCTAATAACATCGCGCATACAACTTATTAAGTTTCTTGTCTTCACATTTGCAACTATATAGCTCTATCTATAGAGCTTCGACGATCCCTTACCAACGATTCCAGTCTAATGTAGATGGAACCCTCACATGCAGCCAGAGATGACAAGAAATAATACCTAGTAGTAGCACACACTGCATCATCTGTATTGTACCTGGTCGTAATACTGGGTTGTCGTTTTGGCTCGCCGGCCGTAATTAAAACTCCTTGGTCAGTAAATGTAAGCGGTTACTGGATTTCAGCAGGATCTATGATTTGAACGATAGAGGGGGTATGGTCAGTGGATTTGGTCAGTGGAATCATGAAAGTATGGTGGAGTTCATCCGTGACGTGGTGATGGTCAGTATTAAAATAAAATTGACAGTCCTGAAATCAGGACTAATTTGCAACTTGAAGGATGAAATCAATATAAAATGACGGTCAAATTATTAGTATCGCAATTGAAAACAAAATAAATGTTTTGATTACATTAAAAGAGTATGGTCATATCTCTCCTTACAATGAGTTGTATTGTTTTTGGTTTTCTGGGTGTTATGAGTGTTATGATCGATTATTCAGTATTCTTAGATCACAAATTGAACTTGTTATCATAGTATTAAACAGTGCTGGCTAATTGAACATTAATGAGTAAGTAACCAGACGCGCAAGTGAATATCTGTCAAAATATGCATACGTAATCACAGATATCTACCTAATTACCTAATATCTACCTAATTAACAAAATTAAACGCTGTTTTCTCCCAATTGTAGAAAACTAATTTGGCCTCCTTTTACCGTTTGAATTGTAAAATTCAGATACTTAATTAGGAAGTTATGTATTAGATAAAGGGTGAGAGGCAGCCTGTTATCAATTATAATGGTGCCTTGTTCAGGTCTGGTGAGCATGAATCTGCTAGAGAAAGCGAGACCCGTAGGGTCGAGCCTTCCCTAGCAGATTCATGCGAACCCGACCTGAACAAGGCACCATTATAATTGATAACAGGCTGCTTCGAACATTTTATCTTACATATACTTCAAGCGAAAACACAATCATAATATAAACAGTCATTTAAATATTTAATGTTTTAATTAATTATTTGTTGAAAATTGTTTAAATAATAAGGTAAATATTTCCTTAATAAAAAACACTGGAAACAAGCAATATATTATTGTCAATGTGTGATATCTTATGTGTGATGGCCCAAGAATTGCTTAATACACTTATGTCTCACAATAATTAGTGATCTGTAAATATCATTTACCTCTTGACAAGTTATGTGTACTGGCGGGACGCCCGTCCTTCGGATGGGCTCTCCCGCTAGGGAGTAGGGCCTATACCAGATAGAACACCTACAAAATGAAACAACACATAAGTGTTGGAAAATTTATAACGAAACACATACGAATAGAACAATATTTAAAACATTTTTGTTTTGAATCAAAAGGTTTTGTTTTAAACCAAAAGTTTTCAAATTTAAAATAAAAATTTAAAAAAAGACCCCCCGCCAGCCCACGCCCGTGGCATATTTCATCTCCAAGGCCTAAACCTTAACCAACACCCGTACCCCACCCGTCAATCCCCCGCCCTGCCTCCGCCCCATGGCATATCCGTTACGCAATTTAGCATCACATTTCTTCATTAACCCCCTGCCTCCCAAACCACATTACATCATTACACAAACCCAAACCACATTCTTCATTAGACCCCCGCCCCGCACGCCGCCCCAGCCCCCCTCTCCGTCCCCCCGTCCTGACCCGCCGCCTCCCGCCCTGCCGTCCCCGCCCCGTGGCTTATCTCAACCCCAAGGCCTAAACCGTAACCAACTCCCGTGTGGCTCAGCGTATTTCTCTAATTGCGGCCCGCCCGCGTGTTTAGGGGTGCGTGGTTGTAGTGCGTGGGCGCGTTTATTTTGTATGGCGCACTGCGACGCGTTATGTGCTACACGCGCCGACTGCATGGTTACAGTGTACGCATGAGAAAAACAAACATGGCCCGTAGAAATAGTCTCAAAAGCCGGGCTTTGGATTTCCCGCTTTTGCTCATATCTCGGTCAATTCTTTACGGTTTTCAGCCATTCATAGCTTATAACACTCACATTATAATCATCTTTTATCAGTGCAACGTTCACGACGTTTAGACGTAAAATGAGGGAGCCTTTTATGGATACATACACACATACAACATAAGACAAATTATAGTATGATAAAAGTGAATTTGACACTTCTGATGCAAATTATTGAGTTATTTTAACAATACATATCTTAGTTTAGGTATCCAACTATAATTAAAAGCTGTTAAAGCAACTGTTTAACACTTGTGATGGTAAGTATATAGGTGTTGAATACTTTGTTTGTTGAACAATGGGTTCATGAGGGACTATTTTGAATCATAATTCTGTCACTGTTGTCTAGTTCGGTCATACCTGTAGATGAGTGCTAGTATTAGATAAGTCATATTCATTTTCACCATGGAAGCGAAAGATAGTAATAGAGGTGAACTATAGCATAAGTCATTCGTATGCGAAGCCAGGGAGAAGAATGGAGAATATCTAGGGAAAACATGATACCAGTTGGTCACCAGCCGTCAGAAGTACATGGAAATGAACAATGTTTTCCACAAATTGTTGATCAAAAGGGAATTCAAAGAAGTGCAACTGACTTTAGACTCGGAAATGAAAAGAAAGGCTGCGAATGACATAAACAAACCATTGAAACAAGCCAAGCCGGTTGCCCTTGACCAGGAGGAGAAACTGTGGGCATCACTAGACTCTAGGATCATCTAGCCCACGTCAGCTCATGGAAACGCTCGTTTTCGTTTACTTATGATGTGAATGATACATTTCGTTGTGCGTGGTCGGTCGGTGCTTCGCCGGATTACATATGGCCAAGTAGCTGTCGACACTGATATGGAAGTATTTACACTACCACCAGACAGTGTCTACAAAAACCCACCATTTAAGGAAATCAGCGGCCATAGAAGCAATGTTGTGGATGACTATGTGACAAGTACACAACAGAAAACTTATGCGAGTACACGTGTTGCAAGGAAATGAAGGTACATGTAAGTCGAAAATATTGAAATATGTTTTTAATTTTTTTTTAAACTTTGACCCACTATCAAGGAAAAAACACCTTGACCCACTGATGAGAAGGGGGGAAAATGCCCACCAAACTCAAAATATAGTAAAGTAAAGTAAATGGAGAAACAACTTTCTGCCCGACCCAACATTCCATCCCCCCCCCCCCCCACCCATAATATATATTACGCCCTCTCCTAAGTCATTGAAGCGTGATGACTTATTAAACTTGATTACATCCAATGTGATTTGTATTAGTATAGCATTCAATCATGGTATTAACATGATTAAAGCATACTGAAGGCTGTTATTTGGTTTTTTGTCATTTAAGGTAATGCCCCCCAGCCCAAAAAAAATCAAACTTCAAGAACCTACAGACAATCAACCATCTACTTCTTCCAGCATGCCCGACAGCAGCAGCAATATCAAGAACCCTGCCTCACACCTGCCAATTTAGTTTTACCATGATGTGTCTTCAATAATTGTTACTTTAGTTTTAAATAAATAAGAGCATAAAACAAAAAGAACACTCAATACATGATTGTGGATGCTATTACTTTTGATTTAAGGCCAAATAAAAAAAATTAAAAAACATGTTTCACGTCCGGGTTTTTTTTCAAAAAGAGGAAGAGGGCTTTTTATTATTTTTCAATTTTCAATTGTTTCTATTTTTACATTGTTTTAATAGTGTTAGCACTATGTTATTGTTAATTATGATACATATTTAAATTGTTTTAATAGTGTTTAGCGCCGTGTTTTACACTTCTGAGTATCAAATTCAATGCAGATCAGTAGATATTGATCATTGATGCTGGGATAGGATTGAAGAAAAAACACACCAAAAAACCTTCTTTATTTTTTGAAATAAAAATAAATCCATGCGGCCTCAAAAAAGGAAGCAGGCGGGGACGCAAAACTTGTTTTGTTTTATTTGGCCTAAATATCAAAGAATATTATTGAAATTCAAGAACAGTGGAAATCTGTCACAAAAAATTGTTCAAAATGTAACAATATTTTTTGATATTGATTTTATTTGTCTAATTTTGTACGTCAAATAGAAACATAAGGTCAATTAGAAATAAATAAAGTAGTTTCTCACCCCCTCAAAATAAAATCTGAAATTCTGTAATGTTCTTTTTTTCTTTATTTTTCCGTAATTGCTTGGATAAAATATTTATGAAGCTCACATCTTGGTATAGATATGCTTTTAGTCCCTTTTCCCGAGGGTTAAGACGAGAAACTAGTTATTATTTTTGTTTGGCCCAATAACTGCATATTATTTAGTACACAGATTCAAAACAAATAATTTTGACTCTGAGATATTATATAATGGAATATTAACACTTTCCACACGGCTCTTGGTTTTACCAAAATTTAATACAAAACAGAATTTTCAGAAACTTTTCCCAACTTTCAAGATCAATCTCAAGGATTTCTGAACCAATACTAGACAAGTTTGTATTTATTTTAAAGCATTTCTCATGGTGATTCCAAATATGGTAATTAAGTTCAATAATTTTGAAATTTTTGAAACATTGTGTGAAATTTTGGAATGTCGTCTGCAGACACCTGCCACGTGGAAAGTGTTAAGATATATGACAAATATCATTGTTCTTTTGTTAAAAAGGAATTCAAACCATTTATATGCATATTTATATAACAAATATGATACATAAAATGTGAGCTGGAGTGAAACTTATGTGTATAATTGTAGCAATTTTACTTCTATCACTATATCATGTAAAGTGTAAAATAGGGTCACATTTCTTTGTGTAAAGCCAATTAAAAATGTAGTTTCTTTCTTTTTTTCTTAAAAAGGCCTCCCTTCTCACTTTCAGGCATATTAAAGGTCAACTTTGTTTATCTTTAAATTGACAAAAAAAACTTCAAATTGCAAAAAAGCCAGTGCTATGAGAAACTATGATTAATTTGAAGTGGCTTTTAACACTGTTATGAGAAAGAATATACATTCCCTACACCCCTTCTCATGGAATTCAATGGCGCTCTATTTGTAACACATTGATGATATTGATTGACAATTGATATTTAACAGTTAATCTCTAAGCTTTTTCTTTTCATTATTCATTCTAATTCTTTTGTTAACATAGTTGAATTATGTACTTGGCAATGCATCACTTGTAATAACCTTTTTGGTGTTTCTATATTGACCACTGATTTCTTTCATCACACTTCATCGCACAGCCTGTTATTTTTCCACTTGAAAGATAACAGCCTCTGCCAAGACCGTTATTTTCAAGTGGCCAGTTACCAGATATAACAGGCTCTGCAGTAAGATGGAAACAAAAGGAATACAATGGATAACATGACAAAGGAAAAGGGCTAGAAGTATATGATCGCCTAATGGTGCGTTGTATTTTTTTTGAGACACCCTGTATTTAATACTAGCTACAGTTTTTTCAATTCCACCTGGGCCCCATTGTATAAAAACCTATCCTATTAAGTTTCAGGACCGTTTTGGTTCACGCCCATCGGTAATACCAGCAGCTCGTATAATTTATGAACTTTTTTTTCAAATTTTGTGCACATATATTTTCCAGCTAATATACCACTTACCTATAAATGAACGTTTAATGTCAGCGCGCATGAGCACGATCACGACTCAATTCGGCGGCGCATAGACGCTGGCCGGCTAGGGCTAATGTGTGATTGAAAATCTACTATTGTATGTAAATTGTCAAACGTCCGGGTAAAGTGTATATAAAACGTAGCTTTGTTAGAGCAACTCCAGAGCATCTGATCTTTTTTGAGCGAACTGTTGAGCCAGTATTTGTGCAAGCATCTTACAATATTAGCAGCAGCAGCAGCATTGTGAGATCTCATTCGCAACATGGGCTACCTGACGCACGTATTGGTGTCATGCCTCATCCTTCAGACATTGGCGTTGACTTATGGATTCAACATTTTCGGAATGGTAAGTAATGTTACAATAGTAACTATTTTTTATGCAGTGGCTATATATAATACCTTTCGGTATGTTTGGTATTCAATCGTTAAACCGTGTAACTTTCATACGACATATCTCGTTTTTTACAAATTTCACTTTCAATTCATATCAAAGCGTAGTAAAATGAGCTGAATAAAGACAAGGTTGCGACAAAGGGAATGAGGTAGGAATATGAAAAAAAGCTTCTCTTCAATGATTATTTTTATTTTCAGATAGATATGATCATTATTATGAACATTAAGACCTATATATGTTGTACACAGCATTTAATAAGTGAAACCATTCTTGAAAAAAATGTAATGTGAGGTATATACGCAGCTTGAAATTGCAGTGACTTACATAATGCGTCTAGCAAATTGAACAAGGTTATAGGCCTATGGTATTGTGAGTTATGTGAGCCAAACCTTTCAGCGTGTGATTTATATTGAGGGGCTTCAAAAAGGGGTCATTTTTGGTATCGAAATGGTTCTACAAGTTTTCTCTTTCCAAAATATGTTGAATTTGGTACTGCGACTTATTTTAAGAAAGATACGAATCTGTAAAATGGTTTTGAAACTTTTAGGACACCCTGTATGTGTATTACCAGCTGCACACAGTTGTTTCCCATTTTCAGCTTCACGCCGTTAGGGGTCGTCCCAAAATTATCGCCATTTTCATATACGTACAGTAACTTTTTACCCATATATCTGTTACGTTCGCTTTGTACGTATATCTGTAAATGGCGAAAATGATTGAACGACTCCTTACACATGTTACATGCATCGATGATTTTCATATATCTGACAAACAAACGATTAATATAAAGCGTATTCTATGGAAAAGCCGTTTAACTTTGATACAATATTTATTTCGTTTACATGCATAAGAACTAAAGGGTTTATTACCAGTATTAAAAACGCAAATGCGAGAAATTTACACCTGGAATGGGTTATTAAGTCAAATGTGACATTTCTCTCGTTTTGCACGTTGAATTATAAATTGTATATGAAATGTATACACGTTCACATAGTAGACCAGGGGCCATTGTTGCTCTGGCATGCATCGAATCATTGCATCAATTTGGCTGAAAATGTTAATTTTAACATAATATTGAACTTTCAAAATTTATACTAGTAACTAATATAACCTACATTGGAAAAGACAATATGAAAGACAATGGTGGGAAAAAAAACATAACAAATATATAAACAAATTTTTAAAAATATGAAAACAAATACATTTTTTGATTTTGTGCGCACGTTGATTACATAAACAACTCTTCTGGCAAGGTAATTAATAAATAATTCACATATTTTGATTTCGCGTGTTTTTTAAATGGTTACAATTAATCACTATAATCTCTCTTATGAATAAACGTGCAATCAAAGGAATGTGTATTCTCTTTGTAATAAATCAAAGTGTCTGGGGGAAAAGTCCGTTTTAAATATTTCACATTTCATGAAATAAAAATGTGTCTATTATTTCTCCATATTTCATTATAAATT
This sequence comes from Ophiura sarsii, assembly GCA_035610835.1. Classification (NCBI taxonomy): domain Eukaryota; kingdom Metazoa; phylum Echinodermata; class Ophiuroidea; order Amphilepidida; family Ophiuridae; genus Ophiura; species Ophiura sarsii. Next base: position 59,371,826 of record CM069453.1, read on the forward strand.
TCAAAAAGTACAAATTCTACATTACTATAAGCTTTACCCGTGTCGTTTAGGCGATGAAAAAACACAAACCTGTTCAACGGGCAAACGGATCTCTCGGTCGGTAGGGGGAATTGTGTTGGTATTCTTTCTTAACCATTTTGTGAACATATTGGTAAATACCGTATTCAACTCGAGAAGAAAGGTTCATTGTATCTAATCCAATTTCCACTTACTTTTTATTGTGGACGTTTCGGCAAAACACTGTTGCCTTTATCAATGAACCTTTCTTCTCATGTTTATCACCAATCCTGATGAATCTTTTCAACCGTATTCAACTGTTTTTCGAAGTTTTCAAACAAATTCAAATATGTTTCAAAACAATTTGCAAATTCGAAAAACTGGGACGATTGGACCCGCAGAACAATGTGTCTTTTCGGGCTATCTGTCAAAACAATGTTCAAAATAGATAAATTTGTTTGAATACAGGGCGTGTCAAAAAAAGTGGCCCATGAGGGGGAAAAGATACAACAATAACGTACACTTCCCATGACTTGCCCCTCCACGCAAGACATATTAAGTCATTCAGGAATCGTTTATTTCTCGATAATTCAATTGGCATATTGCATCCCATGTTTTGTTATCAAATACAGTTCATTGCATCAAATTTCACCCCTTACTCTCGAGATACGATCAAATCAGTAACAAAGAGTGCGAATCCCACGTTAGCCACTTTTGAATAAGAATTGCATTTTCAACTGAATAAAATGCATTTGAGATTCCAATCGTTACTTATCAAATTCATGGCAATGTATTTTGTAAGATACATCTAATAATTAAATATTATATCAGTGTTTTGATATGTAGGTATCATTTTATTAATTTAATTGATTATGTTCGAATACACACTGAATGACGATCGTTTAAAAGAAATCTGTGTACATGAAAGTGCCCCAATCTGAATTTGACATACCTGAGTTGATTTGCCATAATTTGATAACGAAAGCTCCAAAATAGATAGAATTTCTTTTTTTTTGTGACACATTCAAGATTGTTGAACAGGATTATTATTTCACATCCAATCTTAATATTTATCATAGTCAGAAAAATCATTCTTTAAATGGGACACTTTTTTGACACGCCCTATATTATGCCCTAAATTTATCTGTGTGCAAGGGTGCAAGCTGAGACTAGTCAAGAGCGCAAGGTTCGCGCTCTGGACAGTCAGTTCCTTAGGGATATGAAAATGGCCCACAACTGTTTTAAATAAACATGTCGCACGTTAAGAGTAATCCAATCCTAAGTCCCTCTCCAAGCACATTGCGCCGCCGGTTTTCGATGACGTAGTCAACCGAGCCTATTATAGTAAGCGCAGAATACTGTGCGAACGAGTAGCTGAGAGCCGTGGCTTAGTGGGTGGGACATGGGGCTTGAGAACGGAGGGTCCCCGGATCGAATCCCGGCAGGTTCCCGGAGATTTAGTTGGTGTTTTTTCTTCGAAAATTGTGATCCCGGTCAAAAACCCTAAACCGGGGTTAGGGTTATCATGGTTATGAATAGTAATCACCAATATTAATGTACACAGCATTATAAAACCTAATGTCTGGATATTTAAACATTTAGATGCTATTGTTATCGGAGTTATATGACTTGTCAAATATGGCATACTAGGCAAAAATCACAAATCGCGGAATTTATGTCATGCTGTCTTTACTCATTTTTTTACTTTGAACTTATCACCCAAGTATAAATGCAAACACACCCAAGTATAAATGCACATGATGCATACGCACACGGAAATAAAGTTACAAAACATTATATATTATCTAACAGTAAAATACATAAGAATTGAAATGTTTCACAAACGTCAGTGTAACCTACGTTACCAAGAGATAAATTCATCTGGTATTACAGTCATCAAAAAAAGTAACTATACAGGTAATAAATGGGCTTCTAACTCTTAAAATATATATCCTACCTAAAAATATTAAATAATAAAGTTGTTGAAAAATTCGTCTTCTTTAATATGAGATATTGCACGTTAGGATCGGGTGATTATTGAGGAAGTGGAACTAAAAAATGTAAGGAGAAGTCCGATTTTCATTTTCACATTTTCACATTTTCTACACCCGGACCAATCTACGGGTACTTTATCGATTACCGGTAGTGCAATTGGGGGATACATGTGCAGTCGGCCGCATTGTTCCGATGGATCAATACGCCACACACACGCTACCTGTCATTATTCTCTCCCCCGTGTTGAAATGTAAAATGTGAATTTGAAATTGTGACTTTACCTTACATTTTGGATTGTCGCTTCTTAAATATTCAACCGATCCTAGCGTGCAATATCTCATATTAAAGAAGATAAATTTCTCAACAACTTTATGATTTAATATTTCTAGGTAGGATTTATATTTTTAGAGTTAAAAGTACATTTATTACCTGTATAGTTACTTTTTTTGATGACTGTACATTTTTTACAGTCAAAATGTGTGTCTTTCCAACAACATAAAAGTTATTTAAACCGGTTATAAATCTAACTAAATGCCGATACTACTATAGAATATTTACATTTTTGAGAACAGTTATTAAGGTATATTATGTGATCTTTTCCATGGTACGCCCTCAATCTTCGAGAAAAAAATTGGAAGCAGATTTGTTTGCAGATTTACTTTTCTGATCATAAATCATAAATATATTCCAAGTTACAGAGTGATACGATTCCTAATAATCATGGTTTAAAGAGTGAATTTAGAGTAAAACTTGAAAAAATAAATTGTACCGACAATTAATTTTTCAAACCATGATTTTGAAGTAATTAGGAATCGTATTGATTTGTAACTTAGAAGATCTTCATGATTCATAATCAAAAATGCAAATCTGCAAGAAAATCAGCTTTCATAGTAAAAATCAATGATAGAGGGCGCTACTTGGAAAATATCACATAATATGCCTCTAAGAAAGTGCTGCATTTGAAAACAGTTAAGAAAGTGCTGCGGTGGTGACATAATATTTAAGGAAAGTAACCTTCGTTACCACATTCTCGGAATGACATAAGCACATAAATATGAGGTATCAGGCCAATGTTGGTGCATCGCAGGGTACCCTTACATGCTTACTAAACCTTAAATATATAAAGTCTATTCTGTGGGCATCAATTATCACTTGTGAAAACAATTAATAACAGAAGTGACAAATGCAACCTATGCGTGACTGATGCGTAACCCAAATTACAACAAAATGTCACAACCATAATTGAAAGGAATGAAAACTCGACCAAAGTCTCAAAACAGAAAAAGCTTACCCCCATTATACATTGGGGGAAGTTAAGCATGATTTGATTATACACTAATCGTGCCCCAAATAACGCCCCAAAACTTAGGACGGACCTATACGCGCCACTCTGTTTTCAGTCGTTTTGAACTACAAAATTGTCAAATCATTGCGATTTTTTATTAGATTTTGCATTTGCACACTCAAATTAATGTGTAATACTCAGAATTAATCGATAGAATTTTGAAACAAAAGTGTATTTAAGCCTCGCAATTTGTACAGAATGAAGGAGTTATACTTGCAAGTAAGTTCTCGGCAAAGCAAGGTTGTTACTGTGACTTTGTATTACTGTGGATGGATGCACCGCCATGATATATTGGTTACATAGCCTTACACTGTTCTTTCTTTTCTAATTGCATTTTAGGGAGCACCATCCGGCGGCGAACCAGAAGAGCGCAGTAAGTATTATTATTATTCGTATTTTTAATATTATTCATATTATCATATTATTAATATTATAACCAAAGACGTTATAACTAATCGATATCGAGAGTCAGATCATAGATTAATACGCGAAACAAAGTACCATTTTCCCGGCGGGGGAATAATTGCGACTATTGCCCTCTTAACCTCATCCCAAGAGTCACAGTGAGGTTAGAACTGGTGCGCTGTCTGTGCGCTCGGTCTTCGACATTAGATTGTGATAAGAGCGGCTGATTCCAGTTACTGTGACATGTATTTCGATTTACCCAGCGACAGTTAGCTGTCACTAGTTTTCCTCGGTATTGGCTACGACGAGCGTCTTACTCCGAATCTAAAGGAACATATTTAACTCGCCAGCCATGTAGTATGCGTATACGATGTGGGATTTCCTGTAAGAAACCTGTTGTCATCGTAAGACCATATGTTATAAATTCGTGATCGAATTTTTTAACATGCTATAGCAGGGCCAAATCCAAAACTAGTCATCATTGCGATGGAGACGGAATTCATGTTTTCGATTGTTCTTTCTTTTCAGTCAGAAATCTAGACACCAAAGGTATATCACATAACAACCCAGTGTACTCCGCACAAAACGAAAAAGCATAGCAACGAATACGCATGTTGTCATAGCAACATATTTTATTGGCACGACGGACGGATATTGCGCAAGGGACAAATATAAAAAATATTTTCCATTATCCTGCCTTTTCAGCTGTGTAACTGTAACCTAATCAAATTGCTATGGCAACGCAATTTCAAAACGCGGCGGACGTCCGTCCACCGCACTTACAAATTGCATCGCCACAGCGACACACCCAATAGTAGTATTCTGTTTTTGCACCTAGGCAGTTCTTTACAAAAACCTAAGGTGTCAAATCTACCATCAGGAAATTTAGAACAACTAAAAATGTCACTCAAATTCCGTCCGTCGCAATTCGCAAAAACGAAGGTATTGGATTTGGCCCAGCACTCAAAGTTACAACAACGAGGAACTCGAAAATGTATGCCGCCGGCATATTTATTAACCGTAAACAACATTTGGCCAAACACTGTATACATGTATTATCAGTCTACCTCCCTGGTCTCATCATGTATACTATACGCTTTATTCCGTCACGTCAAGGCATCAAATGTTGTTTACGGTAAATAATATCGCATGCCGCCGGGACACAACACAAGACTGGACCTAAAGTGTACTTTATTCTCACGTTCAGGTTTCAGTGGTTTAAATTCTCGTAAATACACAAATGCATTGGGCCTAGTTCTTTTTCTTGTATAGACATGATTTTGCCACTTTGCGACCAATTAATCCTCTCCCTTCTTATGGCTAAATAAGTGTAAAAACAGCAAATTTACGCGCGCTAAGCACACATTTGTTCTGTCGGTAAAAGTACTGTGCTTTTGTCGGCAAATAAAATAAAAAATCGGCCCCTGGTTAATAACGAACGAATGGGACGAACGGTTAACGACGGATTAGATTCAAAAAATAATATATTGACACTGGAGTTGCTTATCCAATTCCAACGGTTTTTGGGAAGAAATAATTTAGCTCCAACGTGTGATGAATTTTCTGGGGTTGTATAATCAAAATGATATTCGTGTCTACCGTCACGGTCTGCTGATTCGGGGGGTCTGAGACTCAAGCAGTAGAACGAAATTAAAGGGGCACTAAAAGATGTGTTGGAGGCTGCGCACTCAATTATGATAAAAACTGGGCCGGATTAGTATATTTTTATAATTGTATTACATGTATGAACTTACACCTATAAGGAATAAGAAAAATCAGCCCTCTTTGTACAAGAAAACGTCGATTCAAAAATGCTCGTACAACCGCGACGAGCATTTTACGTCCTACAGTATCCCCCTGCAGTACGCGTGATACATAACGCGAACCATATTTGCATAGAGGGCGTTTTTCAATAAATAGCGATGATATTGTTTTAAACAAGTTTTGCTGTGTTTTTGTTAGTAGAAACAACAATAATGGCAATTTTTAATGTTCATCTTGAATTCTGAAGTAAATTTTTAAACATTTAAAATTTTCAACACCACTTAATGTTCGTTTAATATAAGATCGTATTTTCTGGCGTTTTGAAAACTCTGACACACTACAGAAGTTCGTGAACTTTTAAATTGAAACACATTTTTTTTTGTGGTTTCGTGGGGAAACAAACTCACTAAAATGAATTGTCGAGGACGAGCTTTTTCGCAAAGTTTACTCGAGCAGGAATAGACCTTCCTGTAAGTTTGTGAAGTGTAACCTGGTCAATTCTTGGGGCTATATCTTGTACACATTTCGCTGGTTTTGAGCATGCGTAGCATCAGTAACGGCAGTGGCGTAGCCAGAGGGACGGGTGGGTGAAGGAGGCAATCGCCCCACCAATATTTGAGCCGTGTCGGTTGAGATTGGCAATGTCGGTTCATTTGACAAGGGAAATCATGAAAGTATGTCGGTTAAAAGTACAAAATATGGCAATTGATCACGCGCTACGTACCCCACAAAATACACTGAGCTAAAAAAGAAACTTATAAAAAAAGAAACTTATACAATTTTAACAGATCACCAAATAATATTCTGTGCATGAAAGTGTACCATAATTTGGATACAATATTACTGCAATGTATCGCTTCAAATGGCAGTCAATAACCAATTGTTTGCTTCAATGACACAAGAGAAATGTGCACTGCCCCTGTGATCTGTTAACATTTTATAAGTTTCTTTTTTGGCTCAGTGTAGATGCTAGTTTTTAGAAGCACGTGAAATGTACCTTAATCATCGGAATATTATTACTTAAATTTGTGCTCGTTACGCGCGCATTTTTGGCAGTTTGTCGGTTCACTTTTATTTTTCGCCCCACCAATATGAAAAACCTAGCTATACGCCACTGGGAACGGGACGACGAATACGATATTCCCCACATGCTTGTTTTACTCACCCTGTATATGGTTTTCTTCCTCTCGATCTTTCAGGTTCATCTTGCCCCATGCCACCTTACAGCACAACCTATACTGACTTAGCCGATTTCAACAACAAGGCGTTGGCGTGGCACAACTACCTACGTTGTGTGCACAATGCTCCTGCTTTGTCACTGGACCAAAAGCTTATCGATGTAAGGCCAAGAGATAATAAAAACCCGTTCAACGGACCCGACCTGACCTTAAGTTTGGAATTTGTTGAACATTTTGAAGAAGAAAAAAGTCAATAAAAAACACACAAACCAAAACCAAATAAACAAAACAAACAACCCGGCAACAAAAAACAAAAATATAAATAATTGACCCTCCTGACTAGAGGTCAGACAATCTGTATGGTAGAACAGGTTTCTTTTTCGCTTTTTACACTCTTTTAACACTCTCTTTTTTGATGCCAATATTTTTCAGACAACCTAACAAAATCATTTTTTGGTAAAAAATTCCAAAATTTCACCAAAATCATCTAGAGTCAATTATCTAGGATCGGGGGTTTTGGGGGCTTAACAATTTTTAGTTTTGAAATATTGACCAAAAAGTGCCAAAAATGAGAATTTTGAGATTAAAAACAAAATGTTTGCACTTTTAGGTCAATAATTTAAAACTAAACATTTTTTGCAAAAAAAACCAAACCGATTGTCTGAAAAATGTTGGCGCCAAAAAAGTGATTTTTGGGCAAAAATGTAAGAATCACTATTTTTAGTGAAATTTGATACCAGAAATGGATTCTCTGACTTATTTCATTTTAAAAAATGTATACTTTTATGTACATCACATTTATAGTTTAAAAGTTAAAGTGCTTGACACCTCCCTTAACCCCAGATAAGGAGCGTTGTTAACCCCAGATAAGGCCCGCCTTATCTGGCCTCGGGGTTTACGTCCCTTATCTGGGGTTAAGGCGGAAATGACACACTTATGCTCACACAGAAAACACTATGTAAAAAATTATGTAAATATAGAACTCCATAATTATTATGTAAGAGTTTACATAAAACATGTAATATATACCCAAGCTTGTGTAAATTCCTATGCAAAAAGCTTAACACAACTGTTTACATAGTATTATGGAGTTCTATTTTACACAGATTGTGTATTTTTTACATAATTTGTGTAATATTTTTACATAGTGTTTTCTGTGTGCATAGACGCCTGCCGCTAAGTGTTAAACACGTTATGTAACTATACGAGGAGGGGAGAGAAGCGGGGGAGAGAGGGGTGGGTGGAGAGGAGGGGAGGGAAAGAGAAGGGTGGGGTAGGCCGCTATAGGGAAAGGGGAAAGAGGGGAGGAAGGAATGGAGAACAAAAAGGGGTGGGAGAAAATAGTTTATTGTGGTTAAAGATCACAGAACTTTGTTGAACTATTGTAATGTTTTAGATTGTGTTCATTTATTAACCACAGTGCCCTTATGAATTTTCCCTGGGGTGCTGATTGAATTCCTATAGTTTATTCAAAATGGAGTCACTGCGTGTGTGAAAGTGAGGCTGACTTTAGGATTATCTATCAGCTGTTATAAAGCCGGGTTATGAAGGCGTTTGAGTATCTAGAGAATATAGGTATTATTTTTAGACCGTATAATATGTGTTATTATTGTCTGACAAAAATACGGGCGGTAGTATTATTTTAAGTGGAACAACGACGCCGCAGACATTTTGTCTAATAACATAAGTACCCTTAATTGCCCACATTTGTCAACTTTTACCCCTGTTAGTATCGAACAACCCACAAACATTCCATCCAATCCCGTGCGATGTATACGCCATGCTTCGGCGTAATGCGCCACATAGGCACGCAGGAGAAGTTACTTCTCCTGCGTGCTTATGTGGTGTGGAAGTAGTAAGACTCACTGCAAATGTGCAATTTATGGAACAAGGCACGTTACCATGCACTGCGCAAGGGTGGTCACGCTAATAAATGTTAGCTTCGCCTACCCAACATATATTGTTTCATACATGTATAAATATGTCGCTGATTTCTCTTAGAACCAATGGGATTATTTAAACTTTCTTAGCAGTTTAACCATAGACGGTAACCGTCTATGGTTTAACAGTTCTAAAACAAAGTGCTTATTATTTTTTTGTTCAACAGGGTTCGCAAGTCTGGGCAGAAACCATAGCTCGTAACGGAGCACTTTCTCACGACACCTCTGGATATGGCGAAAACGTTGGCTACAATTATGCCGGCTCTGGTAAAGGAGGTAATTATACTGTTTTGAATATTATAGAATAAATATCTATTAGTATTACGATACAATATCATAGACGATGTCACCTGTATAACAACACCGGCAGCAAGCCAAGTTTGTTTGCTTAACCCCCTGAGAACTACCGGCCGATTAGTCAGAAAGATGGATACATCATGTATTGCACCAATGAGAGACATTGTTAGAATAATTGTATCCCTGATAAAGATGGGAGTGAAACATTTTACAAGCTGCATTTGAATTGGCTATTCATATGAGTACATCTTGTAATAAACCAATCAGAACCACTGTAAGATAGACAGGTAGACCCCAGGGGGTTAAAACATGAAATTTATCAATTCCTATATCACGTTTGAACTATTATATGATGTAGCCTATATAAAAGAGAACATTTTTGAAAGGAAATAAGTCGGAGAATCCATTTTTGACCAGAATCAGGCCACAATTTTATCCATGGTATCCTAATATTCATAGTCTTTTGTAACAAGAAACATGCTTAAAATATTATGAAATAAGTTTGTCCGGTCAAGTTTGGGGGGGTTGGAAAATCATCCCTAGACGTGCTATAGGGTGCGGTCATATTGTTTGGAAGGGGTCCTAAAAATGTCATTTATCGTCGTCATTTTTTTATGACCACCTGAACAAACGTGATTATTTCTATAAACCCCCTACTCAGATGTTGAACATTTTTATGACCCCTATCTAAAAAAATTAAAAAATGATTAAAATGCTTTTTAAAAATAAAATAAATCGCTTTGTATACGAACGGCAAACTATGTTCGTTTTATTTTTTCAAAACCCTAAATCCTAACCCTAACCTTCTCTTGATGCTACGAAGCTTTATTGGTATCATTTCGTGTTGCGCTTTCGACTCGCGTATCACGGCCCGAAATTTCGGGTTGCGATTCGAAACACGCAACACGAGATTTCAGGCTGCGATACGCGACTCAAGGGCACGACACGCGGTACGAGATTTCGTATCGTGACCCGAAATCTCGTATCGCGACCCCGAAATCTCGTATCGCGACCCGAAATCTCGAATCGCGACCCCGAAATCTCGAATCGCGACCCCGAAATCTCGTGTGGCGACCCGAAATCTCGTGTGGCGACCCGAAATCTCGTATCGCGACCCCGAAATCTCGTGTGGCGACCCGAAATCTCGCATTATGTATCACGAAATTTCGCATTTTGAATTGCGAAATTTCTTCCTCAGACATTTGTTATATTGTGATCGCTCATCACTACTAGGGTTGCCACACGAGATTTCTGGGCTGCGAACCGAGATTTCGGGTCACGATACGCGATGCGAGTGCGCGACACTTAATGCGCGACTCTAGAATCGCGACACGAAATGATACCAATAAAGCTTCGCAGTATGCGGATATAAACCTAGTTGAGTCGCATAATTAACATCCCGCTGCTTGTTTCTTCTCCACTACAATCTGTCTCCTTTTATTCTACAGCTTATATATTTGTTCGTGGGAAATACAACACCTGGGTAGACCCTACAACTAACACAGTCTGGGGTCATAAGGGCAGCTGGTACTGTGGCGAGTATGGCAGCGTCGACTTTGATACCAAGGAATCTAATTATAAGGATTTACACAACACTGGTGAGAGAAACGGATCAAAGATCACATTTGACCCATATTCGTATGGATTGATGTGTGGTCATTGTTATTAAAGCCCAAAGAAGATTTTAAGGTCTTCCCACAATGCATTGCACGAACGCCAGCAAACTATAGCTTTTTTCACACGATGCATTTGTCGAGTATAAGAAAAGAGAACACTGATAACTAATTTATTCATTGATGTCTAAGAGCTCCAACTATGAACGCGCTTTGAAAAACCATGATTGTGTGCATATGTCTATGGGTAAAAGAGACAAATTAGAGACCAGAATTAGGGCATTTTGCAAAAACGCAATGCATTGTGGTGGTGTCTTTAACATCTTCTTTGGTTAAGGCCTATGTTTACATAATACTCATGTGTGCTTAGACTCTTTGGTGGTGGATGTGTTAGTATCTTAATTAAGGTCTGATTGTACAAAGACGGTATTAAGGAGCGTTCATAAATCCTTTGATGGGGCTGGAAAATCATAGGGGGGTCCAAAAAGTTTTGAAGCTCAAAAAAGTGGGGTCAAAAAAGTTTTGAAAACCCCTAAAGAGGGGGGAGGGGTCAAAAAGTTTGAACACTCGTTAATGTCCAACATTTTCTGGTTCGCCCTCAGACCCCTGCTTACCTATGCACAATGTTCATAGTTTTCAGTGAAATTTAATAATTCAAACAATGTTGTGTCGGCATACAAAATTAGAGAGGAACATCAATCTGTACAGGTGGTAACGGAGCAGGTCAAAGAATATCATCGGAAGCATAATTAGAAGATTCATAAGATAATTCCAAAATTGAACTTACTGTTCCAGACAGTTTCGACGTCCGATCGGATGTCTTTCTCAATGGTGTATGACTGTTGATCCAGTGTTACCAGAAGTAGTTGATTTTCTGATGACGTCACGAGATGTGCTAGATGACGTTTTCTGGATCAATTGATCATACAGGTGACTAAGTTGGTAGGCCCCCTCGTCGCTGTTCATGAGGTGCTGGATCAACAGTCATACATCCATTGAGAAAGACATCCGATCGGACGTCGAAACTGTCTGGAACAGTAAGTTCAATTTTGGAATTATCTTATGAATCTTCTAATTATGTTTCCTTGGATTCCTGATGAACCTATTCTCTGATCATCTGAAGCACATTTCTGAAAATTGCCAGTTTCATGTAAAAAGAAAAGAAGAAAAAAATCGCGCTAGACGCGCATGTCTTTCAAGAACAGATAAGTATGCAAAAGTTGTGTGTTTTTTGAGGGAGGAATGAGACCCCATATCGCAACCCGGCCCCAGCCCCGATCACATGCCACTGGTAAAGATGTGTGGGTCCCGACTCGCTCCAGATTCTTCATCTTCTGCCCTCCAAGCTGCTGTGCCCATGTACAAAATAGAATATTATGTAGTAAATCACAGCAATAAGGTCTAATGTAAAATAGAATAACTATTATTCACTATGTTTCTTGACCTTGACAACAGAGAAATGTTCAGTTAAGGGGGGGTCAAAAAGTTTTGGGTCCAGTTATCAAGAAAAACGGGGGGTCAAAATAAATTAGGAATAGCGAGAGGGGGGTCAAAAGGTGTTGATGTACCAAAAATAAAATTTTCCAGAACCGCCCACCAAAGTAATTATGAACGCTCCCTTAGTTTCTACAAGACATTCTTATATCAACAGAAAGTCAAGACATAAAACAGTCCAGATTTGGATGATTATGTTCAATTACACACTGAATGAAGATTCTCTGCACATATAAAGTGGCCACAGCTGAATTTGACTGTGAATATTTGCCATAATTTGATAGCGAACGCCGAAATGGCTAGGAAAAAAATCTTATGATACATTAAAGATTGCTGAACATGAATGACTATTAGTACTTCACATCCAATTTGTATATTTTTCATAAGCTAGAAAAATCATGATCACATGGGACACTTTTTTGACACGCCCTGTATGACCTCAGGATATAGTCACTAGAGGTCAAAGTATAAAACAACATCCTATATTTTAAATAGCTATGTTTTATTGTTTGTCTTAGTATGGGTAAGGTCAAGATATCACACTACCGACTACTGATTAAAAATAACTTTGGTTTTTCATTGTCAACCATGTCATACGTGTCAAAAGTCGGTATGGGGGTCAATAGAGGTCAATATATATATATCAAACCCCTCATCATGTGTTTTTTTTAAATACAGTATCATTATGTACAGATAATTTTCCTAAAGAAGCTTTCTCTGTGACACACGGTTGTAGGTCAAATGTCAAACAAACTCGACTATAAAGGTTCGTGAAATATGATCACAATTTAGCTTTAATCTAAATTGTATTTGTTTTCAGCTCACCTGACTCAAATAATCTGGAAAGGCACAACATCTGTCGGTTGCGGTATAACAAAGAGCGGTTCAAACTACTGGTATGCGTGCCGTTACTCTCCCAAAGGAAATATGCAAAATAGTTATTCTGCTAACATACAAAACTATGTTACCAGTAACTACGCAACGGTTTGCCCGTCACCCTGAGTGTCTCGGCGCAGTGCTATGCGTGAAGTTCATTTTTTAGTTTCTCGAGGAAGTGGGTCTCTAAATAGATCCGTCAACACGTCACAACTTATCGTGGAGCGTAATAGGGGATTTTCCTGTCTGAACATACCATAACCCTGTCCATAACACGGTACGAGTACGACCTCGGAGAGCAAAAATGAACTTTACTAGCTGAAACCTGTTTCAAGTTAAACAGTTGAAAAATAATAAGATTTTAATTCTTATTGTAGCTTTATTTACGAATTCTGCACCTATTTTAATATTATATCACCTCTACATCACATTTGCAAATAAGTATGGCCCGTATTCTCGTACAACTAAACGCGTGTCTAACTGAAACGCGAGTTTATCTTTTAAACAACGTGTTTAACAAAACACGGTTTTTAAACTATGCGAATCTCATCCCCAGAGTGGTCGTACGTTACTTAGCTTAAACTGTGTTTAGCTTAAACTGTGTTTAACTACGTACGAGAATACGGGCCATATGTTTAAATCGAAGATCACTGCTTTTTACGCGCATCATCAACACTATTGTTTTATTAAGGTCAAGTGTGCAATACTGAAGGAAAACACTGTTCATATAATCCCCACGCCAATACACTTCGGGCTCTCGATAACACCCTGAACGTGAACATTTAAGCTAAAATTAAGGTCTTAAGTGACATTGTCCCTAAAAATCAAGTTTTTGTTGGCAGACATACAAATATGAATTTCCATTATACTTTGGTCATTGATAGACCTTTGGTCAATAAACACTAAAATGGAACTTTTTTTTTTTTTGGCCTTCGTTGCCATGACAACGACACATATTAGAATTTTCATGGTTTTTAACAAAATTTTCAATTTTTCAGAAATTAAAAAATGCTAATTTACACATATCATTTTGAACAAACAATACAACCAGGATTTTATTTTCATTCAACAATATAACCATACATGTCTCAACTTTCATTCCATGCAACAAAAAAACTTGTGCAAATTGTATTATGGGATATACCATTATTTGAAAAAGGGGTGTTTTTCATAATAAATCGTGTGAAAAAAATACACCTTCGTAAATTAATCACAACTAGCAAAGTGGTGTTTTTTTTGCATTCACCTTCTACAAATGAAAGCTTGAGGGATGTCTGAATAATAATATATAAAAATATCCATGGGTAATTCATACCTGTTGGAACAGTGTTGCCAGAAAGTGTTGACTTTTTCCACACAAAAAATCGGTATTACATGGTATGAAAATACACGTTTAATTTCAGCAAACTATTTAATAAATCATCCTGTTATGTCTAAAATAGAGAACAACTATTTTTGGATCAGGGATAATGTTGCTCATGTTTCAAAGTGCATATTAAAAAAAAGTGTTGCCAGGTAGGTTGAGTTTTAACTTTATTCATGGCAGAACAGACTCGTATTAAATAAACAGAATTCTTCTTAAATCTGCTTTTTACAGCTACATCCATTTACTGTATCACTATAAGTGATGTTTATTTACATTCATGTGTGAATAACAAAAGGATTTTGGAAAGGTATTAACCTCTAGTTTTAGAATATGGCTGATAGCAAATTCAAAGCGGTAGCTTTATATGAGTTTTCAGCCATTTTCAAAATGACCGCCAAAATACCAACATAAAGCACACTAATAAACTTATGATGAATTTTGGAAACTCTGTTGGATGTAAATAACGCAGTCTTGTATGTATTAGACCACTAGACACTCATATCCAGAACCTTTGCTTTGTTAACACATCAAAATCCAAGATGGCCGCCAAAAATGGTAAAATTCCATATATTGGCATATATAAATGAACACGTATGATCAGAGTATAGTTCTAACAATGGGATGTATATGTTAGACCATTAGAAACTCATAACTCGTAATTTTGCATTGTTAACATACTCTAAAACCAAAATGGCCGCCAAATTGATGGCCAAAAATGATCAAAAATTGTCAAAATTCCATAAAATAGCATAATATCAACCATAATGCATGATGAAAATATAATTTTAATGATGGGATGTATGTATTGGACTACTAGTAACGCATATACAGTATTCTTGCTTTGTTAACTTAGTACAAAATCCAAAATGGCTGCCAAAATGCCCCCCCCCCCCCCCCCCCCCCCCCCTCAAGTGGTTCCCGAAGTGGCTGCAAAAATTGTCAAATTCCATAAAATGGGATAATATCAACCTAAATGTATGATGAAAATATAGTTTTAATGATGGGATGTATGTATTAGACCGCCAATAACTCATATCTAGTATTTTTGCTTTGTTAACATACTTAAAAATCCAAAATGGCCCCCAAAATGGGTCCCAAAATGACTGAACAAATTGTTGGAATTCCATAAAATGGGCTAATATCACCCAAAATGTATGATGAAAGTATAGTTTTAACATTGGGGTGTATGTATTAGACCACTAATAACTCATATCCACTATTATTTATATTGTAATAACATACTTTAAATCCAAGATGGCCACCAAAATGGCCGCTGTAAATGTAAAAATAGTCTATATACATGAGTGTATGATAATCCAAAATAGATATTGTGAGAGTGTATATTACATCAAATCCACCAAATAGATGTTCTAAACTGGTAAGCTATTGCTTTTAGAAATAAGGCCCACATCTGTGACAATTTTGATTCCAATCACTTTCCAAAATGGCAGCCAGAATGGTTCAGTTGATGTTAAATGACCTAAAACAATTGTTTTGTAATATTGTAAATGAACAAACAATTGTTTTGTATTGTAAATGACCGGCACTATGTAATACCAATACCCCCAAATTGAATGGGACAGCATTCACTACATGTCTATGATAAAGCCTAGGGGCTGTAGATCTAGTTTTAGTATTCTAAAATATCCAAGATGGCTGTAAAAGGTTAAAATAGCTGAAAAACAGTGTTAGTTTATTGTTAGTATTACATTATATATGATCACATTATTATATCTACAGCTTTTAAGCCATCCAGTAAATGTGTTTGTATATGTGACAAGGATGATTGAATTGTATAGACTCCATTTTGACAATGTCATGTTATTAAGATGGGCATTATAATGAACATTTCATTAAAATTATCTCCAAATGGCCAAAATAATTACCACGGGTGGCCACCAATTGATAATAATATATAAAAATAATTTAAATAAATAGTTAGACCGGAAAGAGATTATCTAGCCCAGAGGGCTTGTGACTGGCATTACATGCCTTAAAACACAAAGTGCAATCGATCAGGTACATACAATGTACCATTCATATGGGTGGGAGGGAGAGGTCTTTTATTTTTGATATCCTCTCGGTACAAAGACAAAGATGCGAATGAGATGTTGGGCACCGAAATGGAGCGGGCATGAAAAACAACCCGGAAGTGACACGTGATTGGTCGGAGGTAACCATGGTTGCCCAACGCAATTCCTGACAATAACAATTTTCGCTCCAATGGGTAAAAGAGTTCGATCTATTATATTGCTCAAACTGTAATATGACCAGAATAAAAAAATGTTGTCTATACCATTTAATCATACTTTGTCACCTACAGATACGTTTACTTGGTGGATTAAAATCTATATATATAATCTTTTGGTCATATCTAATGTAACACTAGCAATAAAACTAATACTGTTTTTCAGTTATTTTAACATTTTGCAGACATCTTGGATACTTTAAAATACTCAAACTAGATCTACAGCCCGTAAACTTGATCATAGACATATGTTAAATGCTGTCTTATTAATTTGGGGGTATTAGTATTACATAAAATGGTCATTTAAACAATTGTTTTAGGTAATTTAACATCAACTTAACCATTCTGGCAGCCATTTTGGAAAGTGATACAGAATCAAAATTGTCAAAGAGATGAGCCTTATATCTAAAAGAAAAAGCTTAGCAGTTTTAGAACATACTATTTGGTGAATGTGATGTAATATACACTCTTACAATGTCTATTGTGGATTATCATTCACTCATGTAGACTATTTTAACATTTACAGCGGCCGTTTTGGTGGCCATCTTGGATTTAGTGTACGTTATTACAATGAAAATACACTGGATCCCAAAATAACTGAACAAATTGTCGAAATTCCATTAAAACTATACTTTCTTCATACATTTTGGTTGATATTATACCATACCAATTTGTTCAGTTATTTTGGGATCCATTTGGTGGCCATTTTGGATTTTTAAGTATGCTAAAAAAAAAAAAAATACTAGATATGAGTTACTGGTGGTCTAATACATACATCCCATCATTAAAACTGTATTACATCTTACATTTAGGTTGATATTATCCCATTTTATGGAATCTGACAATTTTTGCAGCCACTTCGGGAACCATTTTTGGGCCACTTTGGCAGCCATTTTGGATTTTGAACTATGTTAACAAAGCATGAATACTGGATATGAGTTACTAGTGGTCTAACACATACATCCCATCGTTAAAAATATATTTTCATCATACATTTCGGTTGATATTATGCTATTTCATGGAATTCTGACCACTTTTTACCATTTTTGGCCATTCATTTGGCGGCCATTTTGGTTTTAAAGTATGTTATCAAAGCAAAATTACTAGATATGAGTTTCTAAGGGTCTAACACATACATCCCATTGTTAAAACTATACTCTGATCATACATGTTGGTTTATACATGTATATGCCAATATATGGAATTTTATCATTTTTGGCGGCCATTTTGGCGGCCATTTTGGCGGCCATTTTGGATTTAGATGTGTTAACAAAGCAAAATATCCGGATATGAGTGTCTAGTGGTCTAATACATACAGTACTGCATTATTTACATCCAACAGAGTTTCCAATATTCATCATAAGTTTATTAGTGTGCTTTTTGTTTGCATTTTGGCGGCCATTTTGAAAATGTGCTGATAACACACAAAAAGCTACCGCTTTGAATTTGCAATCAATCATATTCTGGTTTCATGGATCCATACCAATACAAAAATCATTATTAGCCTTACTCCCTCGACATGGTACTGACCGACCCTACGGGCTCATGGACTAATATGTTAATACTATGTATCAACATGGCATATGTTGCAATATTGCTAATTTGAGGTAAAAAAGAGAACTCTGGCAACTTTAACAAGTACATTTCATATTATTTTATTGCAAACATTCACAAAACAAGTAATATCTTCAATATATCTCCTAATCAACGCTTATATATATGTAATTCACTGTTTAATTGTCCGTTTTTCGATAATAGGCATTTTAAGATTTTTCAAAAATACCTATCTTTCTGGAAACACTGCTGCCATGTTTAAAGATTACCCACACTTTTCTCATTGAAATTCAATTGAGCAACATTGTTACTCTCTACATGCAAAATATCTTTGAAAAAAAAGTGCCACTTTCAGGGTTAACGGTGATTAGATTTGGCTAATAATTGATAGTTTGTAAAAGGGACGAAACACCCCTATTTGGAAACATGGTATAGTCCAATTGCAAATACCAAGATTTTTTTTTTAAATATGGATTAGTTTGACTGTGGACTGCCCTTTCATATATAAAAACAAGAATTTGTAAAAAGTAGTTTGTATGCTACAAATGTGGGATCCAAGTTGAGCTAAAATTAGCATTTAAAACAGCAAAAAATGAGAAAAATCATCAAATTAATGAAATTGCCCGTAACCATGGTAACATACATGTGACACCAATTTTTTTTTCCATATTTGTTGACTTTGACCATAGGTCCATCCATGCACAAGGTATGAAGAAAATTCATATTTTTCAGTCTGCCACATTTTTCAACATTTCCTTGATTCTTACTGAATATGGTTCTTAAGACCTACCGTTTTCGTGAAAGTACTTTCTGAGGGAAGATCCGTTATTGTTGTGTTTAAGGTCTTAACTCTAGAGAGATCTTATTTTCAGCTCAATAATTTCACAAATTCCTTATTCATTTCAACTGACCTACATCATTTAAATGACATTATTGGGTTTGAAAGGAATAAAACAAAAACAAATTCAACCAGAAAAAAATTCGCCTTTGAAATTCCTTTAATTCCGAAGGAAAATATTTTTATTATATACATTTTTGTCAACATTTTATAAATATCGTGTATTTAATCAAACCACATTCAAAATTGTTTTGGAGACCTTCCAAACACCAAAATAGCCAAAATAATTTTACCAATTTGGTGAACTTTGACCTTGAAAACCTGGATTTCCAAACACTACCCCATATGTTTAACGTGTAATTATAATATGAACTTCATTTGTTTTCTTATTACAAAAATGACAGACAATTAAAGTCGCCCATCACTTCAAACAAGTGTACATGTACTTGTTATTTTGATTACAGCACCACATCTTCCACTTTTTGCACCTATCTATTTAAGATTATTATATTATTAAGCGATAATTCGATGATAAAACGATAAAATAAAACGCTGATCAGACTAATTATTTTGACTCTGACTTGTTTATTGACAAATTTGTTGTTGTTTATAATATATAGATTCTAAAGGTCCTGTCACACATACGGCGATCAGGCCAGCGATTGCACTGCGCTATAAAAAAGTGTATATATAAAACGCAGTGATTGCGTGGAAAACTGTCCGAAAAATTGTCCATTTTTAAATCAAGGTCACTAAAACCCTTTCACAATCTGCTGCGATCAGGCCAGCGCTTGGATTACACTGAAACATTATCAAAACGCCAAGCCAAACGCATCAAGATATCCACGAGCCCCTTGGTGACGCAGTGGGAACTGGCTGGGACTTCAGAGGGTCGTGAGAGGGTCCCCATGGTCGTCCTGGAGCGCCAGTGCACCACGCTTGTTTGGGTTCCACGTTCTGTTCAGAGCGCTATAATGACTCAGTAGCAGCGAAAAGTGAGCGTCCCGTCGACGTAGCAAGAACGCATACAAACTACTTGTCCTCTGCGACTGCAGTAAAGGTTCGTTCATACTAGGCGATGTTTGCCGTGCGTTGCGATGCGGTAGCCTTACTTCCACCGCAATGTACGGTAATTCATCGCAGGCCACGCCGGGTCAACGAAGGTCACCGCATGCGATGGCATTCAGCGCCGTTTGGCAAAATAGGAGACGTCAGACGTCAGAGCGTCAGAGCGTTGACGTCAGAGCGTCAACGCAATGCGTCGCAAACTGCCGCAATGGCAGTTAAACATGTTTAACTCCATTGCGATAACGTACCGCACCGCACAGTCAATGACGTTTTAGTGTGAACGAACCTTTGCTGTCAGGAGACGGTAAAATGATATAAAGCCAAACAAGTACAAACACATGTAGGCTTTTACTGTAAAATGAATACATTAAATAAACAAGTTCAAGGAAGAACTTAGAGCCTTTAACAAATTCAAAAGTAAAAATTGGAAAACCGATTGTGACATCATGGATTTTACCCGGGGGGGTACTCACCCAAGACGGTATACGGGGGTGTGCCGCTCTAATGAGTAGCTTTTTAGGCACAAAATCCCTAAACATGGGGTATGATTTTGTGCTGGAAATCCCTAATAATGGGGTCACTTTTTACAAATGGGTCTATTTTCGCGATTTTTTTTTCTATTTTCGCGAAAATTTGCAAAAATTAGGTATATTTTCGCGAAAATTTGCGAAAAATGAAGCAAAACCCCTAAAAATGGGTACCGATTTTTCCAAAATCACCCCTAAAAATGGGTATGGGTTTTGAATCTCCAGCGGCACACCCCGACCAAACCAAATCCGAGTACCCCCCCCCCCCCCCCCCGGTGGGATTTTATGTCATAAATAAAACGTAGAGACTTGAAGGTTTTCAGAATGTGCAAACACAGTTGTAATCCGTTGTGTATAAGTAAAAATAAGTTGCGGGTTTTCTGGGACACCCTGTACAGAACAGAAATAAAATACAGACATGTATACGAGTTTATTAGTTACGGTTTTAAGCTAAAACCGTGTTAACACTTTCCACGCGGCTATTATTTTTACCATACACAAAACAGATTTTCCAGAAACCTTTCACAATTTTCAAAGTCTATCTCAAGGATTACTGACCTAATACTAGGCATGTTTGTACTTATGTCAATGCATTTCTCATGATGATTCTAAATATGTTAATGAAATTCAATAATTTTGACATTTTTTAAACATTTTGTGAAATTTTGGAATGTCGTCTGCAGCCGCCTGCCGCGTGGAAAGTGTTAAGTACGCGAATATGGCCCTATATATTTTCCATTTACAATTCATATCTTGAAATGTGTTTGTGCATACAATTAATTTAGCAACAGTAAAACAATAACAAGTCATCATTTCGAAGAGGTTTTCTGTATTAAGCATGGACAGGAGAAACTTTTTTTTTTCCAAGCAAGAGTTTTATTATTAACAATCCTAACTTCTATAAATATGAATGTTTTCAGTCATCCTAACTTCTCTTTACATCATCATGTACATTCGCACAATTTCATGATATACAGTTGTTACATTTTATTGTAATATCTTATAATATATTCATTACTTCATGAATAATCGCGATAGCTAGCTGCGTACCTAGTGCGTTCCAATAAAATAATCGTTTTATGAGAACGCGCACGCGAAACGCAGGTTACTAATAATTGCCCGAAGTACTGCGCCAAAGTGTTCGATTGTTTTGCTCATTGACCGACCAATCCGAATTAAAGCCTCACGCCCCTAAACTGAATATTCAATGAGTTATGAGGAAACACGATTAGGGGAGGATGGGGCAACTGGACCGGTTAAGCATATTTCATGATATAAAAGCTTAAAGCTCGTGTAAATATTTATGGAATTGCTATGAAAATATCACACATGTAACTGTTTACATATAACATATAATCAATGTTAAAAAATATCCAAACAAAAGGCCAATTACCACTAACTAAAAACTTTACTTGGCACGGTCCAGTTACCCCATCGTTGGGGCAACTGGTCCTATATGTTCCAACGGTTAGAATACACAGAAATCATTGATTGACAACACGGTAACTATAAGCAGTATTTTCTTTACAAACTCATTTCCATATTATTTAACGTGTAAAAATGATACAGGTCTCATGAAACCCATGTTTTATACAGTTTTCGTGGTTAACGTGTAAAAAGCAGTAATACTAATGTACGAAGCAAGCGCAATTTTCGACTGCACGTTTATTATAGATAAAACGGTATGAACCTGTTAAATGTTTACATGGTTGTGATATTCAGACGCCCCATACATTTGTATATATTTACCCCTTTCTTTAATGATTTTATTTACTTCATATAATCATCATCTTATAATAAACCATCTTGATATTTAGCAAGCTTTTCATGTTACAGGGGAAGTTAGTCAATATGACAATGATGACCCAACGGTTGATATACACAAAAAGCAGTGGATAAAATACATAAATCATTATATTTCGTCATAGCAAATACCTTTACAGACACCATTCAAAATATAATAAAGATGTAATTCATAATACCGATGTTTTAAACCATTCTAAAGCAATTTCATGTCATATTGTAATCCTTCAATATCAGAAATAGTGGTATTAGACCCGAAATGCCCCAAAATGTCTAAGAACTTGAAAGAATGTGAATTATTTCATATTCTATTCACATTTCAATACCGAGTCATGTTTTATTGACACTAACAACTCATTTTTAAAATGAATTTTCCAATTTTGATTAAGTTTTTGCAGGCGGTCCAGTTGCCCCACACCCCTTCGGACCACTTACCCCAACAAATGACGTAGCACTTTGTCGAGATGAAACGTTATTAAAACACGCCTGTGACGTAATACATTTTACGCCAAAATGTTTTAAAACATTCCACCATTTGTCATAATAATCAATAACTCCAATACATTTCAGAAAAAAGGCAAAACTGCATATTTGTTTTTAGCCATTGATTTCTGTAGCCAGTGAGTATCTTTGAATTCGCAAATATTACGGCGTTCGGGTCCTACAAGTAGACGAGTGTCTTTAGATAAGTAAGAAATGGTGTACTTTGTTATTTGCCAATTCATGAACTAATAACTCTACCAATGAATACCCGTGATAATGATTTAAGTTGAAGCATTCTTTAAATGATAATATTGATCGGAAATCTAAACCACCAATGTCCCAAATTAGCAATATGCGCCATTTTACGGTCATTTCAACCACAACCTATGGTTTTAATCATATTTCGGAAAGTCCCTAAGCACACTACAATATAGCACCCATCAAATGCAATATGCACCTAGTATCTTAAGACGACTGTACTGCATGTATATATTTACTGTTGCATATCTGTCAATCATATAAAGTACATTAAACATGATCTAAACCCATCTTCATATATCGCCCATACTATCTGTGAATTTTCAATCAGTCACTCAAGGAGTTAGCTTCAAAGATATGGAGAAAAATTACATGTGTAAATACCCTAAAGTTCCAAATGTTTTGGATTGTAGAAGGTAAAGATATACGGTATGTCAAGTATCAACAAAAGTCGTATTGTTCAAAAGAAAGCAGTATGCCCATACAATTACAAAATCCTTCATTTCGGACCACTTACCCCACGGTCCAGTTGCCCCATATTCCCCTAAAGCTTATTTCTGATTGGTTGAATGATAAAAACGTAAATGAGGAGATGACCTGACTTGGCCTGTTTCAATAATTAATAAGGGGTGGACAAAATAATAAACAGAAAACTAATTAATTATTAGCGCGATTATATCGGTACAAATCAACAATTTGGATAAATATGTGCATCTTTTTCAGTAATGAATGAGAATAATGACTGCTTAACAGCTGTTTTCGTGATTTTGTTTTGAAATCCTCGGTTGTTTTAATGGTCGTTCGGAAATGTCCCTCAGGGGTTACGCCCCTTCGGGACAATTACTCAGACCATAACATCAACCTCTGATTTCAAAACAAATTCACAAAAACAGCCGTTACACAGTCATTATTCTCTAAATAGTTACCCTTACTGACCAGCCTAAGACAAAAACAATTAAGTGGTCATACTGTAACGAAAAGTGCCCTTCGTCTTCGAACCTGATGTCTTTGTTCTAAGAGGTTTGAAGATGTCTTGAGATAAAGGAAGTATAACGTGGTAGCGTGCGTCTTCCCTACTCTCGACACTTTTATAATACGTGAAGATGCAGTAATTCAACTATTAAAGCCTGGAGACGGAGATAAACTATTTGTGTGACTCATTATTGTTGTCTTCGACGAGAATAACTATAGACATAGCATTTATTCATTCATTACAAACTAAAGGTATAAACCTTGCTGTTATCACTATTAGAATTAATTACAACATCAGATAAAATGTGAGTTGTCAAGGTCTTAAAAAGAAGGATAAGACATTTGACTGATTCTACTGTGATCGTCTAAGAAGGTCTAAGATGATCAACGTCGTCTTGATGGAGTAAAGATGGGTTACAAACCTGCATTCAGGCTTGGCTTTCATCCGCTCTTGATGACGCAAGGATGGGTTACAAGCCTGTAGCCAGGCTTGGCTTACATCCGCTGGATGACGCAACGTCGTCTTGATGGAGCAAAGATGGGTTACAAACCTGCATTCAGGGTTGGCTTTCATCTGCTCTTGATGACACCAGGATGGGTTACAAGCCTGTAGTTAGGCTTAGGCTTGGCTTACATCCGCTGGATGACGCAAGGATGGGTTACAAACCTGTATTCAGGCTTGGCTTTCATCCTTTTGTCTTTGCAGCGCTAGGGCCCCAGGCAATCTCTAGCTGGATCGGGGACATGCCCCGACCTATCTGCTCTTTCTGGGCAAATGCAGCCCCTTTTATGCATTCTGTAGCTCTGTTCCATGGTAGCTGATTGGCTGACTGGTCAAAAGTAATTCCCTAGCCTGTCATTGGTCAGTTTCATTTAAATAGAATGTTTCTGATTGGCTGAAAGTTACTGAGTTATGACATCATCAGATTTGGATACACGTTTATAAATACGAAAATCACTTGAATAAATTAATATCCTGAAACTTAACTTAAATATAATATTACATCAAACTTGTGTTATTATCTATTCTATATAATTGATTTGCTACTTAATTATCCTACTTTGAGAGAGATTGAGTAATTATTAAAGATTATTAACAAAACACTGTCATAATTAACTAGAAACACTGATTACTCTAAGTATCGGCTGGTTGTTATTAAAGTTGTTCCAATTGACGGGAGGATTTGATTAATAAATCAAGCTCTAATATTGGATTTATACAATGGATTTTGATGATTAGTTACTGTAAGTATTCTATGTACTTTACCTGAACTCAGTGTGAACTCACAAAGTGAGATTTGACTTCTTAAATGACTTAAAAATAGATTGTTCGCGCCGGACTGTAGTGTGGATATGGGTGCAGAATTCTGCTCTCTGGATGTTTTCTGCTCAAACTTCTGGCCTCAAAAACCTTTAGCTAACACTCTTACAGTTAATAAATGACCTGAACTTCATCATCAATAGTTGTAGCCCAGTAAATTAGATACATTGGATCATCAGATAATCGTATGCCTTGGATTGAAATAAGCTTAAACACAAAATAAAAATAGCTAAAACGGTAAAGGGTTGATGCACAGCCAAAACCCAGTTTCCGTTACACTATACCCCCTTCTGTGAAAGACCATTTTGTCCCCAAAATGAATAAAATCTTTATACCTGCAATTTATATTTTGTACAATATTTACACATTATTATTATTTCTGCATTGGTACGTTTAATAAAATATTATCTTAAATAATGGTGGTCCTCTTCTTCCTGCCATCTACTAATTGACATGGTAGTCCTCTTCTTCCCGTCATCTGCTATTTGAAATGGTAGTCCTCTTCTTCCCGTCATCTGCTAGTTGAAATGGTAATCCTCTTCTTCCTGTCATCTGCTAGTTGAAATGGTAGTCCTCTTCTTCCCGTCATCTTCCGGCCGTTGTCTTCAAGTTATAATGATAGTCTTCTTGTACTGCTCCATTCAGGTTTTCCGTTGAGAAGTGATCATGTCCAGAACGTTAATCAACTTCATTCCTGGTTCAACGCCGTTGCTTCTTCTTGTAGACATTTGTAGCTTCATATGTAATTCTTATGAAGATTTATTAATTTCTTCCTCGTAGCTTTCTGGTAGATAGATTTCATAAAACAGGAAATGGGATCCAACTTTGTATGGCCCCAATTTGACATGCCAGCTCCATACGCTTAACGGTTCTTTGAGAATATTTCACATTCTGTGATTCATAAACCATAGTTAACCGTTGATCCCAATTAGTTTTGAAGGAACTATGCTCTTTCTTAGGGTTTCAATTAATAGATATACTCTGGACGCGTCTGGACACTGAGTACCATCTCACAGTCCATCACCAATAGTGTTCCTGATCCCAATCGAAAAGCTTCTTCTTAACACATGAGTGTTCAGCTAGCTATTCTTCTTGAGTGTAATTTATATAGACGTCACCATGTAAATTGTTTTGGAAAATACTGGTAACTTCTGCATGGTTTGCTTTTCTTCAGTGTCCCCATGATGTTCCACTAGCTCTTTATTATAGTCTGTTTTCGAGCTATCTGGTAATTGTTATGTTAAAGGTGAGTCTCCAATTCATAGTCGGCTTCCGCGCTATGTTTTATTCTTGAGTCTCAATTCTTCAGTCTCTGGAATATCCTTTGGTATAGTTGGCTTCCGTGTTATACCTGATTCCAGGAGTTTATAAATGATCTCAATTGCTGTACGTGATCTGATATAGTTGACTTCCATACTATATCAAGGTCCGCTGTTTTAGTGTTTATTTTCTTGGTATTGACGAGATGATAGCAATCATGTGTGCTTCTTGGTCTGACATCGCAATTCCCTAATTTAATTGGTGAACTCATCACCAACACATAAAACATTTTTGTGTTCTCTACAACTTCTCAGTAGGGAGCCCAGGATATCTATAGGCTATCCTCTCCATTGGGGCTCCTACATTGTAGGTTCTCATTTGGCGCCCTATCTCGTTAGGACGGCTTTAGTCGTCCAGCAACTTTTCAACTTAGGGTCCTCTTTTGCGATCTCTGACTTGGGTTTTTGGTGGTTGTTCCCGCTGCTCTCTGTTGTCTGCGTTGTTCTGGTTGTTATCTTGTATTAGCAGTCTGGCCATTCTCCCTCAGAGTATGCCGTCGTGACTGCCCCTCCAGGTGTGTTTGCTTGTTGTTTTTATTGTGAGTTAATCTTGCACCTCCATATACATCTTGTGATTCTTCAGGGTTGTCTTCTTCTTTTACTCTCTGCGTGATGGTTTTTGTCTTACAGTACCATCTGTAACTCATTTTAGTGATTCTCTGCAAGGACTAGGTTTCAAAATCGTCTTCCCTGTTGATGGTTCCTCAAATAGTCTCCCCAGATCTTAGGGTAGGTTTGTCCTCTCTTGATGTCTGCATCTTGAGTCGACGTAGCTGGTCACTTCTTTTAAGAAAGAGAAGTTAATCCCACCGCTGCCACCAATGTAACGAAAAGTGCCCTTCGTCTTCGAACATGATGTCTTTGTTCTTAAGAGGTTTGAAGATATTTTGAGATAAAGGAAGTATAACGTGGTAGCGTGCGTCCTCCCTACTCTCGACACTTTTATAATACGTGAAGATGCAGTAATTCAACTATTAAAGCCTGGAGACGGAGATAAACTATTTGTGTGACTCATTATTGTTGTCTTCGACGAGAATAATTATAGACATAGCATTTATTCATTCATTACAAACTAAAGGTATTATAGCCTTGCTGTTATCACTAATAGAATTATTTACAACATCAGATAAAATGTGAGTTGTCAAGGTCTTAAAAAGAAGGATAAGACATTTGACTGATTCTACTGTGATCGTCTAAGAAGGTCTAAGAT
Source organism: Ophiura sarsii (assembly GCA_035610835.1). Taxonomy (NCBI): domain Eukaryota; kingdom Metazoa; phylum Echinodermata; class Ophiuroidea; order Amphilepidida; family Ophiuridae; genus Ophiura; species Ophiura sarsii. The sequence goes on from CM069453.1 coordinate 59,399,697, forward strand.
GATCAACGTCGTCTTGATGGAGTAAAGATGGGTTACAAACCTGCATTCAGGCTTGGCTTTCATCCGCTCTTGATGACGCAAGGATGGGTTACAAGCCTGTAGCCAGGCTTGGCTTACATCCGCTGGATGACGCAACGTCGTCTTGATGGAGCAAAGATGGGTTACAAACCTGCATTCAGGGTTGGCTTTCATCCGCTCTTGATGACGCAAGGATGGGTTACAAGCCTGTAGTTAGGCTTGGCTTACATCCGCTGGATGACGCAAGGATGGGTTACAAACCTGTATTCAGGCTTGGCTTTCATCCTTTTGTCTTTGCAGCGCTAGGGCCCCAGGCAATCTCTAGCTGGATCGGGGACATGCCCCGACCTATCTGCTCTTTCTGGGCAAATGCAGCCCCTTTTATGCATTCTGTAGCTCTGTTCCATGGTAGCTGATTGGCTGACTGGTCAAAAGTAATTCCCTAGCCTGTCATTGGTCAGTTTCATTTAAATAGAATGTTTCTGATTGGCTGAAAGTTACTGAGTTATGACATCATCAGATTTGGATACACGTTTATAAATACGAAAATCACTTGAATAAATTAATATCCTGAAACTTAACTTAAATATAATATTACATCAAACTTGTGTTATTATCTATTCTATATAATTGATTTGCTACTTAATTATCCTACTTTGAGAGAGATTGAGCAATTATTAAAGATTATTAACAAAACACTGTCATAATTAACTAGAAACACTGTTTACTCTAAGTATCGGCTGGTTGTTATTAAAGTTGTTCCAATTGACGGGAGTATTTTGATTAATAAATCAAGCTCTAATATTGGATTTATACAATGGATTTTGATGATTAGTTACTGTAAGTATTCTATATACTTTACCTGAACTCAGTGTGAACTCACAAAGTGAGATTTGACTTCTTAAATGACTTAAAAATAGATTGTTCGCGCCGGACTGTAGTGTGGATATGGGTGCAGAATTCTGCTCTCTGGATGTTTTCTGCTCAAACTTCTGGCCTCAAAAACCTTTAGCTAACACTCTTACAGTTAATAAATGACCTGAACTTCATCATCAATAGTTGTAGCCTAGTAAATTAGATACATTGGATCATCAGACAATCGTAGGCCTTGGATTGAAATAAGCTTAAACACAAAATAAAAATAGCTAAAACGGTAAAGGGTTGATGCACAGCCAAAACCCAGTTTCCGTTACACTATACCCCCTTCTGTGAAAGACCATTTTGTCCCCAAAATGAATAAAATCTTTATACCTGCAATTTATATATTTTGTACAATATTTACACATTATTATTATTTCTGCATTGGTACGTTTAATAAAATATTATCTTAAATAATGGTGGTCCTCTTCTTCCTGCCATCTGCTAGTTGAAATGGTAGTCCTCTTCTTCCCGTCATCTGCTAGTTGAAATGGTAGTCCTCTTCTTCCCGTCATCTGCTAGTTGAAATGGTAGTGCTCTTTTTCCCGTCATCTGCTAGTTGAAATGGTAGTCCTCTTCTTCCCGTCATCTGCTAGTTGAAATGGTAGTGCTCTTCTTCCCGTCATCTGCTAGTTGGAATTGTAGTCCCCTTCTTCCGGTCGTTGTCTTCAAGTTATAATGATAGTCTTCTTGTACTGCTCCATTCAGGTTTTCCGTTGAGAAGTGATCATGTCCAGAACGTTAATCAACTTCATTCCTGGTTCAACGCCGTTGCTTCTTCTTGTAGACATTTGTAGCTTCATATGTAATTCTTATGAAGATTTATTAATTTCTTCCTCGTAGCTTTCTGGTAGATAGATTTCATAAAACAGGAAATGGGATCCAACTTTGTATGGCCCCAATTTGACATGCCAGCTCCATACGCTTAACGGTTCTTTGAGAATATTTCACATTCTGTGATTCATAAACCATAGTTAACCGTTGATCCCAATTAGTTTTGAAGGAACTATGCTCTTTCTTAGGGTTTCAATTAATAGATATACTCTGGACGCGTCTGGACACTGAGTACCATCTCACAGTCCATCACCAATAGTGTTCCTGATCCCAATCGAAAAGCTTCTTCTTAACACATGAGTGTTCAGCTAGCTATTCTTCTTGAGTGTAATTTATATAGACGTCTCCATGTAAATTGTTTTGGAAAATACTGGTAACTTCTGCATGGTTTGCTTTTCTTCAGTGTCCCCATGATGTTCCACTAGCTCTTTATTATAGTCTGTTTTCGAGCTATCTGGTAATTGTTATGTTAAAGGTGAGTCTCCAATTCATAGTCGGCTTCCGTGCTATGTTTTATTCTTGAGTCTCAATTCTTCAGTCTCTGGAATATCCTTTGGTATAGTTGGCTTCCGTGTTATACCTGTTTCCAGGAGTTTATAAATGATCTCAATTGCTGTACGTGATCTGATATAGTTGACTTCCATACTATATCAAGGTCCGCTGTTTTAGTGTTTATTTTCTTGGTATTGACGAGATGATAGCAATCATGTGTGCTTCTTGGTCTGACATCGCAATTCCCTAATTTAATTGGTGAACTCATCACCAACACATAAAACATTTTTGTGTTCTCTACAACTTCTCAGTAGGGAGCCCAGGATATCTATAGGCTATCCTCTCCATTGGGGCTCCTACATTGTAGGTTCTCATTTGGCGCCCTATCTCGTTAGGACGGCTTTAGTCGTCCAGCAACTTTTCAACTTAGGGTCCTCTTTTGCGATCTCTGACTTAGGTTTTTGGTGGTTGTTCCCGCTGCTCTCTGTTGTCTGCGTTGTTCTGGTTGTTATCTTGTATTAGCAGTCTGGCCATTCTCCCTCAGAGTATGCCGTCGTGACTGCCCCTCCAGGTGTGTTTGCTTGTTGTTTTTATTGTGAGTTAATCTTGCACCTCCATATACATCTCGTGATTCTTCAGGGTTGTCTTCTTCGTTTACTCTCTGCGTGATGGTTTTTGTCTTACAGCACCATCTGTAACTCATTTTAGTGATTCTCTGCAAGGACTAGGTTTCAAAATCGTCTTCCCTGTCAAGTGATGGTTCCTCAAATAGTCTCCCCAGATCTTAGGGTAGGTTTGTCCTCTCTTGATGTCTGACAGTTTAGGCTGTTTTGTAGTCCACTCTTATCTACTGATGACAGTTGATGGCTGCATCTGTATTGTAGACATACATCTTCTATCTACTGATTGTTCCTCGTTTCAAATCCCTTCCGATTTCAATGTCTTATCACGAGGCCCCCCCCCCCCCCCCCCCCCCCCAACAAAACAAAAAATCTCCGCACCCTCAACAGGCTGAATGGTTAAACTAATTGCATTCGTTTATTATTATACAGACTTTTAAAGCGCTTTTTCAAAACGGACCAAAGCGCTGTTTTATATTTTAAATAAATATTGTTTCATAATAGACTCTATAAAGAGTCCTGTTCCACATTCCTGTTTAATAATTGGAATAATAGGCTGTGTAAACTTAATCTCCTCGACAATAGTCCTAGCATGTTGGCCTATTATTTTAAAGAAAACAATATTAATTACAATTTTAATGACCTTCAGCATCGATTTCAGCTAGTTTTGTTGTATTTCTGGGATTGAGGTTTGTGGAGTTAGCTACGTTGATGAGAGACGCCTTTGACATTCATGTTGTGTGAAGGGGTCGAGCGGGTGGGGGTGGGGGGGTGGGTGCAGACATACTGGACAGAGGCAATATTTGAGAGTAATGCAAAGCGGTAGCGAAGATGGCGGGAATTAGAACTTCAATATGACATGATCGTCTTCACGCGGCGACTAGAACCACAGAGACCCCTGTACAATAAAGACGCATGTATTCTTCTGCTTCTGACATTAGGGAACGTTCATCATTTCCCCCGGAGGGAGGGGGGGGGGGGGGGGGTTTGTCATAACAAAAAGGGGGTCACACGTTTTTTCCTAATCAAGAGTGGGGGGCGGTAATACTGTTTTTTACGGTTCAAATCCAACAGCCGGGACACAGGGAATGGGAATTATGATGATCAAATTAGTACAATAGCACATTATTTGCACTATGTGCGCATGCACCGCCCCCACCCCACCCCACCCACAACTAGTATTATAGACCATATGTTCATTGTTGATCAACTTTTTTTTGGGGGGGGGGGGGGGTCATACGATTTTGTGTAGCATTTGAGGGGGGTCATACGATTTTGTGAAGGGGTGGGGGCAGTGGCGTATCCAGGGGGGCCCAGCAGGCCATGGCCCCCCCCCCCCCCCCAATTGAAAAAAGTGTTTAAAAAAAGGAGGGAGAGGAGAAGGAGGAAGAGGAGAAGAAGGAAGAAGAGGAGAAGAAGGAGGAAGAGGAGAAGGAGGAAGAGAAGGAGGTAGGGAAGGAGGTAGGGGAGGAAGGGTAGGGATATATGCGGCGCAAATGAGGTGGGGGGTACGGGGTCACGTCCCCATAATTTTAATGTGAGGGACGTTAAAAACGTTATACTAGACCTTATAATGTTAAAAATGCCAATTTTTGTGCGATTTGAACGTATTAGTTTAAATTCAATGTTTCATTATTCAAGCTTAACAAGAGGGCTTCAGGAACGTTTTTTCTGGACCATTTTTGTTTAAAAACTGGGTTTTTTCTTGCTCGATTCGCGCTCACTTTTTCACAAGTTTCAACATTATAATGGGTCTCAAAACACACCAAATATTCTAAATATTATGTGGGGACGTTAAAAACATCATACTGGACCATTCAAGTGTTAGAAATGTCAATGTTTGCGTACATCGCGCGCATTAATTTGAATGTTTCAATATTCAAGCTTAACAAGATTACATTGCAGGACAGTTTCCCATGACCATTTAAGTTCAAAAACTGAAAAATAGTGAGCGTTCCGCGCGCATATTTTCTACATGCATGTTTTAATATTATAATGACCCTCAAACCATGCCAAATATTCTAAAAATTATGTTGGGGACGTTAAAAACGTCATACTTGACCAATTTAAGTGTTAGAAATGTTTGCGTACTTCGCGCATTAGTTTCAATGTTTCATTATTCAAGCTTGACAAGATGGCTTCAGGATAGTTTTCCATGACCAGTTTAGTTAAAAAAGTCAAAATGTTTGCGCGCTCCGCGCGAATTTTTACTGCAGGTTTTAACATTATATGGATCAGACCCACCAAATATTCTAAATATGTGGGGGACATTAAAAACATCATACTGGACCAAAGTTTTAATGTAAAAACCACACCAAAAATTCTAAATATTAGGTGGGGGACGTTATCATACTGGACCATTAATGTTAGAAATGCAATTTTTTTGCGCGCTCCGTGCGCGTATTAATATTAATATTTAAGAGACCTTGTGTGTAAAAATCAAAGAAGTGGTGGCAGACTTTAAAATATCGATTTCCTTTATACTTTGCACATGTTTAGACCTTTGGTCAACATGTATATATTTGGTGAAAAAAATACCAATATACCTTTGGTTGCCATGGCAACGGCCAATATATGAAATTACCCAATTTTCATGATTTTTACCCATTTCACAACTTTAAAAAAGCGTAAGTATTAGGTCATATTTCTGTATGAAGAACATGCATTACAGTCCCCTTCTTTTATACAGTGAAGTAGCCATCCTTGTCCTTTCCAAAAATGATGTCAACATTAACTGTCATTTTTTCAATGTGGGTTAAGCCATTTTGTAGAATAGGGGTGTTTTGAATAATTTCAATTATGCAAAAAGTGAAGGTCGTAAAAAATGACATAACCCCTAAAGTGGTGGTTTTTTTTAATCAGCCTATTCAGGGTTAATAGACAGGATGTTGGTCTACATGTTTCAAGAAAAAAAGTTTCGGTAATTGTTGTACTGGAGAGCAGTGTTGCCAGGAACTTTGCACTTTTTCGGTTTATTGACATTTAATTCATTGTGAAAAATAGGGATTTTGACGATTTACTTTCATAGAAAATTCTGATAAGGATTGATATGCATTCAAATGATATTTGTATCAATTCAGCATTAAGTTGGACATAATTTGATAGTATTTAAACAACAGCGTTGCCAGATTAAACACCCTCAATTGCTTATAACCATAGTAGGGTCATATTCAGTGATCCAGGGAACACAAGAGCGGAAGGTTAAGGTGGATTTTGATACTATAGGGTATTTAGAAACAAAATTAGCTCCTATTCCCCTCGCAAAAGTTTAGGTAAATGCAGACAGCTGGGATACAGTAATATCCAAAATGGCCGCCAGTGGCCATTTTGAAATTTGGAAAATCGTATGTATTCTAGACATAAACCTGGAGACATGATTGATATAATGATATGTGTATGTTAATTAACTGTATGCCTATGCATCTAATACTGTGGCTAGTTTATAATTTGGAATCTCTTTTCAGCATGAAATCCTATAATTTCTATGTCTTTTTTGACTAACTTCATGCCCTGGAATCCCAAAACAGTGATAATTGTTTTTTTATTATGGTATGCCTTAACATTAGTTCCAAAAAGATGGACACTTGTATATTCCAAATATTCATATGAGTGCACACCACCAAATAATGTTTTGCGTTCTGGCAATACCCGGCAGTGTTTGAAATCAAGAAAGACCCCACCATAAGTCTAAATTTAACATCCTAGAAAAGTAAAAAATTGCTGTAAATGTACCTTAATGTTTCATCATTTGGCATTTGTAGGTTATTTCTTCCATATTAGGCCCAAAATCTCATGAATGCTATTATTTTACATGATTTCACTGTTTACACCAATTAGAGCAAAAATCCCAGACCTTAGGATATAGGCAGCCTGTCGTACCAAATATATATCATTGGCCCGTAAGGGGGGGGGGTGCCGGTTAACCTCCACAAAAGGGATTGTTTTTAAACAGAAGACATCTTGATCTTCAATAAAAACAATGAATGAACCAGCTAGCTCTAAAGGTGAGACAAATTAACACGAACTTAACCTCTAAACCACACAAAGCAATTCATTGGTGGTGCGGGATACAGCAATATCCAAAATGGCCGCCAGTGGCCATTTTGAAATTTGGAAAATCGTATGTTTTCTAGACATAAACCTGGAGACATGATTGATATAATGATATGTGTATGTTAATTAACTTTATGCCTATGAATCTAATACGGTGGCTAGTTTATAATTTGGAATCTCTTTTCAGCATGAAATCCAAATTGATGAAATCCTATAATTTCTATGTCTTTTTTGACTAACTTTATGTCCTGGAATCCCAAAACAGTGATAATTGTATTATTATGGTATGTCTTCATTCCTTCAACATTAGTTCCAAGAAGACGGACACTTGTATATTCCAATGTGCAGATGAGTGCACACCACCAAATAATATTTTGCGTTCTGGCAATACCCGGCAGTGTTTGAAATCAAGAAATACCCCACCATAAGTCTAAATTTAACATCCTAGAAAAGGTAAAAATTGCTATAAGTGTACCTTAATGTTTCATCATTTGGCATTTGTAGGTTATTTCTTCCAAATTAGGCCCAAAATCTCATGAATGCTATTAATTGACATGATTTCACTGGTTACACCAATTAGAACAAAAATCCCGTACCAAATATATATCATTGGCCCGTAGGGGGGGGGGGGGGGGGGGATGCCGGTTAACCCCCACAAAAGGGATTGTTTTTAAACGGAAGACATCTTGATCTTCAATAAAAAAACAATGAATGAACCAGCTAGCTCTAAAGGTGAGACAAATTAACACGAACTTAACCTCTAAACCACACAAAGCAATAGGGTACTTTTCATTGGTGGTGCGGGACCATATCGGCTGAACCATTTAACATAGAAACACAATAGATGTTGCTCTTGAATAATTTAATGTTCATGAAATCTTTTTAGGATTCCCTGTAAGAGTTAATTATTCTCACCATGGATATCAAAGAAAACCACCATTTTAGAACATTGATGGTGCATATCGTTTGAGCCAAACGACCTTAGTGATGATGAAAGGGTATTATAATGGACTATGAGAAATCCATTGCTGTTGTTAGCGAACTTAAATTGTCTTGGCAAGTTTAATTATGAGGGCACCAAATTGCTACCCAGGCAAGCTAGTGTGTGTTAGCTCAGTTAGGAGCGCACGTGGGGCGTGCAGAAGGTACGCGGATCGAATCAGGGTCGGGCCGCGGCGGTTTGTTTTTTCAAAATCCCTCAATGTTTCCCCGGCCCCATCCCCCCTGATCCACACCAGAACATCTCCGCCTGGGGCTTTTTATCGTTAAAAACTAAAATTTGTGAATTAAAGCAACTACCGTGTTTTATCTTACTTTTTTATTTGTCCTTATAACATTTGCAACAATTATTCATGATGGTCACCAACAGTACAGGATTTTGTAACCGAAATCCACCCATGCTTTTATACTGAAGATGATTGACAAACTTGCCTCTGGAATGTATTCAGCATTGTGGAATTATTGAAGAAATGCCCCTTTATCATATTCAGGAACATCATAACATTTCTAAAATAGTCGTTAAGTAGCCATCTTGAATTTTTCATAATGAGTACAATTAACCCAATACATGTCATTAAATACTAGTAGGTTTTAGAATAATTTCATATAAATAAGATGAGAGAAACATCTACATTATGTTTCTAGGTTATATTTCATGCTGCAAAAACGTTCAAGTGTTAATAAATTTGAACTGTTGAACAGTGAAATATGTTATTTGCAAGCATTTTATTGTAAAAGTATTTCAACTTATCTAACATTAATATTTTAACACCAGAAGGTGTACAAATTAACATAGGAGGGTAAAATTAACACCCTGAAAGTGTTAATATAGCAACACCCAAAGGAGTGTTAATTTATCAACACCAAAGACTGGTGTTAATCAACACCAGAATGTGTGGACCCGCTGGGACACTTATGTGGTGTTAAAATTAACACCCTCGGTTAACACCCTCGGTGACAAAACAGACACCTAAATAACGTGTCCTGGTTAGGTGTTCAAAAGTTATGTGATTTTATCAATTCCAAGATGGCCGCTGGCAGCCATCTTGCATTTCATGCTGAATACAGCCTCCAAATCATAAAATAACCACCGTATTAGATTCCTAGTCATAAAGTTAGTCAAAAAAGATACCTCAATCTTGTCTCCGGGTTAATATGTCCTGAAGTTATGTGATTTTCTAAATTCCAAGATGGCTTCTGGCGGCCATTTTGGATATTACTACAAAATATATGCTGCAGAACAGTCTTAAGAATGGGTCAGTGCTTGAGAATAAGTGTTTATGGGTACTTTGTGATGCTTGGTTTCCTGTTAAAACATTCGTAGGGGCTCATTTCCTCCCAATATAACACTGTTATTTTATGGGAAAATGTCAAACTTTCTGGCAACACTGTTTGCCTCTGTCAAAATTACCGAAACTTTTTTTTGTTTATTTAGGTAAAGCAATACCTAGTCTAGCCACACTGATAATAGAAATTTAAAAAAAGCACCACTTTGGGGTTTACAGCTCATTGAACATTGCTATATTTCAGGAAATAAATATTTACAAAAAACACCCCTATTTCAAACAATGGTATAACCCAAGTAGGCCATGATGGTTGTTTGAGAACTGCATTAATAGAAAGCTCATGTGTTGTATTTCATGTGGTGTGACTGTCAAGTTCTACCTCTACTTTCCCTACATATGGTGAATCTTAAAAGTTTGAAATATTTTAGCCTTATAAAAGTGCTGAAATAGGCCAAAACGTGTCATTTTGATATTTTGGCCGTTGCTATGGTAACGAAGGTCCATCGGTGACCTAATTTGGATTTTTATAGACTTTGACCAATGCTGCACCCAAACATTAAGAAAAAATAAAAATAAAATTTTTGAAGTCTGCCAACATTTTTTGATTTTCTTTGATTGGTACGCAAAGTTGCTCTTAATTATTTAAGCTTAACAAGGTTGCTTCAGGACAGTTTTCCATGACCATTTTAGTTAAAACTCGAATTTTGCGCGCTCCGCGCGCATATTTTCTACAGGTTTTAACATTATAATGGCCCTAAAACCATATCAAATATTTTAAATATTGTGTGAGGACATCATACCGGACCATTTAAGTGTTAGAAATGCCATTAGAAATTGAAATTAATTTCAATATTTCATTATTTAATCTTAACAAGGTGGCTTCAGGACAGTTTTCCATGACCAATTTTAGTTCAAAAACTCAAAAATATTGTGCGCTCTGCGCCAATAGGTTTTAACATTATAATGACCCTCAAACCCCACCAAAAATGCTAAATATTATGTGGGGGACGTTATTATCATACAGGACCATAAGTGTTAGAAATGCAATTTTGTGCGCGCTTCGCGCGCGTTTTAGTTTTAATATTTCATTATTTAAGCTTAATAAGATGGCTTCAGGACAGTTTTTCATGACCATTTTAGTTCAAAAACTAAAATTTTGCGCGCTCCGCGCGATGTTTCTAGAGGTTTTAATATAATAATGGCCCTCAAACCACACCTAATACTTTATACTATGTGGGGGACGTTAAAAACGTCATTCTCTACATTTTTAGTGTTAAAATCACAATTTTGTGCGCGCTTCGTGCGTATTAATATGTAGGTTCAACGTTTCAATATTTAAGATCAACAAGATGGTTTCAGGTTTTTTGGCCCCCCCCCCCCCATCCAAACAGTGCTGGATACGCCATTGGGTGGGGGTCATACACTTTTTTTCGATTTTGCGATATTGGCTCACCGCCCCCCCCCCCCCCCTCCTTCGGTGGAAATAATGAACACTCCCTTAATGTAAATGTGATGGGCCGGTCCGATGGGCCAAGTGGGGGGCAGGTGATGCTGACGGACTGGATTCAGAGTAATGCTAATCGGTGGCGGGATTGACGGAATTAGAACTTGAATGTCATGTTGTCTCCACGCGGTGAATGAAACCACAGAGACGCTTGGACAATAAAGAGGCATGGGCCGGGGAGGAGGGGCGGGGCGGCAGGTGCTACTACTGGCAGACGGGACTCAGAGGTAATGTGTTAATGATAAGGTGGGAGAACGGAGTAAGAACTTTAATTAAACAACAATTTGACATGGTTTATATATAATGTCGGGTTGCCACATTATTGGTTGAACCAAAATAAAATCTATTTTTGTGCCTATAATCCATTTTTCAATATTATTGTATTTCAAATTTTGTTCCTACTAACGAAAAATCGGCTAAACTTTAGAATACCCCACCATTTTTCAAGCTCCACCTGTAAAAAACGCTGGCAACGGCGACGGCGCGAAGATTAACTTTTTAAGAAATGACTTCGGCGACGGCGCGAAGCTTTACCTTTTTAAAAATGGCCTTCGGCGGGAAGGTGTGTTTTTTTCTGGCTTCGGCGGCTTCGGCGACGGCGTGAAGCTTCACCTTTTTAAAGAGGGCTTCGGCGACGGCGCGAAGCTTTACCTTTTTAAAAATGGGCTTCGGCGGGAAGGTGTGTTTTTTCTGGCTTCGGCGGCTTCGGCGACGGCGTGAAGCTTCACCTTTTTAAAGAGGGCTTCGGCGACGGCGCGAAGCTTCACCATTTTAAAAATGGGCTTCGGCGGGAAGGTGTGTTTTTTCTGGCTTCGGCGGCTTCGGCGACGGCGTGAAGCTTCACCTTTTTAAAGAGGGCTTCGGCGACGGCGCGAAGCTTTACCTTTTTAAATATGGGCTTCGGCGGGAAGGTGGGTTTTTTTGGCTTCGGCGGCTTCGGCGACGGCGTGAAGCTTCACCTTTTTAAAGAGGGCTTCGGCGACGGCGCGAAACTTGACCTTTTTAAAAATGGACTTCGGCGGGAAGGTGTTGTTTTTTCTGGCTTCGGCGACGGCGTGAAGCTTCACCTTTTTAAAGAGGGCTTCGGCAACGGCGCGAAGCTTTACCTTTTTAAAAATGGGCTTCGGCGGGAAGGTGGTTTTTTTTCTGGCTTCGGCGGCTTCGGCGACGGCGAAACAAAATAAGTTCGTAAATCGTTAATCAATCATTTAATCCCCATTTCCCGCATTTCCCTGTTGACATAGAATGATAATTGATAATTATATCCCCGGATATATCATGTGAGATATAGACAATAGTAGAATTTCAAATCTAGAAATTCAACGTTGTTTGATTAATAACTCAACTAAGTTTTGCTACGCGACGACAGATATGGTCGGGTGACATGCCTTTCATTTTCATTTTCTTTTAAATCATCCACTGCTTAGTTAGCATTTACACTATACATTGTAAGTTATGTTTATGAGCAAATGGCCTGTCCGAAAGCAGGTACCCTTGGTACCCTCTCACCATATATAATAATAATAAAAATATGATAATATAAAATAATAAGTTTTGCCACGCGACGACAGAGATATTGTATTGCCGGGCGACGCGCCTTTCATGTTGAAGTTAAATCAACCACTGCTTAGAATGATCATTGATAATTATATCCCCGGATATATCATGTGAGATATAGACAATAGTAGAATTTCAAATCTAGAAATTCAACGTTGTTTGATTAATAACTCAAATAAGTTTTGCCACGCGACGACAGATATGGTCGGGTGACGTATAGGTTTTGCCACGCGACGACAGAGGTATAATTGTATTGCCGTGCGTCGCGCCTTTCATTTTGGTTTTCTTTTAAATCAACCACTGCTTATAGGCTATAGTTACACTAAGTTATGTCGGAAATGAAATTCAACGTTGTTTGACTAACAACACAAAATAAGTTTTACCACGCGACGACAGAGATATTGCAGGGTGACGTGCCTTTCATAATCAATCGCCATATTAAATTTATGTTTGACCCTTAATATTGCAGTGTGGGACTGAATTTCAATATCATGTGACAGGTTTGGCATTATAGATTATGGGTCATTCTTTAAAAGCCCCATGACATGTTTGGCTTAATAGATTATGGGTCGTTCTTTAAAAGCGCCATCCAAACTATTGAGCCCTATAAAATGCATGATATGTCGTTCTTTAAACGCCCCGTCCAAAAACCATCCAAACTGTTGATTTCCAATCCCACAATGCAACAAATGATAGGTCGCTCTTAAAAAGCACCGCCCATTCAAATTGTTGAGGCATGCTACAAATGATAGAAGGTCGTTCTTAAAAGCCCCATGTAAAATGACACAGCCCATTCAAATTGTTACGGCATGCAACAGAAGTTCGTAAATCGTTAATCAATCGCCATATTAGATTTATGTTTGACCCTTAATATGTTTAACCCTTAATATTGCATTGTGGGACTGAATGTTAATATCATGTGACAGGTTTGGCATAATAGATTATGGGTCGTTCTTTAAAAAACCCATCCAAACATTCAAATTGTTACGACATGCAACAGAAGTTCGTAAATCGTTCATCAATCGCCATATTAGAATTAGGTTTGACAAGTTAATATTGCATTGTGGGCCTGAATTTCAATATCATATGACAGTTTTGGCATAATAGATTATGGGTCGTTCTTTAAAAGCCCCATCCAAACTATTGAGCCCTCTAAAATGTATGATCGGTCGTTCTTTAAAAGCCCCGTCAAAAAACAACCATCCAAACTGTTGATATGCAATCCCACAATGCAACAAATGACAGATTGCTCAAACCAAAGAAGTTCGTAAATCGTTATTGGTAAGGCATGCAACAGAAGTTCGTAAATCGTTGCATTGCGGGACTGAATTTCAATAATATATGACAGGTTTGGCATAATAGATTATGGGTCGTTCTTTAAAAGCCCCATCCAAACATTCAAATTGTTACGGCATGCAACAGAAGTTCGTAAATCGTTAATAAATCGCCATATTAGATTTATGTTTGACCCTTAATATGTTTGACCCTTAATATTGCATTGTGGGACTGAAATTTAATATCATGTGACAGGTTTGGCATAATAGATTATGGGTCGTTCTTTAAAAAACCCATCCAAACATTCAAATTGTTACGGCATGCAACAGAAGTTCGTAAATCGTTCATCAATCGCCATATTAGAATTATTGCATTGTGGCACTGAATTTCAATATCATATGACAGGTTTGGCATAATAGATTATGGGTCGTTCTTTAAAAGCCCCATCCAAACTATTGAGCCCTCTAAAATGCATGATAGGTCGTTCTTTAAAAGCCCCGTCAAAAAAAAACCATCCAAACTGTTGATATGCAATCCCACAATGCAACAAATGACAGGTCGATATTCCTTAGAACTTGAAAATAATGGTTTTATAGTGAATAGGTTTATTCGGAAGACCATTCGTGTCCGCCATCGTCTGAAGTGGCTTAGATTCGCCCGCAGCTATCACCATTCAAAATTGTCTCACACGCCGCATTAGCATGATTAGGTTTAGTCAGTAGGCAAAACCCACCCCTTACCAAGGTCCGTATACACAAAACTAGTTACACCGTCCAGTCTAAAGTTAGACCTAGTCTAAGTGGATTTTAGATTTTGAGAAATGCACACTTTCATTACATTTCTTTCTCAAATTATAACACATTTAAAAAAAAATCGGATGTAAAGTTCAAAAATGGCACAAAATATCACATGAAAATTCAGAGAAAAACAGTTTTTGAGGCATGGTTTTCAATCATTTCAAACAGTAAAGACCCTTTTCAGAGACACTTATACATAAATTAAAGGTGAGACGATTATCGTCTCAACATTAAATAAATAAACACTTGTTTCTCCCGACAGTATAACAGGCGTTTATGGTCCTGAGTTATAAACTGGTGTACCCAAAATGGTGTATTTGGGTTGTTACCATGTCATAATCGAGAATATACCCATTTTCCAGCGATTTTTAGAACATTCACGGTTACCAACTTTTGTGTTGAGTTGGGAGACCGGCAGTTAACCACCATTAACACCCAGCTATATTTCTAAATCAAAATGCCACGCAAGAATGCCCAAAACCATCATGTAATGTATAAAAGGAAAATATAAAGTTTATAAGCCTTAAAACGCCTTACAATTGCTTTCAGCGAGCACCTACATTCACACTTTTCTCGGCTCACTTCAACAATGAATGCTAACTAAGCAATGTCTGTCGTCGCGTGGCAAAACTTTGTTGTTGGGGTTTTTAAAGGACGACCTATCATTGGTTGCATGCCTCAATAATTTGAATGGGCGGAGTCATTTTGGGGCTTGGGGCTTTTAAAGAGGCGACCTATCATTTGTTGCATTGTGGGATTAGATATCAACTGCAGTTTGGATGGTTTTTTGTATGGGCTTTTAAAGAACGACCTATCATGCATTTATTAGAAGGCTCAACATTTTGGATGGGGCTCTTAAAGTACGACACATAATCTATTACGCCAAACTTGTCACATGGTACTGAAATTCAGTCCCACAATGCAATATGGGGCTTTTAAAGAACGAAAAAGAACGACCTATCGTTTGTTGCATTATATGATTTGATATCAACTAGTGGATGGATTTTTTGACGGGGCTTTTAAAGAATAACCTGTCATGCATATTAGAGGGCTCAATAGTTTGGATAGGGCTTTTAAAGAACGACCTATAATCTATAATGGCAATCATTCTAAAACGAGGGAGGTTATCAAGGGTAGCCTACTGCTTTCGGACCGTCCAAATAACAACTTGCTCTTAATATTTCCAGACATAACTTAGTGTAAATGCAAACTAAGCAGTGGTTGATTTAAAAGAAAATCAAAATGAAAGGCACGACGCACGACACTACTCTGGCGTCGCGTGGCAAAACTTATTTTGTGCAGTTAGTCATACATCGTTGAATTTTAGACTTGAAAATCTGCTAAATTTTGTCTATAGCTCACATGATATATCAATGATCATTCTATGTCAACAGGAAAATGCGCCTGATTGAAACTCGATAAAAGCCAACCTAGAAAAGTATATCTTATTAAAATCTGACAACTAAGTGTCTTGCTGAAAGTTGAATAGACCATGTGCTTTATTCCGTTTTGGACTAAAAAAAGACACGCGGCATTGAAAGTTCTAGACTTTTAACTTGAATGTGAGCTTCACGCCGTCGGCGAAGCCGCCGAAGCCAGAAAAAAAATCACCTACCCGCCGAAGGCCATTTTTAAAAAGGATGGAGCTTCGCGCCGTCGCTGAATCCACCTTTTTAAAAGGATGGAGCTTCGCGCCGAAGCCGCCGAAGCCAGAATAAAACCCACCTTCCCGCCGAAGCCCATTTTTAAAAAGGTAAAGCTTCGCGCCGTCGCCGAATCCACCTTTTTAAAAGGATGGAGCTTCGCGCCGTCGCCGTCGCCGCCGAAGCCACTAAAACAATCAAGCTTCCATCTACAAACCGATCCCGTCATACCTCCTCCTTCGCGCCGTCGCCGAATCCACTTTTTTAAAAGGTCAAGCTTTGACGCCGTCGCCGAAGCCGCCGAAGCCAGAATAAAACCCACCTTCCCGCCGAAGCCCATTTTTAAAAAAGGTAAAGCTTCGCGCCGTCGCCGAATCCACCTTTTTAAAAGGATGGAGCTTCGCGCCGTCGCCGTCGCCGCCGAAGCCACTAAAAATAATCAAGCTTCCATCTACAAACCGATTCCGTCATACCTCCTCCTTCGCGCCGTCGCCGAATCCACTTTTTTAAAAGGATGGAGCTCCGCGCCGTCGCCGCCGCCGCCGCCGAAGCCACAAAAAATAATCAAGCTTCCATCTACATCCGATCCCGTCATACCTCTTCCTTCGCGCCGTCGCCGATTCCACTTTTTTTAAAGTACGGAGCTTCGCGCCGTCGCCACATCCGATGTTTCTTAAAAGGGTTGAACTTCGCGCCGTCGCCGAATCCACTTTTTAAAAGGATGGAGCTTCGCGCCGTCGCCGCCGCCGCCGAAGCCACAAAAAATAATCAAGCTTCCATCTACAACTGATCCCGTCATACCTCTTCCTTCGCGCCGTCGCCGAATCCACTTTTTTTAAGGAGTGAAGCTTCGCGCCGCCGTCGCCGCCGAAGCCACAAAAAATGAAATCCCTTTCGTCTTGCACTTAAGCACATTTTCTCAACGGCTTGCTCAACACTTAGGTAATTTCTACAAAGTCCCGCGTGTATGCCATTATACCCAAGATACACCATCGCGTGAAACCAAGAAAACCAAATATTGAAACTATGACAGCCGTTTTCGACGACGGCGTCGCCGCCGCGTTTTTTAAAATAGTCGAGCTTCAAAAATGGTAGGGTATTCTAAAGGTACTCC
Source organism: Ophiura sarsii (assembly GCA_035610835.1). Taxonomy (NCBI): domain Eukaryota; kingdom Metazoa; phylum Echinodermata; class Ophiuroidea; order Amphilepidida; family Ophiuridae; genus Ophiura; species Ophiura sarsii. Next base: position 59,416,807 of record CM069453.1, read on the forward strand.
GAAAAATCTGTCACTCATATCAATTCTATTTCACGGAATTTGCCCATTAAACTTTAAATCATTTATAACAAGAACGGACAATGTCATAGAACTTTGCACGAGTATACCCCGTAGGAGAGCGTTAAAGATGTGCATTTATACAGAAGTCTATGGAAGAAATATGTTTGTAAAATAAAATCACTAATATTTGTTTAATTCTTATATAACCAATTTTTCCGGGTTTAGAAAGTATGATTTATAACTTTTTTATTTATTATTTTAAATTTTATACATGTACTCTGACTTTTTTATGGGAGGTCAATGAACCTTTTAACCATCATGGAAACCCATTGAAACCCATTTAGATAATACAGACAATGCCGTTACAATTTCAGAACCAAGTAAACATAACTTAAATGCATAAGATGATTAAAAGCAAACATCGGCCTAAACTTCTATTATACTGGTTACTTAACGCCATGGCTTAACACAATCTTAAACCCTTAATAACTAAATGGATTAATCTCAGGGGGTCTTGTTAACTACTTCAACAACTTCAACCGGGTGTGCGTTCAGTGTTGCCAACTTAAACGCCCAAACCAAGGCTCAAGTGCGCTCTCATTTATTGTTTGCCAATGGTCAGAAGTCACAAACTGGTCCAAAAAAATGTTTCACTTCTAATAATGTTGAGAAATGCACCAATTCTGATTAAACGGGACAAAACTTAAGTTTTACATACTTAATGACCCACAAACTATATATTGTTGGAAAGCTTATGATTCAAGGTTTTTCATTTTTGCAAAAAATAATCAAATTATACAGGGTGTGTAACATTTTTACAGGGTGAAACATAAAAAAGTTGATCGTTTATGCTCCTCACAAAATATTTTGATAGTTTGTACAATTAGGGTTTAGCTGAAGATAGTCACCAAAATCAGAACAACCGCAGAAGGTGCTACCAAATTTGCTAAGAATCACCTGCCCAAAATGTACACAGGAAAAGTACAGGGTGTCTAAAATTATGATGAAATAATGCATAAAATGGTTTGTATATAATATTCTATGAAATTTAGTTAGCATGGACTATTTAATTTAAAGGAAAATGGTTATCAAAATGATCTACATGAATATCATTAAAGTTCCTTTTATTTTGAATACAGGGTGGTCCAAAATATGTCTAAATAGCAAATTTTTCATAAATCTATGAACAATTCTGTGAAGAAACACTTCTGGCTTTTTTAGTTAAATGTTTTACTACCCAGGGTAGAAAAGGACCGAAGAGTCACACAAATGAAATAGAGAGACTGCGATTTGGCCATTGTTTAATCAATAAAATGAATAAAACTGTGTATTTTTTACATTAAAACACTCCCTGAATTGAACATCATATTCTAGTACAGAATGTCTAGATAAGTAAAAGTAAGTAAAGACTCGTGCCGAGCAAAGCTCGCGCGCGGAGTGCCCATCTCTCTTTCATTAGCGTTTAGGCCAGACTCCCCATGTAAAACTTGGCTGTGGGGGGTTCGCCACTCCTCCCGCACAGCGAGTCTGTTTTACTTCCCAACATGAATTAATGCCGGTACCCAATTATACACCTGGGTGAAGCGTGGCAAGTGCGGTAAAGTGCCTTGCCCAAGGACACAACACGTTGGCACCAACGGGGCTCGAACCCACAATCTTTGCATTGTGGAGCGAGGGTGATATCCGCTGGACCACACGCGCCCGACGATATCTAGATAACAATTCAATATTAATATTCATAGTAGCAGGCACATGTTATTAACACATATGAGAAGTTTGAATACTTTCCTATGTATACTTTTAAAATGGCATCAATTTCAAAAGTTCTAGTTTTCCGCTATTTTGTGTAGAAACCTATGGGCGCCTCATCCACCGGCTCCACCCTTGACTCATTCGACGTTTAGATTGATAACTTCACTGTTGCTAAACATGTGGCTTTAATTGCCTTTAATATGATACCAAAAATGTTATGTTTTTTTGACAACTTCTATTTAAAATAGAGACACGTATCACGATTTTAAGGATTTTTTGAAACGGCCCCACCTTATTTGATATACCTATTACTATTAGTGACCTGTGACCCAATAGAAAATACATGCAGTCTGACTTCTCATTTATTGTTTGCCAATAGAAAATACATGCAGTTTGACTTCTAAAAATAAGCCCAATTCCGCGATAGCGGTTGCATTGGCAATCCATATTCCTATATATAAGTTTAAACAGAGGCAAATCCTACCAAACCAAAAAGCGTACTGAAAATCCTACCAAAAATCGTACTGAAAATCTGCACTAAAACTAAAAGTAAACATCAATTCCATGTTGCTGTTAGGTTCCAAATAGCCAAGTGTTGCCTGGTCATGCTGATGTAACTATACTAATGGCAACCACCCATTCTTGGTTTGGTATATTGGTATGGTTTGGTTTGGTTTGGTTTGGTTTGGTTGAGCAATCTTCATTTTCAATACTGGTTGACCGAGTAAATAGCTCCACGACAATTCTCAAGCGCTTACTTGTCTGTACATGTAGCACCCAGTATTAGGTGCACCATGACCACAATCGAGTCCTCTCAACGTGTTGTTCGTATGGGAATTGTTCGGGCGTGAATCAAGTCGTGCCATTTAATTATGTCACCCAGTCGGAAATACTCCTCTGAAAGTTAAATAACATTGTGACGAAAACGATGAACTGCAGGCAATCAAGCGGAGCAGATGGGCTCGTCTGACCGGTTTAACTCCGTTCTTTTATTTGCATCATAATATAGTGCTTATTCACACACACACTTACACTACACACAGTTTTGTTCCTAGCAACTGAGTACAATATATAGGCGCTCCAACTAGTTTCCAGCAAATTTGTGCTCAACAATTTTGTCGAGGCTTTAGTACGGTTGTTGCAACGCATGACCCGAGCAAGATATACTAAAGTAGGGGCCTATCACTCACTATGGAAAACTCATCGACATATTCCTCAACATCACCATTTACAAAACGGAAGTTCTGCGTTACATTAATTGGCTTCTCAATATGTTGTGTGGTATACTACAGCCTACTACGGTATCCGTATCACGGGGGATTTCAAGCATTGCACGCACCAAATATGAGACCGGGACCAGCACTAAAGCGCATCATCGCCAATGACAGCACGATTTATGAGGACAAATGTATTGAATATAACAATATATCGCAGTACCTAAAACAAATCCGACTAAGCATGATGGAAGAACGGATGCCACCTGGTAGTGATGATGTTACTAGTGTGATTAATCATGGGAGAGAAGGTATACATTATGGAAAAACTACATCTGTTTATAACTTGGGAACTTCCCCGTCACATAAGTATACACCACGTATCGGTAACCCGCATGGTCAGACCTTAGATAATCCTTGTGATGTTAAGCTCTGGGTGCAGTCTTCAGATTGGAAGAGTCTTATAGAACAAGACTCGGTATATTGCTCATCGTCAGTGTCAATGAATTCTAGTGTCACCGCGAGCGGCGAAGCTAACACTTGTACAATTGATAAAGATAAAAATATAGTCCACTCTGTGTCGTGTGAATCGTATTTGAATAAAGTTGTCGAATCTATAGGAAACATAAAAAATGCACGCGAGTTACTTAAATCGCACGATTTTAAAACATCATCTGCATTTGGTAAACTGAAACTCATGACACATTTCCTGAAGTCCTGCGGTTACCAGCAACGCTTCCCGGACGTCATCAACATTGGTGTCAAAAAGAGCGGTACTTCCATGTTTCAATCTTTCTTTCTCAACCATCCTCAGATTGTTGGCCCTTTAAGGATACAAGGCCAAGTCGCCACTGCTGTCGAAGTGCACTTTTTTTGATTTTTATTATCACGAGGGCTTGGATTATTATAAATCTCGAATGGGATTTGCATCGAATGATATGTTGACTTTTGAAAAAACACCAAATTACATCAGGACCTATGATGCACCACAGCATATGTTCAAAGACCTTCCGAAGCACGTCAAATTTATATTAATAGTGAAAGATCCAGTCAAGCGATCCATTTCCGATTTCAAACACACTTCTCAGGGAAGATACATGCATACTCATCATAGTCATAAGAGACCAAAAAGTATGTTGAGTGACACTACGGGTAAAAAAGAAGCTATGCGGTTTGAAAATGTGATATTTGATACAACGGGTCAGGTAAATCCTCAAAATATAGCTATAGAAACAAGTATGTATGCAAAACATTTTAAGAATTGGCTCAGATTCTTCCCACGTGATCGATTTCTAGTGATTGACTACGATAGATTACTAAGGAATACGTCGTCTGTCCTACAGCAAACTGAAAGGTTTCTCGGTTTGCGGCCATTTTTTCGACAGGAAATGTTCAAGTACTTCCGAGACAGTGGAAAGTTGTGTTTTGTATCGTTGAAAACTCAAAAGAAATCGTGCCCCGGCGGGAAGAATTTTATTCCTAAGGCGAAACTTGGTCAAGAAACGCTTGATAAACTTCACAATTTCTTCAGGCCTCTGAATCAGGAATTTAGTCGCTTGACTAATATGACTTTTGACTGGTTGTAAACTCCAAATGCAATACTGCAAATAGGAGAGATTCTATAATAAAAGTGTGTTCACTGTTGCATCTGACACCCCGGGTCTCCTAATTGGCTATATGAAGATTTATGAGATTGTAGGGGCTATGCAGTAACAAATCGAAAAGAAACGGGACTCGAACCTGCAAATAGTACTAACCGTGCGTTAGTTTTATCTTTTCATGATGAGAGGATAAAGCGACAGAGATAGAAAAGACAAAGATTAAGAGAGCACACATCATCAAAAACCTCATCAACCATAAACGTTGATGAGATGAGTATTTAAAATAGCATTATTATCTCACATAAACCTCATTAACCACATGCTATTGGCAATAGAATTAATTTGGACTGAAAGTATTTCTAACTTCAAATCCAAAACAAAAACTGGATTTGGCTCCAAACAAGAGAATACATTATGGAATTATAAATACGCAAAACAGTTAACTATTACAACATTGTAAATTATTGTAAACATGTCCTAAAGATTGACTTTGACCTCTGTGTGAGCTTGCAGGAATGATTTTTGATGACTGGGGTCAAGATTTTACAGGCTGCTAGTAATGTTATTAGACCGGCTAGATGTGTATTAACAAACGCAGTTAAAGTATTACGCAGTTGTGTCGAAGAATCTTTTTCTGCCGGAGGCGGTCTATTTCGAATTGGTGACTGTAGGAAGGCGCATTTGGGCGGTGTATTGTGCGTGCTACATTTACAACAATTGGGTTAAACTGCAAAAAAACATATCGTATTACTTGTATTAATGAATATATAAATAAGAACAATGTATACGATACTTGTAAAAAAACAATCTGCCAGTGCTGATATTTAGCTTTATTTTAGATATTATTTTATTGTATAGCATATATTGTGTTTATATATTTGTGTGTATTGATGTCTGCTCAATACCGTGATTCTTACTTAGTGTGCTCAAAAATTGTACGAAATTGTCATAAAAATATATCATGTAATTCTTGTAATGGTTATGTTCATAAGAAGTGCAGTAAATTAAAATCTAAAGAATTGAATTGTATGAAATCCAGAGATTGGACCTGTCCACTCTGTCATGAAAGAAACAATGTTAATACTAACGCGAAAAATGATCATATATCCTCTATCAATGATAAATGTGTTTTATGTTCAAAAACTGTAAAGGATTGTCACAAAGATATATTATGTAAAGTATGCAACGGTTATGTGCACAAAAAGTGCACTAATCTGAAACATCACCAACTTAGGAATTTGAATCATAATGAATGGACCTGCTCAAACTGTTCCACACTTCCCAAACTTGTTTCATGAATGTTTCTGGACAAAATCATGCATTTTCCCCTTGGCCTTGAAAAAACATTACATCGATTACGTCACAAACTCAAATGTGGCTCTTTTATTGCACAACATTTTGTTGGACAGCTTACGCAAACAAATGATCCTTAATATCACACCATGGTGGCAAAATTCGAGGCCACATTTGCACTTTTCAAAGAAAAAAAAGTGGTGCGATACTTTTTTCCATGTGTATAGTTGAATTTTGATAATACAACACATTTAACCTCGGGTACTCTTTCATATACCGTCAGAAAGCGTTTCGACCACATAGTAATTGTGTTTTTTAATAGAATCTAAAGCTTAAAACACCATTTAATTTCCAATCTAATTTTAGATGTGGACAAATCTACCCTGTAATGTATTTTAATAATAGTCACCATACCAGGCAAATATATTGGAATTCAATTAGTATTTTGAACTTTCGTTTTGTTTGTGAGGCAAATATTTTGTGTTTAATATCAACTTTAATATCAATACATTTCTTTAAATAATAATAACTACATGTCTTTTCAAAACATTTGGTTATGGTATTAAAATGATCCCAGATTTGGACTGTAATATTTCACTATGAGGTGGACAAATGTGTTACTGAATCTCTTCTCATTAATAATTCGTGTTTCCTGAAACATCTGCTCATTCCATTCCATGAAATTGAAGACATGTTGTGCCTACTTTGAATCCCATACAAATGTCTCATTCAAAATAGCTCATCGGTCATTCCATGTAAGGGTTGCAAAAAACTCAATAATTGAAATGAAAGGGATTCAAAGGAATTCCTTTCAGTCAGTTATATTTCATTAGAGTAATACTGAAACCATTCGCATTTCAAAGATTTTTTCAAACTAGACCCTTTACTGTATATTTACGGCCTCCTGAAGTTGTGGTCAAAAAGAGGGCTCAGTACAAATCACAAGAACACCCTAAAAATATGTCACGCGAGTCACAAAATAAAACAATATTTTAAGATTACTAAAAAAATAAAGAGATTCAACTAATGGTTGATATTTGCAATTGAGTTAGTGGTGCTTTATCAAATATAAAAAAGGGTTTTTTATTTGCCCTCCATGCTATACCCTACAATGAGCTACTGTGTCACGCGAGGCACACAGTTGTGTCACGCGAGTCACATTTCCTACAGGCCACTACACACAACACAGAAGCCTGGGCACAGTGTAACTCATGCACAGAATGGGATAGGGTGTTAGGTTCCTAGTTCAGAAAAGAAGAAAAAAAATTGGTCACACTTGTAGAATTCTTTGGAGAGCCATTTGAATCAAGTGATACGTCAAATAAATTGTGATATCTGAAAAAATATTGGTTGTATGGCAAACATTTATATACTTAACTATGCATACACAATGTCTCAACTCAAATAAGTGATAAATTAAAGTAGAGGAAAGCTAGTTTTCCACTGGAAATGCATTCAAAGATGGATTTTTGTAGAAATGTCACGCGAGTCACGCTGGAATGGCTGTCATGAATGATTAAACAAGCCCAATATAGCCAATGCAATCCGATGGTAGTCAGTGTGTCAATTTGACTTCCTTTCAAAATAGCCTTCGCAATTGTTTGACAATATATTCACTCAAGTGAAACTAATCCCAAAACTGTTCCTAATTTTGAATCATTGTCAGATATTGAGAAATGATCTCTTTATTCATATTTAAATATGGAATATTTGGAAGAGATTTTAAATAATATAATATAATATAATATAATATATATATATATATATATATATATATATATATATATATATATATATATATTCATTTCGCCATTGCTTAGTATTATTTTCAAAGCTAATTGTACTATTAAATTAACTAAAAATATCGAAGAGAATTTAATTGACTGAATATTGTTATAAATGTTATAATAATAATAATGTGTCAAAAATATATCATTTTTTCATCAATTTGTAAACCAAAATAGGCAACACAAATATGATATGCAAATCCTTACTTGCATCACTACATTATATGCCATGGAAAGCATATCATATGCAAATCCGTATTTGTACCACTACATATATATGCCATGGAAACTATATGATATATAAATCCTTATTTTTGCACTACTACCTTATGTCATGGAAAGTATATAATATGCAACCCCTTATTGTACCACTACATACATGTCATGGAAACTATATGATATACAAATCCTTGCACTACTACCTTATGTCATGGAAAGTATATAATATGCAACCCCTTATTGTACCACTACATACACTATGTCATGGAAATCCTTATTTGCACCAATACGTATACATGTATGTTATGGAAAGTATACAATATGTCGGAGGTTGTTTATTCATAGCGAATGTCAACGGTTGTTTATTCTATAGCGAATGTCGTAGGTTGTTTATTCTATAGCGAATGTCAGAGGTTGTTTATTATATAGCGAATGTCGTAAGTTGTTAATTCTATAGCGAATGTCGTAAGTTGTTTATTCTACAGCGAATGTCTGCGGTTGTTCATTCTATAGCGAATGTCGTAAGTTGTTTATTCTATAGCGAATGTCGTAAGTTGTTTATTCTATTGCGAATGTCGTAAGTTGTTTATTCTATAGCGAATGTCAGAGCTTGTTTATTCTATAGCGAATGTCTGCGGTTGTTTATTCTATAGCGAATGTCTGCGGTTGTTTATTCTATTGCGAATGTCTGCGGTTGTTCATTCTATAGCGAATGTCGTAAGTTGTTTATTCTATAGCGAATGTCGTAAGTTGTTTATTCTATAGCGAATGTCAGAGGTTGTTTATTTTATAGCGAATTTCAGATATTGTTTACTCTATAGCGAATGCCAGATGTTGTTTATTCGATGAAGGATGTTCTATCGATCTGGCGATGCATATAAATGTAACGTTTAGTTCTTTCTTGAAAGTAGATATTTCAAAAGCGGTGTTGGTTCAGGAATTTCCGAGTAAGAACGCCTCATCATATGTCTCAGCACAACTTTGAAATCCGGATGTTTGGCGGCGTATATCACGAAGTTAATGGCGCAATTAAAGTGTGGACACAATTTCATATAGAACCGGATATGATTGAGACTGGGTGTAGGCTTAAATTGCACTGCGATCAAATATGGAAGAAAAACCACTAAGAATCCGACAACAACAACAACAAAAGTTTTTTGGTGATCTCGATTTCTTGATTCTCGATATTCGTTTCCTTCTTTGAACTGCTACAGCGCTGTTGGGATCACTACGCGTGCCCTCTTCGGTAATTACAAGATCCGATACCGATGTGGAGTTTTGCCTAGATGCCTGCGGAGGGGCAGAGTTAACGGAAGACGCCGATGCCATGTATTGCTTCTGTTTCCGAAAGTGATTCCTGATGAATAGGTAGATCCAGGTGTAACTGATCGCTATTGCTGAGAGTGGGAACAAAAGTCCAATTATCAATATACCAAGATTGAACTTCTCGTCAAAGCGAGTAAAACCGCAGACTAAAGTATATTTGTTGTACCCGAATGAAACATTTCCATTGGCATCTAGTATAAGCAAACATGCCGTCGGGATGATCCATGGTATGGCCACAAGAAAGACAAGCTTCCAAGATATGAATAACTTATTATACCAGAGAGGTTTAACGATATAGATGAGTCGATTTATGGCAATTAGACCCAAGGTCCACATGCTTGTTAAAATGCTGGCGTAGATCATAAAAGCGGTAAACCGGCAAATCCAATATGCCCCTGGTATCAGCCATTCACCCTTACCAAGAGTACTGACACCGTACCAGATTTCCGTAAAAGCTGTCAGTAGATCTGCAATACTCAAACTGGTCATAAATACGTTGGTCGAAGTCTGCAGTTTCCTCGAGAACGAAACGGCGGCGATTATCATGGCATTTCCGATAAGCCCACCGATGGCTATAAACCCGACAATGATCGCCAGGATAATTTGCTCCCAATAGAAGACATTCAAGATGTAGTAGGGTGACATTTCACCAGTAGTAGAAGTAGTGGTATTATTCGTAGCCATTTTGTTAATATAGCGCGAAGCCCTGAAATTAAGAGATTGTGACTTGTGTACAGTGTACACACGGACGACACAGATCGGTTGAAAGAAAAGTTTGTATCGTGTTTTCCCGTGCATTAACCAACAGCCGTAGGGAAAATTGTATTTATTGTCTCTGATTGTTGCTTTCTTTATTTGTTACCTTTAACATTTAACGCTTTTGTTGGTATTGACACAAAAACAAAATATTCCCATTAATATACTTGCATTTTTTTATTACAGATATAAATACACAGACAAATACTAATTCTGATGTATGATATGTATTAAACTCGAATTGTGTTCAAGTGATACTGGAACGTTTGTATATTCCAGTTTCTCTCCCTATTGTATGATTAGATATAACAGCCCGATTTAAATACTGAAAATAGAAAACAATGGATGATTTCTGAATATATATACTATATTATCATGTATAAATCAGATTGTGGTCAATATAAACCTTTGTAGGCTTTCAAAAAGTATACTGCCAACTCGAATGTATTGCTACGCCTTTAGCATACGGGAATACTGCTATTCGGTCAAATTTTCGTTGTTACAAGTCAAGCCACAGTGATGACTCGAATGTGAAATCTTAACATGATATTAACTTTATGAGTTTTCCTTATATGCAACCTTTAGAATAGTCAATCAGGTACTCAGTGATAGAATATTATCTCTTCGAGAGACTTGAAATCCCTCCATTTAGTCCAGTTTAATGAAGATCTCTTAGTTCTTATGAAAAGCAAATATGAAATCAGTCCATGTTATTGTTCATATTCTGATCAAGAGACATTTGTAATTTAGAACAGTTTTAATTGACCGATAGGTACGTTTTGTCTCTTAGAATTAGCCAAATGAATAGCACTTTATGAGACATTTGGCTGTTGTTTATCCGTTTCCGTCGCGCTAAATGGACGTCTGGTTTTCACTGCATCTCAATTTACTATGAATTTGTAGCTGAGATTCAACGCTACAATTATGGAATATTTCATACGACTGGCTTATATAATAGCAAAGTTATGAGGTAGGAGGTAGAACTTATTGAATGACCCTCGTATGTTGAACTTTTAAGCTGGATTTGTAACTGTATTTTACTTTCAGGTAATTCAGGTAGGCCTAAAGTTGCTTTCTTTTTTTAAAACACTTTTTTTTTTAAAACACTTTAAATCAATCAGTTATCTTTTGCTAACGACGTTGACCTTTTAAACTAAAATTTGTCTTTTGTAAATATTTTACTTTAGTTAAAATGATTGTTTGTTCTCTTTTATACTTTGCTAACGACGTTGACTTTTTAAACTGAAATTTGTCTTTCGTAAATATTTCACTTTAGTTAAAATGATTATTTGTTCTCTTTTATACTAACTATGTTGAACTTTAAAACTGAAATTGGTCTTTTGTACTGTATTTAAATTTCAGGTGATTCAGATATAGGCCTATTAAGTCGTAAACCTCGTATGTCGTTTGTCAGAACAAATAAATGACTTTCTATTCTTTCTACAGTGATATTCCAGTGCTATGCCGGTATGTCAGAACAATGGCACCTGTAGTTACACAATGGTCTATGGCAGCGTATCATGGTATGTCGGTATGCCAGAACACAACATTAGAGTTTTCATGCAGGTAGTAACTTGATTAAGACACTATGGAATATCTTCTTTGAGTATAACTTGCTTAGTGTCGAACCAGATTTTAAATAGCTTATAGTAAAATTAAGGCAATCTCTTATGACACATGCTGCTATTAGCTGCCTAATGTACAGTTACAATTAAAAATACCCATACCAATAAACTTGTTTATATAGTACAATGGATATTTTTCCAACATGCAATATCTGAGTTGTTAAGTTTCTTAATCCATGATAGCTTTTAGTGAATCGAAAAATAGTTGGTGTGAAACATACCACCTTTATCGTAATCTGCAATCACTAATAAGAGATTAGGTGGTGGCTCATATCATGCTATGGATATCTGAACTCGTGATGTATATTAGGAAGATAGTGCAACATTTGAAGATTTAGGATTACATTGATTCGTATCTTTGGCGGATAAGTCCGAAACAGGTCAGTTTTTGTAACTATATATATTGTTTTGATTTTTATGAGTGCGATAGACATTCATTGTTTTAAGATTGTGCGTACATGCTACCTTGCTAGCATTACTAGTTGTATGATTTTCGTGGCCTACCTATCGCCATAGGCTGTTTGCGGTATTTTCCCAGAATACAGTGTTCGGGAATATAGTATGTCCATCCAGACCTATGTACTCTCTAAATGTAAAAGAGTGGTTTTCCACTCTTTCAAGGAGTTAAACGCAGGACAACACGTTTTTGAGTGGAAAAACACTCTAAAAGGAGTGAAAGGGGATTTTATACGACAATGTTCAAAACTATTGAGAGTGAAAAATTAATTTTCACACTCATTTTAGAGTGGAAATTGTCCACTCTAAAACGAGTTGTCCTGCGTTTCACTCCCTTCACTCCTTTTCGAGTGAATTTCCACTCTTTCCACTCGTTTTACATTTAGAGAATTTGGACCACATTTTCAATAACATCAGGGTAATCTAGTGATTAGTATGCTTTGTTTATTTATCATAATATTGTATATTCCTTTTTAGCCGTATGGTTTTATTAATTGTGGGCTATATCTTTCCTCACGTCCTGTACGGAATATACCGTGTATACCTTCAACGTATTTTCATTGGTTTGAGCATGCGCACTTGAGTTACGGGACGTCTAGCAAGACATTGCCGATTTGGATTACAGTTAGCTAGCTGTGGGGCTCGTTGTGTTTGCTTTTGAGCCAGGTACTTCAGTGTTATTCCACTAATCCAATTATTACAGTGTCATATTATGTTAAAGAGATTGACTTCATTTTTCTATAAGCTATTTAAAATCTGGTTCGACACTAAGCAAGTTCTACTCAAAGAGGATATTACATAGTGTCTTAATCAAGTTATATGGAATAATGATGTTATCCAATTGAAAAACAATACACTATTCTTCATAGATTGGATTAAGTCGGGAATTATTTTTGTGGGTGACCTATTCCCGGGACCTATTCGACGATGATGGTTCATTCTATTCCATTAACCACTTTCGTAATCGTCTAAATGATGATAAGGGTGCCGTAATGTTACAGTATTACGCTATCCGCAATGCGCTCCCTATTGATTGGAAATTAGCACAGACTCCTGATGACAATGCCACGACTCCTGACAACAACCATGACAACGGAGAAGATGGTGTGTTTTTTAATTCAGTCCCTATTGATACTTGTACAAACAAAAGTTTTAGAAAAGCCATGATTAACCATTTGTATGTTCCTCCTCTATGTACATGTACAAACTTCTGGCCACTGCTGAGGTTCCCTAATTACTCTTTCAATTGGACTTACATTTGGCTCGCCACTCCACAGTGCACCGATGAAACGAGGTTGATATCATTAAATTGGAAAATCCTTCACAACATTTATCCCACCAAAGCACTTTTATATTATAAGATGGGTAAAGTAGATAATAATATTTGTCACACATGCAACGTAATTGATTATATCGAATGTAATAGAGTTAAGCAGCTATGGTCTTACGCTAGTCAAGTCATTTCGCGCAAACTTTCTACATGTTTTGTATTAACCACTGAAATTGTTATATTCAACTATATATCACAATAACATTTATGACCATAATTATTTGAAATATATTAACCACATCATCGCCGTTGGGAAACTATGCATAAGCAAGTTCAGATATGGCAGCCACCCAAATCTTTTATTCCTATTTGAAAAAGAACTCTGTCTTCGTAGACTGATTTCACAGTAATAACTATGTCAAGTATATCAATTATGTCGTGATATTATATGTATGCATGACATTTGACCTATAATTAATCTTAAATATTATAACTCGGTGTTTTTTATTGATTGTCACATTGTACATACTTGTCATTATCAATATTATTATTACCTACATTTTGTAAATATTGAGGTTATTGTATAATTATATATCGTTGAATAAAGAATTAATAAAAAATAGAAAAAAAGAAGAAAAAAAGTACATGTCAGAAGCCATGACCAGATTCCACAAGGTACACGTCTAGTGTCAGAATTCTTGACCACATTCCCACAAGTACACGTCTCATGACATTCTAACACGCCTTTTCATGCTTTTTAAGAACGACGCATACACTATTTTATCTTATTTTTACTACCTGTCGGCATTTATAGATTGAAGCCCGCCCTCTATAGTTTGTTTAAACGTGAAGAGTAACGACCGCTCTCTATAGTTTGTTTAAACGTGAAGAGTGACGACCGCCGACCGCCCTCTAGTGACTTGTGTAATTCGTTACCATATCCGCGCACGACAATCCATGCACGAGTGGGATCGCTATAACAATGTTGGTGTGTAGGGAATTACAGAATTAAAGGCATATTATGTGATCTTTTCCAGAGAGCGCCCTCTATTCATGATTTTTTTTTTTTTTTTAGAAAGTAGAATCATATCGCCCTGTAACTTGGAATGTACAGTATGTACGATTTATGATCAGAAATGTAAATCTGCAAGAAAATCTGCTTTCAATTTTTTTTTTCGATGTTGAGGGCGTTCCATGGAAAGATCACATAATATACCTTTAAGCCCAGTGGTGAAAGGATAAATATTTCGGCTTTCGAGTGATAGTGATATTGTCTTATCAAATTAGGCCCAATGAACTATAAATGATATGAGGGATTCGGTTGAATAAAAATAATACATAAAAATTATATGATTTTCTATGTGTTAAAGGCATACTTGGAAATATATTAGGCATTTACAAAAAAGGAAATAGTCAGGGGGAAACGCGAAGGCCACTGCCTTTCAAAGTTTGTCCTTGAAACTTAATTACAATTTTACATAATCATAGCGCACCAAAAAATCATAACTTTTTCATGAAGCGAAATGGTTGATAAAAGATATATGCTACGTTGGATCTCATTGTAGTTTAAAATAAAATGGCAATGTCTTGCTAGCCGTCCCGTTACTGATGTGCGCATGCTCACAACAATTAAATGTGTTGTATATAGTAGTGCACGGTTTATTCCGTACGGGACGTCTAGCAAGACATAACCAATAAAATGAGTCAAGTGTTCTTGTATTGAGATGCACAATATTTTATATACAACATATAAATATCCGACGTTTCGGATATGGCCCGGCACATGGTTAATATTGTACTGTTCTATTCTCATGAGGTAGGCCTATAAGGATGTTTTTGGTAAGGCCCTATTTAAAAACGGTATCATCATTTGATGCACCTCACCCCACATTATGCTGTATGCCTTGTTTTACTTTTGATTAGCCCTGTTTGGGCCTGCAACACGACCGTTCAATGCCGGCATCGGCTCATCAACTAGCAAACGCGCTTTCGCACAGCGCGACAACAAATTGTTTAGTGCGCTTAAATATGCGTACAGGAATACACTCTGCAGCTGCGTGACTACGGATCACTGCGTACATGAATTTTACACGCGAGTTTCCCTTCTAGCCCCGGGGGCTTACCCGTAAGCTGTAGGATTTCTGTGCAACGATATGATTGACAGCACGAAGGTCATTTTATAGACGTTATTCGTAATTGGCGATTTCATGTCAAAGAGGGAGACATACTCGATGTCACGCCGATAAACATACAATCTCGTACTTTTACTGCAATATAATGAACTGTGAACTACAACATTTTCATAGATAGTGTCGGTTACCAGCAAACATTTCATTTCAAACTAGTGGAATAGATAGTTTATTCGTTCAAGTTTATTTCACAAATGTAATAAGGTCAAATATTGAACAGCTCAGAAGTATGAAGAATTTTTATGATTAGTGCAGCAAAGTTCACCACCTTGAAAACCTACATCACTCTCGTCTCGTCTACATCGCTAGACTCGTTTTCGGAGCACTATTTGCTCTGAGCATGCTCAGTTGGATAGCACGGCCCTCTTTGACGCAAGTGTGCCAATTACGAATAACATCTATATAAGGCACATGAGACGCGCGAGGTGACTCACAAAATGGGGGCGCTAGCACACTAGAGGCTTCAATTTCGGCAATGGGAATATGTGTATACAACAATGATACACTGAGTTGATTCTCCAACTCAAGTACTATATGATATGAATCAGATCTAATACTGCAATCATCTGTAGTTGACTGAGAGGACGGTCTTTTTCTTCCGAGGTTTTATTACAACCGGTGGTAATGAGCATGGTTGTCGAAATGGACTTCAACTTCAGTAAACTCAATAATACTGATGCCAATATGAGTGTCATCGTTACTAAATACATACCATACCTCGCTGTCATTGCTTTCTGTTCTTGTCTGGGAGTACTTGGAAATACATTAGTTATCGGAGCTATACTGACAAATACACAGTTACAAGTGATAAGCAACGTCTTCATAGCGAATCTTGCATTTGCTGATTTGTTGGTTGCCGGTACAGCCATGCCTTTTGCTGTCGTAGGGGTACTTGACAGTGATTTTTTGTACGGGCGTCCAATATTATGCATTGTGCTCGCATCTAGTAACGTGATATCTTGCGCCTGTTCGATTTGGACGATCACGACAATATCCGTAGATCGGTATGTCCATATTTGTCATCCACACATCTCGGCTCTGTTAACGCGCCGAACTGCACCTTTGATTTTGACATGTCCGTGGCTCATGGGTGTTGTCATTGATTTACCGAACTTTTTGGGTTGGGGTGTACATGGTTACGACACCTCAGGTCAGTTTTGCACTTTCGAAACAAAATACTACGCTCATAATATCTACGTTGGCACATTGGGATTTAGTATACCCATGATGATAATTCCGTACTGTTATGTTCGCATCTACCTTCTTGTTAGAAAGTCCAACAATCGTTTACGGGGTCAGAAACACGGTGGTGTACAAGACCAAGACAAGCAAACTTTAAAAGTAGTATTTACTATCTGGGCAGCATTTATGATTATGTGGACCCCGTATTGTTGTTATATTTGGTTCGGGGACTTTCTTGGGAGCTGGCCCGAATGGCTCCTAATGGCATCTAATGCATTAGCCTTTTCTAACAGTTCTCTAAACTGCGTTATCTACGGCATCATGAATGAAAACTTTCGCGAGGGTTACGTCATGTTCCTTAGGAAGATATGCTACTATAAGAGAGTGAATCCCAATAGCCAAAGCGTCTCGATTTAACTGACTTATTATATCTTTTTGAAATCAAAAAAGAAATATTTCAAATGACATAGGCCTACGTATTGTAAATACACTGTTTTCGTGAATCCCAAGAATCCCAATACTGCTCCCCCAATTACATACCGTGTTTCACTATTATACCCTTTACTTGATTCAGAGTGAGTAACTATTACAAAGGTGAATAACTATCACAAAGTGAGAAACTATCACAAAGTGAGTCAGTCAATAGTTAGGTCACCCGAGCCCTATATGAAAGCTATGAAGATTGTTAAACGGGGTCAGTCGTCACAAACATGCACAAACACAATAGCCAAACGACCTTGCTTTTGTCAACACTCCCTACACAGAGGACTGCAGTGCAAATCTCTACGATTTTCGCTATGTAATCTCTATGGCGAATTTCAAGCTATGATGTTTGCGTGGTCTTCGCTATCTCCAAGCAGATAGAGCAATACGTGCATGGACTTTTTTGTAGACGAGGGTTCATTTCAGGATTTGGTGAGGTTTAGAATGAGTTAGGATTCCTGTAATTTCAAAGACCACAGATTTTCAAAACGTGCATTTTCCAACAATTTACGACATAAATTTGGTCATAAAACGTGTTTAATACTATACATTGTACCGTTCTACAGATGCTAATGACCCTCCTCTAAAATTCTACATGATTTTGAACACGTTTCTCAGTTTTTGAGATGCCCAAATAGACCATTTTCCGAAGCTATTTCTAGCAAATATTGCAGTCACTGAGACTCCATTGTTTTCTTGCGCATAACAAAATCTGACACGCAGCGTGACCTCCCGGCTGGCTGTCACACAATGCATTTGTCGAGTTTGAGAAATTAGACAAAGGAACACTGATAACTAATTTATCCATTGATGTAAACTAGAGCCTAAGAGCTCCAACGATGAACGAGCTATGATTGTGTGCATATGTCTATGGGAACCGAGACAAATTCGGGCTTTTTGCAAAACGCAATGCATTGTGGTGGTGTCTTTAAAATCTTCTTTGAGCTTTAAGTTAT
Source organism: Ophiura sarsii (assembly GCA_035610835.1). Lineage (NCBI taxonomy): Eukaryota > Metazoa > Echinodermata > Ophiuroidea > Amphilepidida > Ophiuridae > Ophiura > Ophiura sarsii. Next base: position 59,434,916 of record CM069453.1, read on the forward strand.
TTTATTGATGCAGCTTTAGCCTGTACGAAAACACTAAAGAAGAGCGCAATAAGCGACTGGAATACAAACCATACCCTGAACATTAAAGACCACAAAAATCATGAAGAAGCACAATAGACAATGGAACATCATTACATAACAAACCTTTAAAGCGATAACTAAAGTTGGAAAGAAATTCCTTAACTTATAGATCTATTTGGACCCAGGACACAATCTCATCAAGGTCGTTACTAGAAACACTTTAAATCTAAAATTGAAACCCAATCGACAACAAAAGCCTACCCACATCAAATCTATAGTATCTGAGGAAACACCTGCTTTTCTGGAAATCGCCCTTTTAATAAAGGGCATTGAGAGATTGCCGAGAAAAATGAAATTTGGAAAAAAATGAATTGCTTAAATAGATAAGGTACGTAGGAACCCTGAAGTGTATATTGATTTTTGGGAAAACTGTTGAATGATGGCGATAGATTGAAATTTGGTTGAAGCAATTTATGTGGTGAGTGATCATGCTGATAATTTCGATATACGAGGGGCATTCAATAAATATCTGCAACCATTGAAAATCTCTGAACCGTGACATGTGTCAATAAAATAAACTTATGATACTTAGATTGTAAGTCTTACCCCTTTCTCACGGAAATCAAGCGCCAATATTAACACTGTTAACGCACGTATCTTAATGCATGCCATAAACTTGTCTTTCAAATTTCCCGCCATAGTAACATTAATTCCCTAACCAGTGCCCTGAGATCAAGGTATTCATGCTGAAATGTAATGATAAAAATGACCTACGTGTTCGAAATTTTTCTGCGAGAAAAGAGTAAGACTTGCAGTTTTTAAAGTATCAGAAGTTTATTTTACTGACACGTGTCACGGTTCAGAAATTTTCAACGGTGGCAGGTATTTTTATTTTTATACCGTGAATAAATAAATAAATAAATTTGTTGAATGCCCCTCGTACATCGAAATCTGAAATCCGAGTTTCGGTAATTCACGACATAATAGCGGATGACGATAAAAATGAAGAAGTAATAATTAAACCACTCATACGATAGCATGTTAAATTATTTATGAAAATGTGTACAAAACGTGCTGATACAATATAAAGGGTTCAACAAAAGAAAGAATACTACTTTGTTTATGTCATTATGAGTAACATTCAAAAAACATTATTTGACCAAACAGGATAGATAGGCATTTAGATAAATCTTTTAGGCATAATTTGATACCAAATTTTCCCCCTAACAGCAAAGATACACCATGATTAGCACTATTTAAAGAAAACAATCCTATTTTCAAAAGTCTCATTTCCAATACACAGCACGAGAAAAAAGGACAATTGTTAACACACACAATGTCGTACGACCCAACGCATTTGTACTGTGCGATCGAAGCCCCGTCAATCCTGGCTATACACACACACAGAGACACCCCAATTGGTCCTTTCTTCTCGTGCTGTGTACTATTGGAAATGAGACTTTTGAAAATAGGATTTTTTCTTTAAATGGTGCTAATCATGGTTTATCTTTGTTGTTAGGGGGCAAATTTGGTATCAAATTATGCCTAAAAGATTCATCTAAATGCCTATCTAGCCTGTTTGGTCAAAAAAAATTGAACGTTACTCAAAATGACATAAACAAAGTGGTATACTTTCTTTTGTTGAACCCTTTTAACGACGGTTTGATCCCTGTAGAGAATTTGCATTAGAAATGTTGGATAATATTGAAATTAGGTAGCTTGTATGTAGATTTGAGCGCTGTTTTAATACTAGGCCTAAGTTGATTTGAACCAAACAAAAATATAGACAACCATTATATAGTGTTTTGTGACATATTGTTTTACAATTATCATTCAAACACCCACATACAGTCGATATTGAAGTGATATACCGTATATATATAAAGGGTTCAACAAAAGAAAGTATACCACTTTGTTTATGTCATTTTGAGTAATTTTCAATTTGTTGTTGACCAAACAGGCTAGATAGGCATTAGAGGAATCTTTTAGGCATAATTTAATACCAACTTTTCTGCTTTCCGTATTCAGACAGTTTAGTTGGGCCTCCAATTCCTTCACTGAGTTAGCTAGCAAAGCCACATCATCTGCAAACCTGAGGTCTGTTATAGCCGCTCTCCATCGATGAGTATCCCTCTTTCTTTCATTGACTATTTAATGCTAAAATGGTCCAGAAAACGTTCCTGAAACCATGTTGTTAAGCTTTGAATATAACATCGCGCGTAGCGAGAGAAAAATGACTATTGTAACACAAAAAAAGTGTAGAAAAACGCCCCTAAAGCCATCTTGTTAAGCTTGAATAATAAAACATCGAAACTAATTCGCGCATAGCGCTCCGGAATTGGATATTTTAACACTAAAAAGGTCTAGAAAAGGTTCCTGAAAATTTGCTATATTTGTTAAAAAATGGTCAAAAGAACGTTCTTGAAACCATCTTGTTAAGGGACCGTTCATTATTTATGCTGGAGGGCGGTTGGGTAAAATATAGTGGGGGTCATGTAACTTTCATATGTTGAAATAGGAGGGGCTATGTAACTTTTTATTCTTAAACAGGGGGGGTTGTGTAACTTTTGTTTAACTATAAAGATGATTGGGGTGATTTTAGAGGCTATTTTGGAGTGTAAATGCCATTTTTTTCTGCGCTTCGCGCACATTTTCTTACATGTACGACCTATATCAACTTCAAAACATGTACTTATGATGAGACGACTTTCGGACAGCAAATCTTTTTTGTGCAAGCCCTGCTCGGACGATTTGTTGAAAAAACGCCTATAATCATCAACGGTTGAAAACATTAGAGCCATGGGGTATATAAAAACATGTTTGAACATGTTTTTAAAATAAGCCTATGTTCCAAAATCCAACAATATTATGATTAAAAACGGTAATTTCTTGCATGCTTTTCACCTCATCTCACTCTCAGCTCTGCAGCTAAGCTCACAACATTAGAATGTTGCATACGTTTTTGTCAGGATGTTCTATCTTTTTTCAGGAATATAAAGACTCACAAAGCCACCCAAAATGTATAAATATATGAAAAATTTTCCACAATCAAAAGATCAAGGGGAGGGGGTATCATTAAATTATTGGCCGTTCAGAGGGCACAAACAGAACTTACCAACGAATCCAAAAGAAAAAGACAGCCCCTAAGATGTGACAAGTTGATTTTTTTGGGGGGGTTGTGTAAAAAGCTGCTGGTTAGCAGGGGGGTCATGTAATTTTCAGCTTCAGCTGTAGGGGGGTTAGGTAATTTTGACATACGAGTCTCGAATTTGTCCCAATCCCCCCCCCCCCCCTCCACCATAAATAATGAACGGTCCCTAAGCATGAATGATTAAATCATGAAACTAATTCGGGCGAAGCGCAAAAAAATGGCTATTTTAACACTAAAAAGGTCCAGAAAAACGTTCCTGAAGCCATCTTGTTTAAACTAAATGTTGAATAATGAAACTATTTCGTTTGAAGCGCGCAAAAATGTATAGTTTTTTAACTAAAATTGTCCAGAAAACAGTTCTTGAAACATAGTAACTGTTAAGCTTGAATTATAAACATTGAAAATATTGCACAATATTATAGTTTTCTAACTAAAATGGTCCATTTTTCGGGGGGGGGGGGGCCGGGTCGTCCCTACCGTGAAAATTGTATCTACCGTCATTGTTGCGAGTGTATATTCGCGCATGATGGAGAGCCGGCCCCGTATCCGCATCGCGGCGTGGTCTATTATAGGGTTCCGGCGTTCACCCACACGCCGCTACAGGTGCCGCACGGCAGTGGCGTATCTGGGATTTTTTCCGGGGGGGGGGGGCAAAGGATGGGGTGGGGCGAGAGGTCGACCCGCCTTAGGGCCCTGGAGGCTCCTGGGTTTTAGGCATTTGAAGGCAAAGATTCATCATTTTGAAGCAAAAATATGTAGGGGTTCGAAACCCATTATAATATCAAAACCTGTAGAAAATGTTTTAGTTCTTGAACTAAAATGGCCCAGAAAAACGTTCCTGTAGAAAAAATGGGCGCTAAAGCGCGCAAAACATTCCTCTCTCAGTCCAGAGGGCCTTTTCGATTTTCAGTCGATGTCAGACGACGGTGGCTACGATCGGCCGTTAATTTTGAATTTCCGTTGGTTTCAATGTAACAATGGATATTAATTATATGACCCCATAAAATTCATCATAGGTTAGAAGAAAATTGTTCCGATCCAAAACCGTTCGGGATGGCTTATCATCCCAATTGTAAATGCTATTTTTTGAATTGAAACCGTTGTTAAGCGGTCGTCCCATTCACTTGATCACGTAACCTCGTTCGCATATTTTAACCTGAATACTCGTGAGTACGCCTATGTCCAGCGTCGTCTGGTCGATGTCGTACATATTGTAGCGGAATTGAGAGAGACTAAAGAGGGCATCCTTTATCTCAGCACGATTGTAGTACAACTCTAGGTGGCTCCCTTCCGTGCGAAGTCATGTGATCGTCAGTTGGTCACGTGGTTTGGGTATATAAATTCGAGCGCATCCTGTGAATCGTGGCCAGTCGGGCCGAGCCAGGGAGCTTATATAATGGGAGAGGACACTCCTCCCACAAAATTTCGCCTACTAAAACCAAATTCACGGGTGAAGCTTTTGTAGGAGGCGCACTATCATTGTCGTAGCTAGCCAGACGGCCTAAGACGTGGTTGATTTTATCGGCTGAAAACATGATTTGTGGCACAATAATAGTACACCAATGGTAAAAAAAATTAATTTACGTTGAACAAAAAACGAATATTAAATTGTGGATGGCTTCGTCTGGCAGTGACAGAGGAGGTGGGTGGCGTTATTTGCATTTTATGAATATTGTAATCAAATCAGTTAGGAAGAAGGACGCCGGATCGCGACGATAATGGTGTGAGGTCATGAATAGTCATGACTGAATATTCATTCACAACGAATTACGCTGTAACTTCCGGGTGAAGGTTTATAGAGTGCGCTATACTGAACCAAATCTAAACAATGGGCAGATATGAATGTCATACGCCTGGCCGAGCTACCACTCAAGGTAGTTCGCGCCAATAACGCTAGAGGACTACCAAAGGTAGCTCGTGCCAGATCAAGCCGGTGTTTAATAATGGTTATCACGTCGTGCTAGAAAGTGCTCTCTTACTTCCACACATTCCGTCTGCCTCTTCCGAATCCATATTGCCGGATCATCATCCCACAATCCCATTAAAGAATGTTACCAACTTAAATAATGCTTGTATGAGTGATCATTTCGAGTCCGTGCATTGTCAAATAGTGAGGAGTAACGCCTCACGCCCACGCCATCATCAGTTGCAGTTGCCTTGACCGCTCGCTACCACCGACGAAAGAAGAAGAAGCCGGAGGAGTGCGGAAGAATTCATCTCCATTCGCCACAATATAGGTTCGTATATATGACGAATATTCTAGTTTAAATTCGGTAGGGGAACGCTCGGACTGTAGGGAACGATCATCTCTGGGCCTTCTCATAGGCTATCCATGGTGACATCCATGATGTCTGTACCCATGTGACTTTCATGATGTCCAACCTATGTTGTACCCATGGTGACATCCATGTTGTCTAACTAATGTTGTACCCATGTGACACCTATGATGTCCAACCATACAAGTCGACTTTCCAAAAGTAGATGTCGTCATGGTGAGATAGCTTATCTTGCCAAAGTTGACTTCACAATAAGTATATATATGTCGTCATGGTGAGATAGATTATCTTGTCAAGTTGATTTTGCAAAAATTCATAATTTTTGGAAGTCGACTTAGCAAAATAATATATCTCATCATGCACAAATAGCCATCAAATAGGAAAAAACCACTATTTTTAAATATATCTGTCAAAATAGGTTCCAATTTTCGTCTCTCGTAGACATTATTAGCATGTTTAAAGTAAATGTTAAGCTTTTTGTAGATGTTGCTTACAATGGTTAAAAATGGTCACCAAGGCAATATGGTCAAATGTAGGTTGAAAACGACCATATATTATGGTTAACAGTAGCGTATCTCCCTGGGGGTCAGGAGGTCAGAGTGCCCCCTGACAGCTTTGACCGGGAAGAAAAGCTCAAACTATACCGGGCTAAAAGGTGATTTTTTAATATTTTTTTTACAGTTTTTGAGGTAGGTGTGAGGGCACCAATTTGAGTCGGTTGAGCTTCTAATAGTACCGTTGGTTAGTTATCGAGCTCGTTTTTTCGCGCCAGTCTGGTGACCCCACGTCAAGTTAAATTGCCCCAAGTTAAATTACACGGGGAAAAAATTACAGTCTACCGGGAAAATACCCTTTGCCCCCTCCACATGTAAAAAAACTCAGATACACCACTGGTGTTTAACCTTCCGTCATTCATGTCATTAAAGAATTAAAGAAGTCCTTTAATGCCATCAACCACCAGAGACTAGAAACACTGAGAGATGCGAGATCGCTCGAATTGAGCTCCTATATTTTGTCCATGATTTTTCGTATTTTTCTAGTTTATTTCCAAATTCTGATTACTGCATCCTGTCATACCAGCTCTTGTCATTCTGCAAAACCGAAATCGGAGGTATTTTCTGCGATGTCCAGCTCACAAAATGGAAAGAAAGTTTCCGTTTCAACTAGGTCATCCAGTCGCTCTGTGTCAACATCATCAGCACCAGGAAGTGACGTCATCAATCGTACCAAACTAAACGCGGGAGAGCCAAATTCTGCTACCGAGTCAACAGAGTTATCATTCAATGACCCGGCTACGCTTTCTCAAACGTCTAGAAAGAGAAGAGGCCGACCCCCTAAGGGCAGCAAAGATATCACTGAAGGTGTATCCTCCAAGGAATCCCAAGATAGTGTAGAAGCTGTTGAGGTATGGTCCTGTAGAGTATGTAGTATAGATTTTCAAAATCCCGATGACAAACTTATGCAATGTGAAAGATGTGATGGGGCAACTTGCGTGAAATGTCTAAATATGGATGACCAGACATATAACCTGTTGAAAGGTAGAGTAGATTTACATTGGTATTGTGGATCCTGTGACAAATTAGCCATGTCCGCGATAAAAGCTGATTGGGAGATAGAAGAGAAATGTGCTTCATATATGGCATCCGTCACCAAGCGTATAGATGAAATGCAAGTAAGCTTAGACAAAAAAGCAGACAAAGCCACTGTTGACGAGCTCGCTGCTGACCTCAGTGCAACAAAATCCACGCTAAATGGTGCAAACCAGGATATAGCCAAATTATCGGACACGATTGAACTTATGCGCTCGGAACAAAATGAGATAGAGAAGAGAAAAAGCAATCTGGTGATCCGTGGATTATCTGAGCATAATGAGAGCAAATTATCCGACTTGGAGGTGTGCAACCAGCTGTTTGTCAAGATTGGAGTGAAGACGTCACCAATATCAACACACAGACTTGGTAGAGAAAATCAAGATGGGAAACCAAGGCCACTCAAAGTGATCATGCCAAATGAAAAGGACAAAGTTGACGCCCTGAAGTGTGGTCCTAATGTGAGGAAGATAAACAAATCTGAGGTGTGCTTCAATCCACTCAGAGTCTTCATTTGCCCTGATATGACCATCCTGCAAAGAAAAGACGACATAAAGCTACGAGAAGACCTCAGGACCAAAAGAGAGAGTGACCCAAACTGGATCATCAGAGGAAACAGACTGGTGTTGAGAAAAACCACACCTCCACAACCTCCAGACAAGGACGCTGTGGAAGAAGAGTCAACAAACTAGACTTCCAAGATGCACAGCACACCAGCACTTCCAGCACGTCAACTTTTGGCACTCAGTACCGCACTGCGCACCTGCACAAGGGAGAGGAGTACAACCCTCTAAAGATTGCTCATCTAAATGCTTTTAGCATTAAAAATAAATATATTGAACTCAAAGAACTTTTGCATGAAAATGACATTGATGTTTGCGCCATCACCGAGACGTGGTTGGATAATTCAATCAGTAGTACGGAATTTACCCCTAACGACTACCTCTGTTTCCGCAAAGACCGCTGCTTAGATTTCTATCCAGAAGGCACCTACTCTGAGATAGGACGTGGTGGTTCTCTACTACTTATTAAAAGAAACTTGAACCCAACTCCGTATACAAAAGGCGACGTTGACGCTGAAGTTGTATGGTGCAACATTCATCCTCATCCAAAGATTACTATCTTATGCGGAGTGGTGTATAGACCAGAGAGAGGTGGTGAACCCAACCTGATTAAAATTTGCAAATCTATTGACACCATTGATAATGACAACGTGGTACTTGTAGGAGACTTCAACTTCAGAGACATTGACTGGAAAACAAATGAAGCTCATACCCCACTGTCAAGGAATTTCATGTCTTGCCTAGATGACAACATGCTGTTCCAAATGGTAAAGGAACCCACAAGAGGTGACAACATCCTAGACCTAGCCTTAACTGGAAACCCAGACATAATTCACTCCGTCTTCGTCGGCGAAAAACTAGGAGCGAGTGATCATAGAAGTGTATTTTTGGAACTGAGAATTCCAGTCCCGCGCATAGCACTGACTGAACGCAAAATCTATTTGTATTCCAAATCTGACTACAAAGCCATCAGCGAAGCAGTGAAGACCACAGACTGGGACCAAGAGTTTGATGACAAAAAGCTTTGTGACAAATGGGACATCCTCAAGAACAAATATAATGGCTGGATCGAGAAATTTGTTCCTACAAAAAATGTCAAAGCCGGTCATCGCCATAAACCCCCATGGACCAATTTCAAATCTGTGAATCGTGCTAAAAGGACTAAAAGGAAACTAAAGGTCAAAGCAAGTAAGACGGGGCTAAATGTCCATCAAAACCTCTTCACGGACGCCAAGTTGGAGCTTGATCATATTCTACACAATGCAAAAAAAGACTATGAGGCTTCTCTAATTGAGAAAATAAAGTTGGAACCAAAGAAATTCTACAATTACGCGCGTCACTTCTCCAGGTCTTCAGCTACGGTGGAGGTACTTGAACACAATGGAAATAAGGTCACTGAAGACAAGTTAAAGGCAGACGTCCTGAACAATTTCTTTGCCAGTGTCCTTAAAACAGAACCCGCTGATGAACACATCAACGCACCTCTCCCACCCAGATCTTACAGTGAAAATATCTACGATATTACAATCACGAGCGAGATAGTGCGCGAGAAGCTGACAAGGCTACACATGAACAAGGCTTGTGGTCCGGACGGGTTTCATGTCAACATTTTGAAGAATGTTCCAGACTTTGATGTCCCGCTCACTCTCATCTTTAATATGTCCCTTCAAACTGGGATCTTTCCACAGGATTGGAGAGACGCAAACATTACGCCATTGTTTAAAAAAGGATCTAGACTTGCTCCAAATAACTACAGACCAGTGTCACTCACTAGCCAAATAGTGAAAATACTTGAGCGTATTATTTATGACCAATTGATTTCTTTCGTCAACGATAACGACATTATCTCATGTGAGCAGCATGGTTTCCAGAAAAAATGCTCCTGCGTCACCCAGCTTCTGGAATGTCTTTATGACTGGAACAAATCATTTGACGACAAGAAAGGGGTCGACGCCATTTACCTTGATTTCAGTAAGGCTTTCGACACGGTAGCCCATAAACGCCTTATCTACAAACTACATCACCTGGGTATACGCGGTCACATCCTTACTTGGATCCAATCTTTTTTGGGTGGAAGAAGACAAAGGGTAATACTCAGAAATGGTGCATCAAATTGGCTTAACATCACCAGCGGTGTCCCGCAAGGATCGATTTTAGGTCCTTTGCTCTTTTTACTGTACGTGAACGATATTCCTTCTGTTGTCGTCACCACAGCCAAAATGTTTGCTGATGATACTAAAGTTTATAACGAGATTTCTTCTCTAGCCGATTGTGACCTACTACAAAAGGACCTGAACGCCCTTTCTGCATGGTCAAAAACATGGCTACTCGACTTCAACGCCAAGAAATGTGTGGTTCTCCGCATCAAGGCTGCAATCGAGTACCAGTACTCCCTGAATGGAGTCTACCTACAGGAAGTGGATAGTCAGAAAGACTTAGGTATTACTGTAAGTAATACTCTTACACCGACAATTCATATTAATGAGATAACAAAGAAGGCCCGCCAAAAGACAGCAATGATCCGACGCTGCTTCACTGGACTCGACGAGACAAAGATATCAACTCTCTACAAGTCCCTAGTCCGGCCAGCGTTGGAGTACGCGTCTACTGCGTGGAGCCCTCTAACAAAAGACAACATTACTAAATTAGAAAAGGCGCAGAAAAACTGCCTTCGCCTGTGCAAAGACAACAAGATCATCATGGAATCTTTGGAGGAGAGAAGGAGAAAGACAGAGCTGGTTGACACTTACAAATTCATAAATGGTCACTACAAAACCGCATCTGACAAATACTTCTCTCTACCCACTAGAGACCTTAGAGGTCATTCTAAAAAACTGTTTGTCAAGCGCACTAGGACCAAACTAGCCGGCCAATTTTACTCTAACAGAGTGGTCGGTCCTTGGAACAATCTTCCTGAATCAGTCATTTCTGCGCCTAGTGTGGCATCTTTTAAGAAAAAATTGAGAGTTCTTCCCATTGGAGTAAAGGACTAATCGATCAAGTATCCAAGTAAGTAAGTAATTGCAAACTTTGTATGAACGGTTATATAATCATAAAGATGAAAATTTACTTTTGTCATAATTATGTGTTATTTTCGTCGTTTTCTCTCTCATTAGGCATGTAAGACTTTTTAAGACCGCCCTTTCAACTGCGCTTTCACCAGGTGACTTCATATTTCTTTTTCTGTTCATTTCCTTTCTTTTGTCAATTTAAACACTCTCATACACTGTTAATTCGGTTGTGTAAAAAAAATAGCACTGTTTAAAATATGAACCTAGCAACCGGTTGTGTAAAAAAAGTACACAACTTGTTTAAAATGTTGCACAACCTTGTGAAAGTATACAAGAAGTTGTGCAAAAATGTACACAATTGTGTAATTTTTTTTAACAATAGTTGTTAGGTTCATATATTAAACAGTGGTGTGTAAATTTCTTACACAACCGATTTAACTAGATTAACAGTGTATAGAGAGCTTTCTAGAAAAGTCTCATCCAAAACCTCTTTCTTACTGGACATGTCCCCAGGATACCAACCCATTGATTACATTTTCTGATTTTATTTATACGAATGAAAAGTACAAACAGCAAAATCAAAATCAAATATGCACAAAACAGCTTTTTCAAATATATATTATATAAATATATATATCACGTATATTTTATACAGTAAAATTATAAAATCAATCAATATAAATATTATGTATGTAAAATATGTACAATCAAATCTCCAATACTCGTCATCAGCTTAGTCAACCCCCTGGTCCCGTCGTAATGCGGATACTTTTACTTCTTATTATTTACACACAATGCTGCAAGTCCTTTAAGGACCTGATAGGCATGCACTGCAATATTATTGAATTTACGATATCTGTTCAGACCTCAAATTCTCTCGCCCCTCCCCTCCCCTCTCCTCTCCCCCTCCCCTCCCCTCCCCTCCCCGCCCGCGATTCTTTTTACTAATCAACATTTGTAAAATGTATTTATTTATTTCGTTTTAATACGGAATAAAGCCAAATTCACTGAATAAAATGATTTTTAATAAAAAATTAAAAGGTCAACTGATTTTACCAATGTTGATTAATTTTTTTAAAAATCGCTCCCCGCCCTCCCCTCCCCGCCCCTCCCCTCCCCTCCCCGCCCCTCCCCTCCCCTCCCCTCTGTTCCCCTCCTCTCCTCTCCCCCTCTCTTCCCCCTTTCTCTCCTCTGCCTTTGCAATCACCAGAAAACCGGCTTTTTTAATCATCACCAAAATACCCCACCTCACATTTGTTTAAGTTACACCCATCCAAAGACTATGTATTTTTATGATATTTCTGTAAGATAATGAACCAATGACCCCAGCTCTTATGGATATACATCAAGTGCGATTAGTCCAAATATGACTCCTCTTCCTCTCGGTGTATACCGGTGTAACCGGGCCCGCGCAAATTGAAGTTCACTTTCCAGACCACCACTTGCTTATTCGGCTGAAGATAGCGGTAGGAGGAGCTGTCTGTGGTGATGGTGTCTGCTGGAGTTGTGATATCGCTTTTCGTCGGCGTGGTCGTCGTAGGCGCCCGGATGGAATAGGTCCTGTACTAAACAGTAAGACTGAAATGGGACCAACTGCAGCATAAGCAGGATTCATATCACACTCCTCTTTCTGTAAATCAGACAGAATTGCCAGATAAGTTAGTTATCAATAGAGTGTCCTTCATGATTATAATACAAATCAATCAAATCTTGTAATTATGAACTCTTTGTATAAAAAGTCAAATGTTGTCACCCAAAGCTAAAACACCTGAGTAATATAGGGACATTTGAATTTGTTCGGTTTTAAAGTTGATTTAGTTTTAGGAGGTTGCCGTAGGCTCGGGTACTAATTTCAATTACAATCCTGATGACGATGGTCACGCGATTTCATCGTTCCAATTATGGCAACGGGAGTGCGCCATTTTGAAATATTTTTAAAAGTCATCGCCCGATTAACGATGAAAATGATTAAAATAAATAGCATTTGCGATGGAGTTGTTTTATCCAACTCCAACGGTTTTGGATAGGAAAAGCTTCTAACCATGCTGTTTGCCAGAAACAGACACACAGACAAATGGGCAGCCCCTCTTTGTTGTCCCCCTCCCCCGATTAACACAAAACATAGCACGGCTAGTTAGATTAACACTTTCTCGCGGCTATTAGGTCTAAAATAGTTTTACTATATGATGATACAAAACAGATTTTTTTCTTCAGAAAACTTTCCCAATATTCAAGGATTACTGAACCAATTATATACTAAACACGATTGTACTTATTTCAATGCATTTCTCATGGTGATTCCAAATATGGCAATGAAATTCAATAATGTGGACATTTTTGAAACATTTTGTGCTATTTTGAAATGTCGTCTGCCGCATATGGAAAGTGTGATTGAGTTTTCTGTTTGCAATATCAAGGTATGTCGAGGTAATGTTCCTCCTTCAAGTCCATGCATTACAATTAACCCACCTCTCTTATCTTCTCACTGTTAATGCTGTCGAGGATCTCATCCAACGTCGGGCGCAAGTCCGGGGTTTCTTCCTGGCAGAGGTCGGCCAAGTAATCTAACCATGGCATGTCGAAAGACTCTGCGACCTTTCGGAAAACCGATCCCAGTGCCCAGATATCTGTTCCAACGGTGTGCATGTCGTTATACTTAGCGAGGAGTACTTCTGGTGGGACGTCGTAGTTCCTGACGCAGTCGAACAGATACTCATCCGTCTGGCATGATGAGTTCCGTGGATTGGGGGGTTTGGGGTATTGGTTTGGAGTCACCGAGGTCAATGATAACGCCTGAGTAGGAGTTATTGGAGTTCTGTTTTACAATAATGTTGTCGAGTTTCAGATCTCCGTGTGTCCAACGTGCATCGTGCAGTTTCTGCAATGCGTAAGAAACATCTTCCAATACCTGTAGAAGGCAATCAAACCATACACTATATAAGACAGGGATAATGAGTGATGACGGGACGAGGAAAACTATTAATGAAGTGTAACTGACTATATCACCCTGAATTCACCAATAATAGTGTCCCATTGTAGAGGCCGCATTCCCGTTCAGATGGGACCAACCTTGCTTAACCTAGCAAAACATTTTCTGTGGACGATTTAAAGGATTACACAACTTTATTCCGTAATATAATAACACTAGACTAATTCATGAATGTCTTACACTAAGCATATACTCAAACCTTATATTAACAAGCACCATTCGTCTTTGACGTATGATCGAAATTCCTTTTAGCCAGGTGCACATCAGAGGTCAAAGACGCAGGCCAAAATTCGGTTGATTTATACATAGTGATTATTAAATAGCTTATGGTGTCTGGTGACCTAGAGAAACTTAAGGTTCAGGGCGCAATCAAAGAGGGAGATGTTGTATCTACCCCACCCTTCCAATAAAAACTCTCCCCGAAGTCCCCGCCGGCCCAAATGAAACAAGACAACAGAGATATTAAAAAAGGATCATACCTTCAGTATTTGATGTTTCTTTGGGCGTTCACCAAGGCCATCCATAATATCACCAAGGGTGAAAGATTCTGTAGTTTGGTAGTTGCTTATGAGCTCGGTGATGAGAGAATGGTGATCATTTGTTATCCCAAACAGTGCCGGGAAACCGTTAACATCATACACCGATGTCATGGCCCTGTATTCGTTGTACAACCTGAGTCGCATATATTCGTCAGATAACCCTGGATGTGATGAAATTAAACACGGGTATACAGATTGTTATATGCTGTAAAGGATTGTAAGGATTAGTGTAAGTCTAAATGGGATGGCAGGAATCGCAACGTTGTCCAATCTTACCTCTCACCATTACCACAAAGAACTATTTTGAAGTCCAAACATCATAAATAATATCAAGATAACGTTTGAATGGGCGAAGTGGCCGCTGGACGAACTAATATCGAACGAAGTGACTATTGGATGAAACGGGAATTGGCGAACTGACTGTTAACGAAGTGGTAATGAACGAAGAGACTGTAGACCGGAATAGGTCAGAAACAATATCATATGTTCATTTACATAGTGTTTTCTTACCTCTCTCATTCTTCAAGGCCTTTTCAATAACAAGCTTGTCCCCACATTTCCGCAGGTAAGCCTTCCCATATCTCCCCTCTCCAACAACGATAGGTTTACCATCTAAATCCAAGACAGGTATAATATCCTGTCTATCGATTCTGGTGATCGATTCTGGGTACTGGAAGATCTGGTAGATGGGTCGCGGCGGCGTCGGCGTGATACTCTCTTCTGAATCAGATGATGATGTTGACGATTCGATCTGTTCACGTGTTATACGGCCAAAGAGATTTCGAAACAAACACTTGACTCCACGGGAACCGTGATGATGTCCATCCTTCTTAGCTGGTGTTGCCAGGTGGTCTTGATCGATATCAGTGGACGATGTAGAGGGTATGGGGATAGGATCATCAGCTGCCTCAGAGGAAGCATGGTCCCCATTCGATGTGACTGCGGTAGATGGTACTTCAACCAGAGACACGGCTTCAACCTGAGACTCGGCTTCAACCTGAGACTCGGACTCGGCTTCAACTGAGACTCGGTTTCAACAGCCTTAAAAGAATCAGATTTGATCGCTCTAAGAGGAAAGGCGGGGTTTCACTGGTGTAAG
The DNA here is from genome assembly GCA_035610835.1 of Ophiura sarsii. NCBI lineage: Eukaryota > Metazoa > Echinodermata > Ophiuroidea > Amphilepidida > Ophiuridae > Ophiura > Ophiura sarsii. Next base: position 59,450,154 of record CM069453.1, read on the forward strand.
CTGGAGACTTCCAGATAATCGGAGAACACCTTTAGCAGGTCTATTGCTGCGTTTAAGCTTAAACCGGCTGACGGAAAACCTATAAAATGACGAACAAGAACATCAAAGGGTCAAATCAAGAATGTTGGGTATCAAGTATAGTCAGTGGGCTAAAATTACATTTATCATGTTTATTAATGTGTTGTTAAGAGTACAGGGGAGACCCCGGCCGTACGCACAAATTTCAACACGGGCAGACACATTTCTTAGATCCTCGATATTGCTTGTGACCGTTACGCTGTTTCAGTTCACCCGCTTACATTGCTGCCTTATTTAATATCTGGTCTCTTCACAACCTTAATCTTACATGATTCTCCTAACATTCTCATAATTGTCAAAAAAACGTTTTCGGAATGTTCAAAAGATGTTCATACTCGTATTTAAAAAAATAGTTCTTCAGATTTTAAGAACATTATTGAGAACCATTCAAAGTTATATAACAAACATGGTTCTGCAAGGTGTATTTTCATTTTCATCATGTTCATTTAAATATCATTGAGGGTTTTTATCAGTTAGAAACATCGGCATAGAAGAAAAAACATGGGTCCTGGCTGAAATATGACAGATCTACTTACATTTTTCCTCGATGTTTGTCAACTTGCGAAGTTGAAGTGAAAATCTGTATGAAATACTGATGTTGAGCGAAGAAAATTCACTTGATCTCGATATTTTAATGGATAAACTCGAGAGCGAATTGGGACGTGAGTTTTCTCTGATGGGAGAAACTCGGTGTCTGATGTTGTGGGCATCTGGCTGTAACCGGGTAACATCGCGTACATGTACGCGCGCGTGTTTACAATCGTTTTCGCGTCGGATTTCCGCGTTGTGACTTTCGCGAGATCCTCAGTTCTACGCTAGGTCTAACGTGACGCGTGATAGCCTACGCCGTGATTACCGCTGATTCCGACCATGAAAGTACTGAGCTGGTTCATCAAGTCTCTTACATTATAACAGCGATTATAAATATTATAATCTCAAGATATACTGTACACATGTTAGCACTCCATTCCGAATCCCGTCTCTGATCTACGATCAGGTTTGCCGTGGTGTTGCGCCAGTTCATTTGATGGTTAAATGATTTTTCTAATGGAGATCGTCAGTGTTTTGGATTAGCGTCCATCTTGGAGGTAACCCTAAACTCTATTAAGTAACGTTAGCTAGAATGCACATTATCTTTTGTTATGGTCGTGTGCCACGAATTGGGATCCCGTGTTTGGGGAGGTGTGACATTT